>CAOLHI010003276.1:0-366790 GCA_948474755.1 Ctenosaura bakeri | reverse complement strand
AGTTCATTTTTTGTGCCTCAATCTGCTCCTCATCTTGTTTTTGCAGAAAAAATAGAGCATCTCCATCTTCTGCTTCCAATTATGTAATCTATTTGCTTTCTCTACTGGTCACCTGGTGACATTCACATGTACAGTCATCTCTTTGGTTGCAGTAACAATGTGTTTGCAGTGAATAAATTGTTGGCCTCACAAAATTCAGTTAGTTGTTCTACTGCTTTCTTGCTTGATCCCAAGCTAGATTCTCCAACAATGTTTGGCTCTGCTCTGTTTCTGTTTGTTTGTTTGGGAGACCCTACCAGCAGCACTGCTGCCATCAGTGTAGCCTCTTGCCCTAAAGGAATATGCAGTTCCACTACCATAGAAAGGTAGGGTCATTATACATGTATAGTAAAAAAACAAAATCTTCACCACAAAACAAATGAAGGGACAAAGTGCTGGATAATTTAATGAAGGAGTTCTTCTAATTTCTAGTGTGAGATCTTTGGCATAAGGAGAGATTTTACAGACACACTACATTCACATGCAATACCAGTTTCTTCTATGTGGTCTCTGTGATTCCCACATATGTGTAACCTGTACTTGTGCATTCCATCTTCAGAAACTTCTAGAAAATAGTACATGCAGATGGAAGCTGCTGAGCAGTACTCTGTAAATTTCCCTGTGGATGACTTGGCAGGGGGAGAGGTTCTCTCACTGTGACACTGCTCAATTGCCACGCGGTTACCCAGAGGACCTTTTCTTCTGTCGCTCCCAAGTTATGGAATGGCCTGCCGGAGGAGACCCGGCACATTACCAGTCTTGACTGCTTTAAAAAAGCAGTCAAGACAGTTCTCTTCCGACAGGCCTTCCCAGATTAGTGTTCCACCGCCTCTCATCATTGTCTTTTGTGTTAATCTTGTTTTTAATTTGTTTTAATTAACTGATATGTTTTAGGGGGATAGAGGGGTTGGAGGGTGGGGAGGATGGGGTGCATTTTGATGTTTTGATGTTTTTGTGTATTTTTGTAGTGCCGCCTCAATCCATTGGGAGAGGCGGGATAGAAATAAATATTATTATTATTATTATTATTATTATTATTATTATTATTATTATTATTACTGAGGGGACAGTTTAACTATTTCAGACTGGCAAGCAGCAGCTCTGGCTGTTTGAGCTGTGTGCATGTGTGTGCATGTGTGCTTCTACTCTTTAGCTTACTTGTATAAATGATCTCATGCCACTTGCTTGTGTACTACTTTCCCACAGTGATTCTGCTAATCTCGGGGGGGGGATTCCTTATTTATGTGGGGTGTCTCTGGTAAGGTGTTTGGGGCTGGGTCCTGCTGCCTCAGGGAGAAGATTGAACCAGAGGGCTCTTGAATTACTTTATGGTCTTTGATTATATGCATAAAATTAATCTCAGTTCATTGGTCTCTTCTCATGTTCCCATTTCTTATTATCCATAAGGATGTTTAGACAATTCTCTAAATTGCTTTCAATGACAACCGACCACTGCAGATTAGTCCCTCACCATCACCCACTGTGCACCCATTTCTCTTGACCTCAGCTTGTCTTGGTGAGCTAATCCTAAATTTGATTCTGTTAACCAGAGGAAGAACTGATCAAAACCACCTCTGAATATTCCTTGCCTAAGAAATTCCTATGAAATTCATGAGGTTGCCATAAGTCAACAGGCAACTTGAAGGAATATGCATGTGTGTGCACATGTACACACACACACACGTGTGTGCACGCACGCACACACACACATGCAAAGCTTCTGCAGCAGCTTTACTTGAAATATTTGACACACATACATGGACATCACTTGATTTCTTCTCCATGGAGGCATGGCAATTGAAAATCCAAAGGCAGAACATTTTGTTTTCAGTAACACCAAATGAGAAGAAGTCTTGTTTGTAATGTTTCGTATGTAGTGCATCATTCATCCACATAAAATGCACCTAAACATGTGCAACAAGGCAAGCTTGACACTGTCTTTTTTACTTCTGACAAAGTGACAGGAGAGAAATTCATTCTGCTCATATATCCATTGTTAATGCGAACTAATTCACACTTTCCTATCCAATCAATAGATAAAAGGACAACTGTCTTTTAATATTTGCAATTCCTTTAATTCTACAATGTGCTTCTCTGATTTAAAAATGTGTACAGAAACGTATCTATTAGTGAAAACAATATGTGACTTGAGAACAAAAGAAAATGTGTTTATTTGTCAAGCTCGTACAGAACTACTGTAAACTTACGCAGAAACTGGAAACTTCTAGATACTTAAGATCTAGAAAAGAATAAACAGAGAGAAACTGAAACTGACATATTTTTCTGTCCCTCAATCTGCTGTTGCTCTGGTCTCAGCATGTTCTCTTAGCTATGCTCATATTGTTACTGCACTCTGTGCTGAAAAGGGGGCCAGACTGAACTTGTTCCACTGGAATGGATATGAATATCTGTGCCAAATATCTATGCCAACTCTTGCATAGTAGACCAGGTCCTAAAAAAAATCATCGCTGGGATGGGGACTGGGTTAGGGGTGTGATTTGGGACAAGTAATCCCATTGTCCCACCAGTACCATTACTTTTCCATGATGGTGGGATTGAGTGCTCCTGTGAGGCAAGTGGCTATGCCGCTGGTAGCAGTGCTGCTGGTAGGGTCTCCCATGTTAGACAGGCTTTTGCTGAGGAGCCAGACTACATGTGCCAAACAGCTATTGGACAGTAGCAGCAGTTGAGGGTGACACTAGTGGAAGATTTCTCAGAGAACGTATTACATGACCAAATAGAAATAAAAAGACAATTACTGGAGAAAATCAAGGAAGTGCTAAAGCAAGTTTACATTTGATATTAAAAAAATAAAAATAGTGACCGCAGATGACTTATGTAACTTCAAAGCAGACAATGAGACATGAAACAGAGACATTGAAATAGTTCAAGATTTTCTATAACTTGGCCCAGTCATTAATTAGAATGGAGACTGCAGTCAAGAAATCAGAAGACTAGGATTTGGAGGAGCAACTATGAAGGAACTAGACAAGATCCTGAAGTTCAAAATATATCATTGAATACTAAAGTTAGGATTATTGATGCCATTATATTTGCAGTTTCTATGTACAGTTGTGAAAGCTGGACAATAAAGAAAGTTGATAGGAAGAAAATAAATTCGTTTGAACTCATTTGAAATGTGGTGCTGGACAAGACATATAAATGGGTACTAGATTAAACCTGAACTCTCCCTAGAAGCCAAGATGACTAAACTAAGACTGTCATAGTTTTGACATATCATGAAATGACATGACTCACTAGAAAAAACAACAATGCATAGTAGGGTAGAAAGCAGTAGGAAAAGAAGAAGACGGCATGACAGAAGGATAGACTCCATCAGGGAAGCCACAGCACTGAGTCTGCATGATCTGAGCAGGCATGTTGATGACAAGGTGACTTGAGGGTGTCTCATTTATAAGGCTGCCATGAGTAAAAATTGACAAAAAAATAGTTCATCATGAAGTCTCATTGTACTCACAGAAATACTATGGGTGGCCCTTGTTTGAGTCCATATCCTGAACTAAATGCTTCTGCTTTATGAGCACAGAAATGGACTAAATCCAGTGAAAGATGAAGCCAAATGTCAAATTGACCTAGGTCCACTCAGACTGGAGTTGGTGTTGTCAGTTGTTTCACATATTTTTCCCCTATGGTGGAATGCATTGCCAGATTCTTAAGCACGTATGTTATAGCTTTTCTCAGTTTTAAGATATTTCTGCCACTACCTGAGGTTTAGAGCAGTTTCCAGCATTAGACACCTCTAAATCACAGACACTGCAGAGAGGCCAGAATCTCTCACTTTAACCAGGTTGTAAAATCTCACTATTGATGCTCTAGTAACTAATGTTTCATCCGAGGGCTGCTAATGCTTTTATGTCTCTGTGGGCCTCTTTCATCCAAGGACAAACATCAAGGGTTTTATAACTATCACTTGATCATTTCTGCTAAAGTAGGGGAGGTGGATTCTCAGCAAGATAACAGAAGTGTTATCTCTACCCAGGGAGGATATAAAGGATATTGGGAAGATAACATCTAATTGAAGTTTCAATTTTCCACATGCCAAATTGTTTTCATGACTAATTGATTTACATCAAATGGATTCATTGGCAAAGCATTTTTTTTCCAATTATTGCTACTGTGGGGTTTTTTCCAATTTACTAACAAGAGAGTTAAAAAATTCTACAATTTTTTACAATATTATGAAATTCTCCCCTGAAAAGCATTAATGAACCTTGCTGCTATTGCTGATTCACAGACATTGGTTTCTGAACATGTACATAGTTTCCATATGTCTGAGACTGTTGTGTGGCATGTAAATAATCCAGTCTTATTAAATTTCCATTGTATGTTTCAAAGTCTAATGCTTGCTGATTTTAAGGTACCATTCCAGGTCATCTGCAGATGTCCTGTAAATTAGATATTTTTGATGTACAATGGATTTTGGATTTATTCGTCTTTTTGACTGGTACATATGAACCCATTTGCTCCAATGAACTCACATCTGGTGCTGCAACTTTCATACAAATGCCTCCAACTCTGTTCAAAGTATATATCCATTTCATCTTTACCAGACACCTACCTTGAGTTAGAAGGTTAGTGTTGTGAACTGGCTTTTGTTATAACAGAACCAGGGTTTAATGTCTTCAGTAGTTTTCAGTGCTGCATAATTACATTTGAGTAGTGTGGCTATAACTTGAATAGAAATTTCAATAATTTTCCCTGTTTCTGATTCCTTTTACTGTAAACCTATTGAGACATAGTCTTTTTTTATTCACTCCTAATTAAGAAAGAGCATGTCTTTTGAGAAGGAGTGGCCAAATAATAATTGCTTTGCTGGCTTGGGCCAATATATTTTCTTTGCTCATTTAACTTCCTAAATCATTCTACATGTATAGAGTATTTGTGTATAATTGAATGAAGAATCTTAATTCACACTATCAAAAGAAAAAAAATCCACCACAGTTAAATTTATATTAGTTCATTGATTTTAATAAAGCCTTAGAATATCTGAGAATAAAGATGCATATGGGTTCTTTAATTAGTAAAGAATTTATTCAATAAGTTATTGGGCAAGTTAATTTACACAACTTAATTTTGTCATTGAAGGCTTTGGCCTCCTTCCCTCCAGAATTGGGATGGAGGACCATTCTGGTACTGTGAAGGTGATAACCTTGTGATAACCCAAGTGTTCATCAGTCAAATTACTGTCCCCAGTAATGATAATGCTAAAGCTCTGGAACACCAGGGCAGCTAATCTGTATTCAAATTACACTCAATGAAACAGCAAGCACAATTCAAGTAATAACTCACTTGCAGTGAGAGGTGAAGGGAGATGCTCAGACCCCTTCATGCAGATTGGACATTATCATACATTTCTTAGGTGTTGGACAGGTCTGCATGAGAGGGTTGTTAATGAAAATATCAATCAAAAACTCTGCTGACTTAATGGTCAATTTAAATTAATTAATTGGAAAAGGAAAAAGTTGAGAAGGACAGCATTGATTGTTTAGCTTAAAGCTGATGGCAGGTAATGAGAACAAGGAGGCTACCCAAACAAAACAATGTTTCCCTGTGGACGAAAATGGGCTGTGTTTAAAAGGTAGGTCCATAAAAAAGAGATAGGAGAGAGAAGAAAAGCAAAAAGCCTGTCACTGAAAATCCACGGATGTGAATGCTAGTGCTACAGGGGAAAGCTATCTAAGGCGCCAAAGATGGAATTCTACCATCGGAGAAATGGATGATCTGCTGTCACACCTGCACTCAGAATCAGCTCCTTTATCCAGGAATGGAGAAAACACTAGCAGTAGCAGACTTGTGGTTGGCTGGTTTGCTTCTTCTGTTTGTGCTGTAAAGGGTAAAGTGGGATTTAAACATAATAACACTGACCGTTGAGGTTCGTGGATCTCATCCTATTTGTAGATCAGGAGTTGGAAAAGACAATACACAAGTCATCCATGCTGTGTAGCAAACAGTTGTAACTTCAATGGAAATACCAACACAAGGACACTTTTGATACACTGTTAACTGTTTCTAGTTCAGTGTTTCCTTCCCTGACATTCTGTCATTCTCAGTGCTATAATTCCAACACAGCAAAGAACAATTGCTTAGAATTCAGATTATGGCAAATCATTTTTATTCCAGAAGCTAATGGCAAAATGAGAGGTTTTTTTGGGGGGAGACTATTTAATTATCTTGGTTTTGGACCTGAGGTCTTTGTTCATAAGATATCCTTGTGTTCAGAAATCAGGTTGGATGAACTGTAAGGAAGAAAAAATGTGCTATATGGAAAAAGCAGGAATATGGCCAAAACTAAACCTGCATGGATTCCAAACCAAAACCAGATCAACTGCTACCTGACTGCACTTCTGCCCCTACCCCTTATCAATTTTGATGCAGTCTAAACATGAAGACTTTAGGGTAGAGGTGGGAATTGTGCAACCCTGCAGATTTCATTGAACTACAAGTTCCAGTGACCCCAGCCAATATAGCCAATGATGAAGAATGCTGGGAACTGCAATTCAACAATGGGACGTGTGTGTGCATGATTCCTGTCCTGCCTTAGGGATAGCTATGTATAAATATAATATAATAAATATAATAACTAGAATATAATAACCAGAAACTTTCAGCAAGATGCTCCTATTGTTTAAATGTGCAGTTTAATGTTTTAATTTAAAAATAATCTACAAGGAATTTATGATTAAATCAAGAGTTGATGCTAGATATTTTAAAAAGTAATAACTCTAAACTCTTCTTTCTCAGTGTTACCCTTAATTCTGGGTCCCGGGAGGGACACCTCAATGTGCTCACAATGGGGAATGGGAATTAGCAAGAGCACTGCTAGCAATACAAGAGGCAGAGCAACCTAGTGAGATCTTGAACCCAATGTCTACAGGGTCAGGCCGAGTCAAGGAGCACACAGTTGTAAATAATAATAATTTCTTTATTGATGTACAACACAGTCAAACACATGTATGCAAACACACTCACACAGTCCTATTGAAATAAAGGTAGGAGTTAGATAGAGTATTTTGAGAGGAGGTTTTGCATGGGAAATACTACACCTGTACTGAAGCCTGGGTAGTCTGAAGAAAAGTCCGTAGAAGTGGAGATTCTCAGCAAGAGGAGCTGAGGGGAAGGCTCACCGAACAAAACGACAGCAAGCCAGGATGGAAGCCAGGAGCGATCTGAAGAAGTGCTCAAAATCAGAGGGTCTTATAGGGGAAAATGTTCCTGTAGGCTAGTCCGTTCCCGGGGATAACAATGAGTTTTGGGCTGGAGACAAAGCCTCCGAAAGGTCAGTATTTTGCATGATTGAGTTATGACAGAGTTGTCAGTGGAGTAGACAGTATGCAAACGTGGAGTGCTTGACAGTTGAGTATTTGGCTCATCAAGCTGCCTGCACGGGATGGGGAGTCTTTTGTAAACAGTGTGCATACATAATGGGATCTTAAAGAGGGTACTTGCCTTGAGGTCTCCTAAAGCAGCAGTCTGGCTATTACTGGCCTGCCTGGATCGGTTTTGAATGGTTCAGCTATTTTCAGCCGTACCTGTGTGCGTGCTTGTCCAGGAGCCTCGCAAGCATGTGGAGAGGAATAGGTGAAGAAGGCCAAATTATTGATATCAAATGATATCTAATATCCCAGAAACTATGGTAACATCAGCTGTGTTGAACGAGTGGGATTGAAAGGCACTCACACAGATGCAAACCTAGTAAGCAATTCACTGCATCACCATACTGGCAATCTCTCCTTCTCCCTGTCAGGACATTACCACTTCCATCCAGTAGGAGTACCTAGATCTCCCTGTAGCTGATGACCTGTATGCACACGCCTGCCCACACCTCAGCAGCAGCAGTACCACTTCCACTACCATCATGTGCTTTGGATTCAGAGGCTTCCCACAGACAAATCAGTGGCAGTTGGTGACTCTGGTGTCAGTTGGGGTAGTGAATCTACTTTAAGTCTGAACTTTATTAGAGCTATCCTAAGTGTTGATCTCTAGCACCAAAATAAATTCAGTGCTTGGGTGACCTGTAAAATTCAGGTCAGAACACAGAGCAGATTAACCACCCAATGACATCAGAGCTACTATAACCTGCCACTGCTTACATCAGATTTATACAGATGGTCAACGTTATTCCTCCTCATACTGCAGATGATTAAAAGCTGAGAGAAGAAAGGATTGCTATGGCTTTCTCAAGAGTACTTAGAAGATGTGAGATTTGAACACAAGACTTCTTGGTCCTACCCACTGCTAGGAAATGAAATGAAACTGGTGGGGATATTGCTGTATGGCCAAGCTAAACCAAACCAAACAGGGAAAAAGAGAGAATGAGAAGAGAGAGAGAGACAGACAGAGAGAGAGAGAGAGAGAGAGAAAGGGGGAAGCTGAGAACAGAGGAAAAGGATAAGGTGGAACCACAGAATAGGAGTCATTTCATCAAGTTGTGAAGAGAGGATTGTTGTTTTGCCTAAGAATGTGAAATCTCTCAGTCTGAGTGTTGTTGCTTTTGTCTCAATTTCCCTTTGCATTTTCTTCCTTCCCTGTTTTGCATTGTGCTGCAAGAGTTTGTGAAATGAGAGTTCATGCTTATTTTTGTACATACCATTCAAACATACTTTTTAAATGTACACATTTCTGTATGCATTTTAACCACAGAGTAAATGGTGCTGGTGCACATTTTTTTGAAGATACACATTTTGAAATGTGCACATTTATTTGCATCTAATTCAAAAGCGATGAGGGAAAACCTGCCTTTTGCAGTTTTTACCCAATGAAACCCAAAATATGCATGTATTTTTGTTAATAATCTCACAGACTACAAACTGGATAATTTTATTTTTTTAAAAAAAATGGTTAATGTGCATTTCTTTTCCGTCTCTCATTTGGCCTTGCCTGTCACTTACATCTTACCAGTTTCAGTCACAGAGTAAACTCACAACCACTGTGAAATCTTGAGGTCAGCAGTCCATCAATACTCTTTCTTTTACCCCAGGATGAAAATGAAAGGCATTTTTTTAAATCAATAAAGAAATTCAGGTATTTAACATAGCTGTGATTTGGGCTGCAATGCATTTCCCAGCACTGATACCAAATCGCGTCCTCCCAACTGTAGTAATAAATGCAAGACTTTGCCATATGTGGCGTTAACTATGAAGCCATCACTTTATACATGATAAGTGTAGTTATAGGGGAAGGGAGACAGTATTCTTTAGGGAAGGAGGCCATCAAATTCTGGAGATTGTGGCCCAAATGTTATGTGGAAAACCAGATGGATGGTACAAGAACCCAGCGGGGGGGGTCTTAAATAAGCAGCTAGGAGGAATGACTCATGGTCTTAGATGTCTCTACACTAATGCATAGAGCATGGAAAATAAGATGAACACAGAAAGCAGATATGACATAGTATGCATCACATAAACCTGGTGGGGTGAGTCTCATGACTGGAATGTAGCAATAGAGGAGTATAACCTATTTCAGAGAAATAGATCAAACAGGAAAGGAGAAGGAGTAGCACTATATGTCAAGGACATTTATGCCTGTGAAGGGCTTCATGATTTAAATCCTGAAAGCCAGGTTGAGAACATCTGGGAAAAATTAAGAGGGAGAGGAACAACAGCAATATTATTGTGGGACTCTACTACAGACCCCCAAGTCCAACTGAGGCATCATCTGATGCCTCAGAAAGGAGAGGTATAGTAGTAATGAGCAATTACAACTATCCTGTAATCTGCTAAGAGTATCGGGTCCAACAAATTCCTCACTTGCCTTGCAGCTTCATTGTCCAGAAAGTGGAAGAGGCAAAAAGGGGAAAAGTTATTTTAGATCTGAACCTAACCAACAATGATGACTTGGTTAATAAGCTGGAAGTGGTGGGATCTTTAGGCCGAAGTTACCATTTTCTCCTGGAGTTTATTATAAAGCAGAAAGGGGAAGCCAAGCATAGTCAGACAAGCATTCTAGACTTTAAGAAAGATGATTTCAGTGAACAGAAAATAATGAGTGTGATCCCATGATAAGGAATACTAGAAGAGAAGGGAGTTCATGATGGATAAGAGTTACTTAAAACAGAGATAATGAAAGCACAATTTCAAATAATTACAATGATGAGGAAAAATGGAAGGTGTCTAAAGAATCTGGGTTGGATGTCTAAAAAACTTTCAACTGAACTAAGATTTAAAAGGGGCATGAACAAGAAATGGGGGGAAAGGGGGAAATCACCAAAGATGAACTCAAACAAATAGCGAGCAAATGTAGGGAGGTCAGAGAAGCTAAAGTGCAGAATGATCTCAGTCTTGAGAGAGAGAGAGATTAAAAAGAATAAAAGGACTTTTTTGGTTATGTCCATAGCAAAAGGAAGAACAATGAGATGATAGAGCCACTGCCTGGAAAAGATGGCGAAGTGCTAACTGGGGACAGAGAAAAGGCAGAGCTATGCAACACCTTCTTTGCCTCAGTCTTCTCCCCAAAGGAAAACAGTGCTCAACCTGAGAAAAATGGAGCAGATGATGTTGTAGGGGAAATGTAGTACAGAGTTCAACAGAGAGAAATGTGAGGTCATACGCTTAGGCAGAAAAAATTGAATGCACAGATATAAGATGGGTGACAGATGGCTTTACCACAGTACATGTGAAAGCGATCTAGAAGTCTTAATAGATCATAAGCTGGACATGAATCAACAATATGGCCATTTCCACAGCGCACTGTTATAGTGCCATTATTCCACTTTCAACATCCTGTGGAATTCTGAGATTTTTAGTTTATTGAGGTGAAAGAGCTCTCTGGCTGAGCATTCTAAATACCCCTCCCTAAAGTGCTAATCCGAAGATTCCATAGGATGTTGAAAGTGGAATAATAGCATTATAACAGTCTAGTGCAGAAATGGCCTGTGATGCAGCAGCTAAAAAAGCCAATGCGATTCTAAGTTTCATCAATAGTAGTCTAGTGTCTAGGTCAAAGGGCGTAATAGTACCACTGTAGTGCCTTGGTCAGACTGTACCTGGAATACTGTGTCAGGTTCTGGGCATCACAATTCAAGCAGGATATTTTATTTTTTTAAAAATATTATATTAATAATATTAATATTAATTATTCTATTATTAAATTATACTAGAGAGTTCACTAGCTTGATAGGGGGAGTCCCCTCTGTCAGGCACAGTGCTTTGAGGGTTCATGATCCAGCAGAGCCCGCCAGATCACATCCTCTAATGATGTGACTGGAAGCCAGAATCAATTCAAGAAGGATATTGACAAGCTCAAACATGTCCACAGAAGGATGATCAAAATGGTAAAAGGCCTGGAAACCATGCTGTATGAGGAGTAGCTTAGGAAGCTGGGTATGTTTAGCCTGGAGAAGAGAAGGTTAAGAGGTGACATGATAGCTATGTTTAAATATTTGAAGGTATATCATATGGAAAATGGAGCAAGCTCATTTTCTGCTGCTCTAGAGACTAGGGACCTTATCACATTGCACTGCTATAGTATTATTATTCTACTCTAACAGCCACAGCAACATCCTATGGAATTCTGGGATTTGTAGAAAGGGTGGCATTTAGCATTCTGTGCCGGAGAGCTCTTGGGCCTCCCAAAACTTCAAACCCCAGGATTCCACAGGATGAAGCCACAGAAGTTAAAGTGGAACAGTGCAGCAATATTTATAATGAACATAATAGTAAAATTTGTAATTGTAATTGTAATATGTAATTATTTTCTGAATGAACTATCTTTAATAGATCAAGTATGATAATTTTATTATGCACAATTCATTTTTTCTTTCTATAATAGCAAAATAATTTTCAATCTGTAAAGGGTACTGTTTTATTTCAATTAAATCTAGCTGTTTTCATGGCTTCTGGAAGTTTTGCATCTCTAATAAGGACATTTGTCAAGGGAGTCATTTGTTAATGAAGCTTCATTCTAAATATGAAGCAGTTGTCCATCTTGCACTATTACTATGGATTTTCTTCATTCTGTGACAGTGAGTGTGACAATAGCAGTGGATTTTTTATGTTTAATCCAAACTATTTTTTGTTGTCAGTATTTTTTTTTAAATTAAATTTCTTTAAAATATTTTCCCCCCTAGGGTTCATAACTCCACTGAATTTGCTTCATCTCTAATAGAAATGGTCATCCTATACTGTACTATAGACTATATGTACAACTTGCAATTATTTTTCACTTCAGTGAGACTTACTTCTAGATAAGGGGCAATGTAGATGCGATACGGGTCCTAGCTTGCTGTAGCATTTGCCAAATGGCAGCCATCAGAAGGATGGGTGCCAAAATATGTTCTCTCCCTCTCCCTCCCTGTCATGGCTGCCTGAGAAGGCAGAACAAGGAAAGTGCATGGGAGATAGTAAGGGGCGGGTGAAGATTTACTTGTAGAAGAAAAAGTGGTGTAAGGTTTGTTAGTAGAGTTTGTGGGTGGCAATTTTTAGATGGAAGAATCTTTAATTATCCTTTCCTCTACTGCAGTCCAGGAAGCATTTTTTTCCCAATTTAATTCTGCTCAAAATACAAAGAGCTATTAAAGTTTGCCCGCTTACTCAATGCAAGGAGCAATACCGATTCCCTACATGTTGGTTTGGAAAGGCCTGTGGACTGGTTCTCTGATAGATAGCAATGTTGTTGTTCTTGTTGTGGTTGTTATTATGTCTTCAAGTCATTTTTGACTTATGGCAACCCTGTGGCATGTTCTTGGCAGAATTTGTTCAGACAGGGTTTGCCCCTGCCTCTCTGAGGCTGAGAGAGTATGAGTTGTCCAAGATCACCTAGTGGGTTTCCATGGCCCAGTAGGGATTGGAACCCGGGTCTCTCAGTGTCCTAGTCCAACATTTAAACCACTACACCACTCTGGCTCTCATAGCAATGTACACATAAAAAATAAATACAAACTGATAAAGTAGTTTAAGAGCTCAGTAGTATTTGTTTTATTATGTTACAGGTACTGATCAGAAATGTTCCATCTGATGTTTTCTGACTGAAGCAGAGCCCATGTGCCTGCCTTTCAGGTTAATTCCTGTTAATGTCATGCATGGTTAGCTGACGTCCATTTGATCTGTCTTTTTGAGATTTATTTTATCAATAAAGGTGTTATTACGCCTTTGATGATAGTTAGTATCATTTATATGAATTGTCTATTGATAGACACATTTAACAAAGGATGTTTATGTGCTGAACAATCACATATTTTATTTATCCAATAACTACCTAATCGATTTTTTAAAAGAATATCAAGCTGAAGGACTTCTTTAAGATGTAAAGATTTCTCAGTTTCTGACTGTGTCTAAAACATTCAATTTGTATCAGATTCATATTACATTTTATTACTATTGCTCTTACAGTGATCAGATTTTGATATTATTCCCAAATCCAGTGTGCGGGTTGAAGATGACAGTACAATCCCCCCTCCACATCCACAAGTTTGATCTTCACAAATCTGATTATTTGTGAGGCATGTGTGTGCCTGCCCTTCCCCATTCTCCTCCTCCCATTCCCTTGCCTTTTGCCTGGGTGTGCTGGGCCTCCCTTCTTTATGTCCAGGCAAAAGGCAAGGGCATGGGAAGGGGAGCACTGCACACAGAAAAAGAAAGTGCACATGTGCCTTCCCTCTCTTCCTTTTACCCTGGTGCACAGGCCTTTCTTCTCCATTCCTGGGCAATGGCAAGGAACTTGAGGGGGAGGCACATATGCTCCCCCTCCTCTGCCTTTTGCCAAGGCATGAAGAAGGATGGCAAGCTAGAAAAGGCAAGGGAATGTGGAGGTAAGGCAAACACGTGTCCCCCAGCATTCCCTTGCCTTTTGCCCAGGCATGGAGAAGAAAGGCATGCACACTGGGGCAAAAAGCAAAGACATGGGAGGGGGAGGCCCAAAAGGGAATGGGAGGAGGAGCGCAGGTGGAGGGGAGCTATTCATGGTTTCTCCACTTTTGTGTGGGTTCTGTGCCTTGAATCCTCATGAAAGTGGAGGGGCCACTTAATGTACGTTCCTACTAACAAATAGTGCCTCTAAATTAATGGCTCCTACAGAAGATCTGTCTAGGCCACTTAGTTTCAATGGCTGTTGAGGGGCAGTGGGGCACAATGGCTGATGTAAATAAAGACCTCTAGCTAATGATCTGTGATTCTTGCTCTGACACAGTGGCCTTACATGTCCAGTAGGAAAAATCACTGAATGCTTCTTTTCAGCTCTCTGGCCCCAGGCAATACTTTAACACCAAACATCATGTTTTCTTGGAAGTAAATTCCTTTCTGTTCTGTTCTTTTTACTCCCTAGTAATTATATTTAACTGCCTCTTAAATCAAATATTAGTGAATGAAAATCAGTTAACATCATGGGTGAGAATCATGTGGCCCACAGAGGTAAAGTGCTGTACTCAGGAACTGTCTCAACTCTCCAAAGACTCTGGCACATGCCTGTATGCACATGCATACACACACCTACACCTAATTTTGGCTGGGAAGATGTTATTTTTGGCCAAAACCACATTTAAATCACCAAGATGACTTTTGTAGAGTTCCTACATGCTGTTTCAGAGGGCTCCCTGATGTGGAATAAGAAATTTAAAAAGTGTTTCTTTAAACAAAAGGCAGCCCCAAAATGCAGTCCTCTAGAGCTCCAAGGGAGCTCTGTGTTCTGGAGCACATACGCAGGTATAATCCTGATTAATGCTCTGTCATCCACTTTTTCAGATACTTTTAAAATGTCCCAGTCTCTCGCCTTTTCCACATGGGGTTTTTGAAACGGTGCAGTTCGTCCTCCAAGAAGGATGTCTGCACCTCAATCAGGTGTGGGTCGGACCTATTTAAGGTAGACCCGTACCTCAGTCTGGTCTGGAACAACCCCAAGTGGTCCTCCAGCGTACTTTTGAAAGACCTGTTTCTTTTGGTCTTTCAAAAGTACCCAGCATGCCACTGCAAGCCTGCCCCCTTATGCAGATTTGCAGGCTCGCACCAATGCGAGCCTGCGAACTGCCCGGGGGTGGGCTTTAGGCTGGCGAGCTTCAGCAGTTGGTCGCCATTTGGGATGCCGGAGCAGTGCGTATTGATGAGCACGCACTGCTCTGGAGCACCATGGACCAAACCAGGGAGCCGAAAGGTCCGGTGAATAGCAGCACAGGGCGATTCCTTCGTCCAGTGTGGAAAAGGCCTCTGTTTCCTCCTCCCACATTCCTCCTTTGTCCTTAGCTAAGTTCGGTTGCAGCAAACTGAGTTCAAAGTGCAAAAGCAGTTTGCACACATTTAAATCAGCAGGGGAGAGGGGGGAGCAGAATCTTGCCCTTCCCAGTAGGCCCAGGCAAAAACAAACTCCTGGAGCCTCTCCTAGGCCATTTCTGCACTATACTCTTATAGCGCGATTATTCCACTTTCAACATCCTATGGAATCCTGGGGTTTGCTGCAAACCCCAGGATTCCATAGGATGCTGAAAGTGGAATAATCACACTATAAGAGTGTAGTGTGGAAATGGCCCCAGCTTGTGCACTGTGTGTATACCCACACCTGGGGCTCCAGGCAGAAGGGTAATGTAAAGTGATTGAAGATTACCAGGACTACTAACCTCTCAGCAGTTCTCACATTACTTTAGACAGAAGCTATGTACATTATCAAGATCAAGGGAGGAGAACGGTCAGGATTTCTTAGCTGCACTGAGCCTCCAGGAGAATTTCCAGGGCTGAATTTACATCACTGCACGCACCCCCCCAAAAAAAAATTAAAAAGTTTTTTGCTCGCAAACATCCTCCAATGCCCTTTAGGGTGCATGGGGGGCAATTTTATCATGTTGGAGGGGGGAACAATTTTAGGCCCAGGACAGTTCTTTTACAATAAGGAGTGACCTATAATTCAATTTCTGGGTCACTTCTTAAGGGGGGGGGAGACAAAAAAAAAAAAACACCAACTCTTCTGGACCTAGAATGGCCAATGAGTGTCACAACATAGCAAAATTGTTCCCATGCATCACAGAGAGCATTTGGGAGCATTTTCAAAAATAAAACTTTATTTTGAGGCCCCAAGGGACACAAAAACAAGCCCGGAGGCCTTGCGCAATTCACCCATGGGCCACACTTTCCCTTTTCAAGTAAAGATGTGCCATATAGCAAGCTGCCACAGATGTTGTAGTGAGCACATGAAGTTGACAGAATTCCACATGGAGAAATCCAGCTATGACTTCCAGCTTTAAGATTCATCCTCAAGAGTCAAATTTTCTTTCATATTGTTTCACCGCATGCTTCTGCTCACTTTCCAGAGTTGAAAAAAGTACTTTCAAATCCCCCCCCCCACTGCATTGGAGTCCTGCTGTCTGTGTCCTCAGTCAAAAGGCAGGGACAGCATCTCTTTCTGGTGCCAGCTGTTCTGAAGATTCCCATACTGTTCTTTTATGCTTGGTGTTCTTCCTCAACCTTAAATTTCTCTGCTTTCTTTGCAACACTGCGGGATTTAAACCTGCCCTGATTCTGTTGCAATTTGCTGGAACAAAATCTTCTCCCTTGCCATCTGGCGTGCCTCATTAAATTGTCTGGTTTGTTTTATTGCTTCTTTTTGCATAATCTGGCAAGCCTATAGTGCAATCCCTATTGAGGCTCCTGGTGTAGCATCCCTAGTTCTTCTTTCATTAACTGGATAATGAATGCAGTTCTAGGGCTTAGGCTGCTTTGGACTCTGAGGACTGCTGAACTACCTGTGACTTCCTATAAAAGTAGCTTGGAATTTAGAGAGCTGATTTTAAAATATATTTTGTCACAGTTCTAGTTCCAAGGCCAAATTACCTTACTGATATAGTTACAGTTTTAAAGTAATGGTTTATCCCAATTTGTCAAAAGTAACTTACTTTATTTATATAGAAGTGTTACTGCAATTTAGACCTACTTGGAGATACCCCTAGATATCATTTTGATATCAATAATTTGGCTCTCTTCTACCACACCTCTCCATGTGTTTGTGAGGACCCCAGACAAGCACAGAACTAGGCTCAGCCACTAATTGCTGGACATTCCATTCTCCACCTAGGCAGGCCAGAAATAGCCAGATCCTTGCTTTAGGAGACCTCTCTGCAAACACCCTCATTATGTATGCACGCTGTTTACAAAGAACTCCCTGCCCCGAGCAGGGAACCTGGCAAGCTGAATACTCAACTGCCAAGCCCTCAGCATTTGCATACTGGCTAACTCTTTGTCAATTCGGACTTAACTCAATCATGCTAAATTCTGACGTTTCCAAACTTTGTCCCGCTCCTAAAACGCATTGTTTTCCCCAAGTAAGGCAAAGCCTGCAGTCACATTTCTCCCTATAAAAACCCCTGATTCCAAGACCATCCTCGGATCACTCTCGAGTTCCAGACTGCCTTGCTGCCGCTTTGCTTGGCGAGCTTCCCCTCAGCTCCATGTGCTGAGCCACATCGAACCCCAGTATCGCTCTCTATCTTCTTTCCTGGCTTCAGGATCAGGTTTCATATCACCCGAATCAACTATCCCTCTGAAAATCCCACTATCATACTCACACCTTTATTTTCCTTAGTTATCTGTGTGCGTGTGTTGCTTACATTGTGTGCCTGTATTTAATAAAGATCATTCATTATTTCCAACATGGTTTGCTTCTTGACTTGGCCTGACCCCGTAAACATTGGGTTACAAGATCCTGCTGCATTATCCTGCCTCTCATAGTGCCAACCAGTGCTCTTGACTAATTTCCCCCATTTTGCGTAATTGTAAGGTTATTTAGGTGTCCCTCTTGGGACCCCCAGTAAACAGGGTAACAGAAGTAACTAGTTACTTTTATTTGCTTTTTAAAATCTGAACGCTACAAGTCTCTGGCCTATAGTACAGAACACACTCTCCTCCACCAAAGCACAAGGCACAGTGTGAGCTAGCACTTATAGACTACATGATGTTCCTCACCACTATTTAGTGAAGTCACACCCTATAACTATAAAAATAAATAAAGTTATAGTAAGACTGCAAAAGTGTCATTATCTCTCACTAATTGATCATAATGAAATAGAATTATACCTGCATTCAGAGATAGGAAATTAGTAGTTAAAATCAAATTACTAAGTTAGAAATGTTCATAGATACTTTTTAGTTGGAATTTCAGCACTGACTTAATTCTGGAATTAAATTATAAACCTGTCAATTAAATAAATAAGAGAAAGTACTAAAGAGCTAACAAATTTAACCTTTTCCACCTGACTCTCCTGGACTTTTTGCAAAACTACCTCTTCCTTTTTGTTCGTCCCTCTGGTTAAGGGATTACAATGTTTAAGTCACAAGATCCAAGCCATCAATTTTAGTTTATGATTTGAGCTTACTATTTATGGTTTAGTTCATTCCAAAGTTAAAAAATTTAATGTCGTAGCTTGGAAGGGGATGATGTATCCAGATGATCTTCCTGGGTTCTACAAACAGACGCATCACAGAGGTTTTTCATTCATCCCAAAAAACTGAATTTTTCTGTTCTTAATGCTGGGACATTTGCTAGGAACTACAAGGGAAACAGGAAGCTAAAGCAAAAGGGAGAGGGACCTGAGATTATAAGAGAGGGACAATAAAAGCAAAGGAAGAGTCTCCAGTAGTGCAATGAGAATTTTTTTTCAAAAATTCATGCATCTATTTCCTACACTGTGATGCTCAGAACAGAAACAGGAGAGAGAGATGGGATAAAATCATTGATGGCATTTTTCAACTTAATTATGGTAAAGCTTTAATGTAGAGATTTAATGTACATTTAAATGGGAATTTAACATAAACTTAATTGTTCAATTTCCTCCTTCTAATATACATGCAACTGAATTAGATTTCTAACTTAATAACAATTAACTAAATGCACTAATTTCTTTTTATTAACATCTCTATCTCTGCCTTACTCATTGAGAAAATGAATTAATTAAAAGTAAATAATTATTCACAACCATTTTTAGAAATACAGTCACAAAAGGAACACCTGTTGAAATTCCCTCTTCTACACCACTATTTTTTAAAAATATTTTTATTATCAGTTTTTCTAAAAAAAAATAGAAAAAGGAAACATTTTATATGTTACTTGAAAATTAGCAATATAAATAGAAACATATTTGGTCATTACAAGAGAAAATGAAAAAAAATATTTTGAATTAACCAATCTATAGCTTGATGGGTGATTTCCATCAATTTATAACTCTAATCTTTAAACATAGTTATTTGTACCATTAACTTAGCAAGCTCTTTTGTCATAACCGGGTTCCTTTACTATACTATAACTTCCTGTTCTAAGAATATGTGAGATAAAATATTTGTTTCTGTCTCTTCAGTTAACACAAGTAAGTATGCAGACTTGTCCATACATGACTGCACATTTTTGTCACTGAATTCTATCATCCCACAAAGAATGGCACGTGTGTGTGTGTGTGTGTATATGTATATATACATAGACAATATAAGATCCTTCTGATGTAGACATTTTTCTTATCTCATTTACACTAACCATATTCGAATCCACTCTTCTGTATGTTTATCAAACCCTAAAAGGACAAGAACCATTCAATATGACACACAGGTTGTTGCTAATTTGCTCCAAGTAGATTCCCATAAGGGAAAAACAAAATTCCATGTCTCTCTGAATTGATTAGTGGGATTATAGGATAATGTTTCTGTTAATTTATCCAATTCTGTGACAACATAAAGTTTCAACAGCCAGTCTTCAATCACTGAGCCACTGAATTTTTCCACTTTTGTGCTGAGGTTATTCTGGCTGTGTTGTCATGTATAGCAACACCCATTTTGAGTTTTCTTTAATCATTGTAGTTATGGAGAGCTATCTATCGTATTCAATAAATAAATCTTTGGACAAAGTGGGAACTGTATTCTTATAGTTTCTGTTATCTTAATGTGGACTTGCTTCTAGAATCTTTTAATTGTACGGCATCTCCACCATGAATGAAACAGAGTTCCTGTATCTTCACATTTCCAACATGTGAGATTTTTATTATTTGACATCTTTGCTATCTGAAGTGGGGATAGGTGCCATCTGTATAATAGCTTGTAATAATTTTCTCTTAATATGGAGGTTTTATTATATTCAATGTGTTATTCCAGGAATTCTCCAATTGATCTAGTTCAATTGGAGTCCCTAGATCTTGTGTCCATTTAAGCATATTATCTTTAATCACTTCTTTTTCTCGGTCAAATTTTGATAATAGCTTATAAATCTTCCCAGTTTTATTATTAACATTGTCCAATAAGATTTTGTCAAATTCTGTAGTCTTATATTCAATACCATAGAGTTTCTTATCTATTTTATATTTTTCTATTAGTTGTCTGTGGAGAAGCCAATGTTCCTCTCTTGATTTGGGTTCTGCTGAGTCGCTTTTTATTTTTAAAAGATCTTCTACACCACTATTAAAGGTACAGGAGACCTGTCCTGTATTTTATTTCAATTGGAGGGAAATGGAGTGTTTTATTTCAATTGAAATAAAATTGTTACAACACAGCTCATGGTATCAGTTCCCTCAATAGTTCCAACCTTTTCCCAGATTCACTTTGTGTCTCACCAACCAACAACACTGCTTGCCTATGCAACACAGAAGTCCCCTGCAAAACATGTTACCTGGTCTTGTAATAATTCCTCCTTCTCTTTCTGGTCTTCCTTGATTAGGGAGGAAAAAAAGTCAGAGGAAATGTTCCTGGCTTTTTATCTATCAGTTGCTATCTTTTTTAGGGAGGTGTGTTAAACAACCATCACAAAATCATAGAATCCAACTCACTGTTCTGTGCAGAATCTCCAGCTGGAAGATTCCCAGCAGGTAGCTGTCCAGTCTCTTTTTGAAGATGTCCACAGAAGGAGATCCCATCATCTCTGTGAGCAACTGATTCCATTGTCAAACCACTGTCAGTCAAATCCTTCAAGTATTCACTTCATGAGGCTGAACACACCCAGTTTCTTCAACTTTTCCTCATATATTTTCTTCTCCATACCTCCTTGTTTCCCTTCTCTGGACCTGCTCCATCTTGTCTATATCCTTCTTAAAATGAGGTGCCCAGAACTGAACAGAGTACTCCAGATGAGGCTTGATCAGATCAGAATGTAGTGGGACTGTTACTTCTCTTGACTTGGAAACTATGGGGTTATTAATGGAGGCTAGAATAGTATTTGCCTTTCTTGTTGCAGCATCAGCTGCTGTGTCATGTTCAATTTATGATCAATAATAATCCCAAGGTTCTTTTCACATGTAGTACATGTACTACTGCTATGCCGCATATCCCTCATCTTATACCTGTGCATCTGGTTTTAGTAACCTAAAGGCAGAATTTTGTATTTCTTTCTGTTGAATTTCAGTTTATTAATTTCCACTCAGTTTTCTAGTTTATCAAGGTCCTTTTGAATTCTGTCCCTATCTTCTAATTTGTTAGCCACCCTCCGGTTTGTATGATCCTCAAATTTCATAAGGATTCTCTCCTCTCTGTCATCTAAGTCATTAATAAAAAAAGATTAAGAGTAATGGTCCAAGGACAGCACTCTGATGCACTCTGCTGACTATTTGCTTCCAGTTTGAAGTGCAGCCACTGATGACGATTCTCTGAGCATGATTTTCCAACTGATTATGGATCCATCTGATAGTGTTTCCATCTATTCCACATTTAATCAGTTTGCTAATCAAAATATCATGGAGGACTGTGATGACTCAAGGGGGACTTTGAAGGGCTTGCTGCTGTCACTTTCTCTGATTTGTCAGGAATGAGAAATGACCAACAAGGGGGCTAGGAGTCAGCAAAGCAAAGAACACAGCCACAGTCACCATGTCCAAAGCTGCACAATGAGAAAATGTAGCTGCTAAAATGGTGTGTGTGTGTGTGTGTCTGTCAGAGTTAAAGAAGGCAATGGGGATTCAAAAGGGAAGAAGAGCAAGAAATGCTAAGACAGAGCAGGAAGGCCAAGAGCATGGACGTGAAGAGGTGGATGCAGTGAGAGGAAACTGGGAGGAAGAATGGGAAAATTAGATGTGAAGAGGGAGAAACAGGACTGTTGGAGGGTAAAGCAGAAAGGCAGCTTGGAGATTATAGGGTACCATAAACATAGAGCAAAGAAACAGGAAGGAGGAGAGGGATATCAAAGGAGGGAAATAGAGTGTTTGAAGTATAGACACAATGGAGGAAGCCACAGGAAAAGCAAGAAGGAGTAGAGAACACAGAAGTGGAGATGCACAGCTAGAGATAAGATAAGAGAAAGAACAAGGATGGCAGAGAGGGAGAGAAAACTAGGAGATAAACCCAGAGAGATCCAAGGAAGTTAGAATGGGCTGGAAAGAGGGGTGGTCTTGCGGGAGAGATTACAGAGGGAACAAGAAGTTAGAGTGGAAGGAAATAGAAAAGGAGGAGAACAGAGGAGCTGGACAGAAGCAGGATTACAAGGGGGGGGGGACCCAAGAGACTGCCAGAACAGAGGAGCCCTCCACTTGTTAAAGGGTCTCCAATCAATCTGAAGGAAGAATAGCTGGGTGAAGGCAGTTCAAGCCAAGAGGGGATTTATTCCCTATGTCCCTTAGTGGTCATTGCTCATCAAATTTGTTCTATTTGATTCTGGTTTTCTTGTGATTGGGGAGACTCACAGACCTTTATTGTAAGTGTATCTAGGAATAAAAATTGGTCACAAAGGGTAACTGGGCGATTTTGGGCTCTGTCAGGATTAATGGATTTGCAAATCAGAACTGACCTCAATCCCGCTCTGCAGGATGGAGTCACAGCAACCTGATCAAATCCTTTGCTGAATGACCCCCACAGCATTCTCCACATCTGCTAAACAAGTGACCTGATCAAAAAATGATGTAAGACTAGTTTGGCAGGATTCATTTTGACTGTACTATTGAAAAAAAAAAAAGACATGTTCATTCAAGTCTACAGATTCAATAGTGAGCAAAGTCACAGAAGAGATCTGTGATTGGCCAGTTGACTATAGTATTATGATATCTGATGCTTATTGGCCTAATGGTCTACCCAGCTTCCTACCCTCTCCTCTCTATGGTCTGGAGACGACTGTGTGAATTTCAACACCACCATCAAGGAAATCCCAGATGCTTATAAATGAGGTTTTGGAATAGAATGGACAGGCCCTAAGAAATCCAAGAGAAAGAAAAGGATCACACATACACACAAACACTCATATTTCCATACTTCTTCCTGTTACCACTGTGTCCAAATAGCAGAGAAAGTCAGCCAGATTCCTGACACTATAAGTCCCAATGAAGTACTCCATTTCGAACAATGAGGAAGGAAGAGCAGGAAGGAAGACTGGCTGATCTGCTCAAGCATAGACCCTAGGACAGATCCCTTCATGTCAAGGCCAGGTAAGTCTAACCCACGCACCCACCCACCCCCCTCCCTTCAAGTGGTCTGGCAAAATTGAATGTCCGTTGAGGCTGGAAAAAAGATTAAATTTGGATGGTAAGGTCAGAAAAGTTGTGCCTTATCTTTACTGAAAGAAAAACAAAATGTATGTAATTCTTTCCACCACTTGCACGGAGAGTTGTTTGAAGTTTTCTCTGATTCCTAACCTAAAGGTGTTAAGGATGCATCTTGTCACAATTACTGCCTGCATCTATTAAGTCACATAGCTGTTACTTGTGTACTGTGTCATATTACCTTCTTCAGCTACTAGAGACAAAGCTCTTTAGGCTCTACTCATAACACAATGTTTTCAGGTCGGTAATCATTATAGTTGCTTTTATTTGCACCTACTACAGTTTGACTACATGTTTCCTGAATGTGATTATCAAAATTTGTCATGGTATTCCAGTAATACCTTTCTGATCAATAATTTCATATTCAATACTACTTCCCATTCAAAAGAAGACTCAGTAATTCCCCTGTCACAACTAGAAACACCACTCATGTACTTCTAAGATCATATTTGCCCTCTTAAAAATGACCAAACAATAATGGTTTCAAATCAATTGGTATCGCAAAACCTTGTTCTTTCCCAAATGCTGCTTTTAGTGTCCTTTGTACTATTGAATTCTATTTCATTTTTATTAATTCAGTTTACAAAGACATTCAGTTAAAGCCCCATATCTTCCCAAACAGTCCCTGGTTTAATTATGACTTCTTTTTTGGAATACTTATCTCTTCCTCTTCAAGGTCACTCTTCTTGAACATTTACCTCTACAAAGCCTTGCATAGCTTAGAATACCAATACCTCAAGGACCAGCTGTCTTCATATGAACCTACCTGAACACTGAGGTCAGAATCTTTGGGCTTTGCCTGTATGCTTACTTTGAGAGATATTTAGAGGTGCCACCTTTCTCTAGTTGCTACATCAAGTTTATGGAAAGTTGTCCCCTAAGAAGTTTGCCTGGCAAAGACATAGTTCTTTCCCCCAGGCATTTGTACTGCCATCTTCTGTGGGTATGTTAATGCTCATTTTAAGTTTGGGGAAGGGTGGTCATGAATATCAGTATTATAGATCAGACTCAGTTTTTTTAGCAAATTTAGATGATGCTTTATAGTTTGTGAATGTATAGCTGTATTGTTTTGTTATATTCATTATGGATTGGATTGATTTTATATTTTACTATATGTTTACTATATTCACTATATTTTTGTTACTATATTGAGTGTGGTTATTAGTATATTTTCTGTTGTAAATTGCTTCAAGACATATTCTGTGATGGAAAGTGACATTTTACTAAATGAATCTGGGAAGGAAGGAAGGAACTCAACTAGACCACAGAAGAGAGAAATTCAGATTCCCTCACAGAGCATTCCAGCAGCAGCTTCAATGCTGGTGAATGAGAGCCCTGCAGCTTCATTCCATCCCAGGGCTGGGTCAGCAGACAGACCTGAGATGAAAGATTCTAATCTCCCAATAGTGGATGACTGATAAAGTGGACTTCATTCCCTCCCATTTTTTGTTTTGTTTTGTTTTGAGGACCCCCATGCAACAGAGGAGGAGGGAGCAGCTGCAGTGAGAGCAGCCATAGCCCCTTCACTACAGTGATACTCACCAGTATCATCCATGCCTCAGTGCAGCAATGGAGACTGTCGGGTGCAGGGCCCTGCCTGGTCTGGAGGTGGTGCTGGGGCATCCCTGGAGCAATTGGGTCAATGTTGCTAACCTCATGGTAATGGCAGAACTGCCTCAGATAAAAATTCAAGGAAAAATTGAGAAGAAATGCAACTGTATAGAGACGGGAAGAAGAGAAGATAAACAATTGCAGAGATGGAGGCAGAAAGATCCATAATTGTCCACTGCAGTGTATGTGCAATATTTGGGTTCTTGCCAGAAAACCTTACCAACTACACTTGCAGCAAGTGTGAATTGGTAGCTCTCTTGGAAGAGAAGGTCAGTGCACTACAGCTACATGTTGTGCCTCTTTAGTGTAAAACCAGAGGACATCCTGGATAGAACACATGGAGAACTGATCATACAAAACCAACAGGAAGACACTACTAAGAAAAGTGAAGAAACATGTAAAAATGAGGAACACCCTGGAGGAAATCCAGTATCAGGAGCAGACCATACAGAAGGGATTCAAAACCTCTCCAACTAAGCAATCGCTTCCTACTTAGCAGCAGTAAAGATGTTCAAACAGGAAACCAGCAACATGGGTTAGCAAGGATAGAGTCAAGGTAACTACCAGCCACAACAAGAAGAAAATAAAGGTGCCAGCAGGGGACTTGTTGCTCAAGAGTACAGGGACATGTATGTGACAGCCTGACAAGGTAAATTTTGAAGCGTGCTGTCTTCCTGGCACACACACCTGAGATGTCACTAACAATTTGCCAAAACTCATCAAGAACACAGAACAGTATTTCTTTCTCATTCATGTAAATATCAGTGACACTGCCAAGAACACCTCTGAGTAGATCACCTCTAACCATGAAGCTTTGGGTAGGAAGCTGAAGGGGTTTGAGATGTAGATGGTATTCTCATCAGTTCTGCTAGTGAAAGATAGAAGACTAGATAGGGACAGGAAGATACTAAAAGTGAATGACTGGCTATGTAGACAAGAGAGATTTGGTTTCTGGCACCACAGTCTTCACTTCTCAGACAGGGGACTACTAGATATAGATGGGCTACATTTCACAAAAAGTGGGAGAATGTCTTTGGTAATATCATGACCAGTCTGATCAAGAGGGCTTTAAACTAAATCATTCAGGGTTTGGAGATGATAACACAAACATTAGTCCAAAGGCAAGCTTTAAACACTAGGTTGTGATTTCTAGAGGAGAAGATGAGGGAGAGAATGGGATCCACAGAAAAACTGACAGTAAATTAATAAGATGTGAACAAACAAAGCTTCAAATGTCTATACCCCAATGCACAGAGTTTGGGAAACACACAAGGTGAGCTCGAAAACCTAGTGCAGGAAAATAAATATGATTTTATAGGCATAACGGAGACCTGTGGATTGCCTCCATGGATATAGCGTATTCAAAAAGAATAGATGAAGAAGAAAAAGAGGGGGAGTTGCATTATATGTCAAAGACAAATTCACTTGTATAGAAATCCATGAGAGGCCCAGTTGAGAGCATTTAGGTAAAAATAAATTGATAGATAATGAAATACAACATTGTGGTAGGAGTTTATTATAGGCTACCAAACCAAGAAGAGGTGGTGGATGATGATTTTCAATAAATCTTAGAAAACTCAAAGATGGAAGAATTAGTTGTTATGAGGGTCTTCAGTTACTCTGATACAGAGATGTATCTGTGGTGGAGGCAAGTGCCCTGGGCGCCAATGCTGGGGGGGCAAAAAAGCCAAGCCTCCCCAGCCCTGTTGCTCAGCAGTGCAGCAGTGTTCCCCGCTGTCACCGCTGCCCTTGCCAGGATTGTCCTTGGCTCAGGGCAGCAGCAGGATGGTGGGAGAAGCAGCACATCCACTGGGCCTGGCTTGTCACCACCCTCTCTGGATTGTATTTGGCCAGGGGTGGGAGGGGGGTAGCAGCAGCAATGGGCCAGGCCTGGGTGGAGAGGCTGCTTCTCCCACTGCCGCACACTGCCCTGGAGCAAGGACAACCTGGCAAGGTTGTCAGTGGCAGCAGGCCAGGTCTGGGTGGAGGGGCTGCTGGGAACACTGATGCTGCTGCTGCCACCATCACCAGGTTGTCCTCAGCCTGGGGCAGGGGCAGAGGAGGAGGCAACAGTGGTGGTCGAATGGGTTCCCAGCATCTGGACAGAGGTGCTGCAACAGGAACTGAGACCCTCACTTGCCTTCCCAGTAGAGGGAGGGAAGGAGTGCCTGTGCAGAGATCCACCCTCCCCCTTCACCCGGATGAAGGTAGGAACCAGCGGGAACTGGTGCGGAACCCAGCAGAAGAAGCAGGAATGGGGAGCACCATGACAACAGGCTCTTTCCCCTGCAGGATCTTCCTTGCTACTCCCCCACTGTCCTTCCTACCCCCCACTCCTGGACATCCAGGGGAGGGGGGTAAGGCTTGTTGCAGGGGGGTGTGAAGCCCCAGGGCTTGGGGGAGTCACAGGGATGAGGACATCTCCCCCCCAAGTTGGGGGAAATGGGCCAGCCAGCATGGTGGTTTGGGCATCAGACTGTGACTTTGGAGATCAGGGTTCAATTCCCCGTTTGGCCACAGAAACCCACTGGGTGACCTTGGGCACATCACACACACTTAGCCCCAGAAAACCCCATGATAAGTCACCATAAGATGAAAACATGAACCACAACCAGGGTGGACTATGAAATCCCAAAGGTTTGGGAGTGGCTCCTTCTTGTGGGGGCAATTAATTAAGTGGGTGGATATACTTTGCACAAGACTCACTTTCAACAGCAAGGAAAAGTGCCAGGCAGTGCATTTTAGGACCAGGAGATCAAAGCATAGGCAGGTGTCCTCTGTTGGGGCTGTCACAATGGAGGCGGCCTGGCAAATGGGAAATTAAGAGGTGTCCTGGGCACTGGTGTTCAACAAGCCTGGTGGCAAGTTTCCAGCCAGTCATCAATCTGCAAGCATTACTTGATCAATTTCTGCTGGGAAACAGGGGCTGGGGAATCAATCCAGGCCAGCTCATTTAAGATGTCAACAGCCAAACCACCTTTACACTTAGTCTGAAGTGCCATATTTCAAGCTAAATCCTGAGCCAACAGCTGGAAGGTGGTAGTATAAGTGGCCACAAGCCTCTTCGCTTTGTGGAGACAACAGATGTATCAATTGGCAGTTTCAGCCTGCACAGGATTGTCC
The DNA here is from genome assembly GCA_948474755.1 of Ctenosaura bakeri. Taxonomy (NCBI): domain Eukaryota; kingdom Metazoa; phylum Chordata; class Lepidosauria; order Squamata; family Iguanidae; genus Ctenosaura; species Ctenosaura bakeri. The sequence continues at coordinate 338,592 of CAOLHI010003276.1, read as the reverse complement.
CAGACCCTTCTCATTTTGTTCAGGAAGTCAGCAAGTTTTGTCAGGAGAGTGCTTGACTGAAGGAGAAAGGGAGTGGCCCATTTTGCAGCTGGACTGGTATGCATGCTGATTATGATTGCCACCTACCTGTCAGTAGGGAAGTCTTCAGAAAGAACTGCATGTATACCTGTCAGTGTACTGATCTGGGGGGTGCCACTGAATTTCTCTGGTGGAGATACAAGGTACTTGCACTCTGGAGGAAGTGGCTGCTGCTGTTTAGGCTGTGGCTGGAGATTGGCCACAGCTGTGGTGTAACCTGATTTACTTACTCAGGCAGCACCTGATCCTGTTGGAACAGTGCATTCAAGCTGCCAGTGTTTGGGTTACTTATAATCCCTCTTATGCTCCAGTCAGCAAGTGTGTAGCTAGAATGCAAGAGCTGTCAAATAGTTAGCCAGACAGGTTATCCAGCAAGAAGAAAGGAGAAGCAAGAAAGTGATCATCAGCTGATCCAAAAACCCCATGGCAGGTCAGTAGTCCAAATAAAGAAAGCCAGCAAGGAGTAAAACAGAGTTTTAAACAGTAACCAGTCTGAGATCTGGGGAACACAAAATACCAAAAAATAATGCTAGTCATCAAGGTAGATGGTTGAAAGTAACAAAGCCTTCAGTGAACTGCTGGAGATTTATAGCCAGGTGTCTCAAGGAACCAGGTTCTTAATTAATCAGTATCTCTTACTTAAGAGTCTCTGGGACTGAAGTAATTTTTCCTTATCTCTCCAACATTCTGCAAATGATTGCACTGCATCTGCAGCCTGCTGCTGGGCAGTAGGGTCCCTAGTAGGGTCTACCTCAATCCCCAGCACCACTGACTCAGTAGTTGTAAATTTGACATTTCTGGTGCTCTGACTCTGTGTCTGAATCTTTGGACTCCAGAGGGTAAGTTATGACAGAAGATGATAATTGGAATGGAGAATAAAACATAGGAGAAAAGGTTGAAGGAGCTGAGCATGTGCAGTCTGCTGAAGAGAAGGGGTGACACTATTGCATCTTTCAATATTTCAAGGGCTGTCACAGAGAGGAAGGAGCAGGCCTGCTCTCTGCTGCCCCAGAGTGTAGGACTTCTGATGGTTTTAAGTTACAGCAGGATTTTGACTGAATGTTAGAAGGACTTTATTGATGGTAAAGAGTGGTTTGGCAATGGAACCAATTGCCTAGAGAGGTGATGGGATAACACACTCTGCACATCTTCAAAAAGAGTCTGGACAGCTATTTGCTGGAGGTCCTGCATTGAACAGGGGGTTGGACTAGATGGCCCAGAGACCTCTTCCAACTCTATGGTTCTATGACTATAATGATAGCTATATAGTCATAAGAATAAAACAAAATCCAAAGGCAGGTAGTACATTTATTAGGACCAACTATAATTCTGCAATAGTGTACAGATTTGAATTCTCTAATGCACTTAATCAGGGTAGGTGGTGGGGGAGACATGAAAGTCCAAAATTTTGGTTAGATATTTTAAGCTACAGGGTCTGTAGTTATGTTGTTTCTCTAAATGGAAATTATGGATTGATGAGCTACCTGTAGACATGCAGGTATGACATGACATCTGCTGGAATGAAGACAGAGGCATGACTCCTAGCTTCTACTAATACAAGATGAGCAGCAGCTCAAATGCCTCCTTCTTGCCCCAGGTAAAACACATGTTACCATAGTTTCTAGCCTGGACTTGTGGGATATCAGATATCATTTGATAACAATAATTTGGTCTTCCTTACCCCTTCCTCTCCACGTGCTTGTGAGGCCCCCGGACAAGCACGCACAGAGGAACGGCCAACAATAGCTGAGACATTCCAAACAAATACAGGCAGGCCAGAAATAGCCAGACTACCGCTTTAGAAGACCTCAAGGCAAGTACCACATTATGTACGCACGCTACTTACAAAGGACTCCCTGCCCTGAACAGGCAGCTTGATGAGCCGAATACTCTATTGTCAAGCACTCCGTATTTGCATACTGTCTGAGCTATTGACAATTCTGTCATAACTCAATCATGTAAATTACTGATCTTTCAGAGGCTTTGTCTCCAGCCCGAAACCCATTGTTATCCCTGGGAACGGACTAGCCTACGGCCACATTTTCCTCTATAAGACCCCCTGATTTTGAGCGCTTCTTCGGATTGCTCTTGGCTTCCATCCCACCTTGCTGTCACTTCATTCAACGAGCCTTCCCCTCAGCTACTCATGCTGAGAATCCTCACTTCCACGAATTTTTTCTTCAGACTACCCAGGCTACAGGACAGATGTAGTATTTCCCATACAAAACCTCCTCTGAAAATCCCTCTATCCAACTCCAACCTTTATTTCTATAGATCTCTGTGTGAGTGTGTTGCATACACGTGTTTGACTGTATATCAATAAAAACAACAATTATTATTTACTTCTGTTTGCTCCTTGACTCGGCCTGACCCCGTAGACATTGGGTAAAAGATCTCGCTACGTTGCCCTGCCTCTTGTAGTGCTAGCTTGTGCTCTTTGCTAATTCCCAACTTTGTAATATTTGGAGCGCACTTAGGTGTCCCTCACGGGACCCCCAGAAATCAGGGTAACACACATAAGTTCCTTAAGTAGTACACAGCAGAAATACAAAGAAACAGGACCATCTTCATGTAAGCAAAAGTGGAGTCTAAATGTTAGGTCCAAAGAGTTAATTGAGACCAAACTGAGAGTACAGGCATAGCTCAGTTAACAAAGCCATTGAGAAAGAAGCTTCTTTTTTAAAAAAATAATAATAATAATGTTTGCCCAGTCCCTCTTTCTTCCTTGTCCTCTGTCTGGCTAGGTTTGTTTGTTTGTTTCTCCTTTTTAGCAGCATCAATATTGGAAGTATGATGAAGGAAGGCTGGTGAAATAGACTTTCAGTTTTGGGTTTCCTGATTTTGCAAAGAAAATAGCCAGAAAAAGAGCTGTAAAGCTAATTAGCCTAATGTTTGCAGCCATGTCAGCCTTATTTTAATAAAATAAAAATCAAGATAGTGACTGGATAATGCCTTTATTAATGACCAAAACATTACAAAATACCAGGCTTGGAGAACTCTCAGACTGGATATTATAAAACAAAAACAGGTAACACTAGCATTTTTTTAGAAATGGGGAATATGCAACAGTCATTTCAAGATTAAGGCCATTTCCCCACTACACTGTTATAGTGCTAGCATTCTACTTTCAACATCCTATGGAATCCTGGGGTTTGCAGTTCAGGGAGAGACATTTAGAATATTCAGCCAAAGAGATGTTTGGCCTCAGTAAACTAAAACTCCCAGAATTCCAGAGGATGTTGAAAGTGTAATAATAGCACTATAACAATGTAGTGTGGAAATGGCCTAAAACAAATTCTTTTTGATGGCTTTTGAAGTTGTATGTGCATGATTAAGGTATAAGACCATTCTCCCATGATATTGGGCCCTGAGTACCACTACTTCACTTCTCTGCCTGATTCAGAATGCTGAAAATCAGTTTCAGAAACTGCGCAGAAAACTTCCATGGGCAGTGGAGATTCTTATTGTTTTGTTCCTTCAAGTTGTTTCTGACTCACAGTGACCCTAAGGCAAACCTCTCATGGGGTTTTCTTGGCAAGATTTGTTCAGAGGGGGTTTGCCTTTGCCTCTCTTTGAGGCTAGGAGAGTATAATTGGCAGATTCATACCCTGGTCTGCAGAGTCATAGTCCAATGCTCAAAACACTACACCACACTGGCTGTCTGAAAAGTTGCCCTCCATAAGATGAAGAATCCAACTTTTTTTCAGAAGTAGAACCCTAACTTCAGTTACATTCTTATTTTATAGCTCAGCATAATGAAAGTGAAGTGTTGCTAATTCTCTGTGGGAGTGAATTATAGAAGAGACTGGAATTGGAATTAAAAGGGAAAATGTAAGAAAAAGCTGTTTCTAGTTTGCTTTAGCAGGGAGCTGGACCTGTGCTCCCTTGTTCTTTAGTGCCATCCTGTGGCTTAAGCCTAGAAGAGCAACAACAAGAGAACCGGTAAGCAGGAGTTTATATGTGTAAGCTTCTCATGAGTTAAATTCTGTGTGGAGGGTGGGGGGAAAACCTCAGGTCATGGTGAAACCTACCCAAAACATGGCTACACAGACCAAATTACCCTTGAAACTGGAAGAATGAAGTTAGGTTAACTCAAAGAGCAAGCAGTGTTCTGTTTCCCTTGTGTTTCTAACTATCTTTTTGCAAGGCATGGAGAACAATGAAGTTATTTCAAAAACTTTACAAAGATGCCAGATGTTCAGATATGGTATGTTCTATTATAACTGTAAAAATGATTAACATGCAGCTGAGGGTTTGAGAAATATAACATGTCATGATGTGGATAGCTACCCTGAGTATAGGTACCTAAAGAATTTACCTTTTCTATGGCCAGTCACCCATAGACATCCCTCATGGTGTAATGGTTTGAGTGTTGGACTGCAACCCTCAAGACCAGGGTTCAATTTCCCACTCAACCACGGAAAACCACTGGGTGACCTTGAGTGCATCACAGACTCTCAGCCTCAGAAGACCTCATGATAGGTTTGTCTTAGGGTCACCCTAAGTCAGAAATTATTTGAAGGCAAACAACAACAATAGGCTGGAGCGGGGGATCAGGCCATTTTCAAATTGGAACATTTTTAACAGGGTCATGGGAGAGTGTTGGGAGGGCAAGTGCTGCCTGCCAAGTCTCAAAGGAGGCAGAAATTATGCCTCGACCACAATGAAATTACTCTATTTCTTCTGTTGTAGTCTCCAGGTTTCAGATTTGTTTTCATCAACCAGTCAGCACACACACAGACACACACACACAGATACACAGAGCAGAATCCTGAATCACTTTATCTTATTTTGATTTACCAATGATGACTGATAATAAACTAAGGGAGAACTGATTAAATTTTGGAGAAAGAACTAGTGGGTAGGTGGAATGGGGTGGGTGGGTATTTACCCATAGCTTGCTTTTGAATTAGAGATTTTTGAAACTCCATTCAGGTGCAGAATGTGGCAATGGAGAGGGGGGTCACAGAAAACCTACCAGCTACTGGTTTTGTGCATTTGTTACCCTGTTTTCTGGGGGTTCTGGGAGGTCCCCCTGAGGTGGCCTGCACGACAGATGCGAATGTTACTTTGTCCGCGCGCAGGGCCTCCATCTCAGCATGAAGCCGGGTGTTCTTCTTTTCTAGCTCACCTAACCTATCTCTGGTCTCAACCAGGGCTTTTGAGGCATCTCTGGTGGTCAGCCAAAGTCCCCAAGCAGCCAAAGCATCCTTTGACTGCCCAAACGGGTTCTTTGACTGGCACGCCTGAGCGTACGCCTCACTTAGTGTGGCAAAGGGATCTGCCGTCTGGAAGCTAGACTCCTTCCAGGGACATTTCCCCTTGCCGAGGACCCAGTTCTCTAGTTTCCCTTGGATCTCCCTCTCTAACATGAGGTCCTTAACCGCAACTTTGCTGCTTTCTGCCATTTTCAACTACCAGCTAAAATACCAAAAGGACCAGGATCTGGAGGGAAGGGTAGGATCACCGAGACCCCTGGGGGATTCTAGGGAAACGAACACTGCAGAACTTCATAAGGGAAGAGGGAACAGAACCTAACTCCAGCCTGCCTAATAAGGGTCACTTTTGTACACCTAAGCCCGGCCTTCCACTTCAACAGCTTAGGGACAAAAGGATGAGGAAACGGTTCAGGGATGGGGAGAGTCACCTAGACTCCAGGGGAAACCTTCAGGAGTATTCTGCCTGCCTCTGAAGGGAGGAAACGAACCCAGTGGAACTTACAGCGCCACCTGGCCAAGCAGCAGGGGAAAAGGGGCAAGAAACCAAACTGAACCGTCCCTAACAGTTTTTTGGGTGAGGGGTACCTTCCTACACCTTGGGCTAAACCTTATGAAACCCTATGCTAGGTCGGGACTCACCACTCACACCTGGTTTGCTAGCAATTGGGACGCACCCGAAATTTAAACAGCCAGGCTTTCAAAACTACAACAAACGGGATGCACCCGCGCTTCAACTCACTAATGAACACCCGTGTTCTACTCTGGGGGGGGGATTTCTTCCCTAAGTGCTATTTGGCCTTGCCACTAGAGTGTTGCGTGCATGTGGACTGTTCCTAACGCCCTAGCGCTTCGCATCCCAGCCCACGATAGACCCCAAGTTAGGGATGTGATTCCCAGGACAGCTTGTGCACACCCCTTGGTATCAGACAATGATTCACTGCCCAAGGGCCAGCAGTGACCATGCGGGAGCGGCTGACATACACAAACCAAGCAAGAAAGGGGAGCAGATTTCCAGCCCAGATAAGGTAGCTCCTGGAGCTCAAGCACACAGAGTTCACACACACACACACACACACACACACACATGTTCCTGCCTAACAGAAGCTCTAGCGACTTGACTGGCTGTTCCCTAAGTCTATACCAGCCTGATTTGAGAAGATTTGCGACTCCTACTCAAATTAGGGGTACAGGGGTTGCCCGCATTCTCCACCACTCTGTTACCCTGTTTTCTGGGGGTCCTGGGAGGGACACCTAAATGCACTCTCAATTATATAAGTTGGGGAAATTAGCCAAGAGCACAAGCTAGCAATACGAGAGGCAGGGCAACAGAGCGAGATCTTTCACCCATCAAACACTTGAGAGAAGATAGTTGGACTGAAACAAAGTCCTCACCCAGTGTCTACGGGGCTATGCCAAGGGTTTATACAGGGGGAAATGTGGCCACAGACTACTTCGTACTTGGGGAAAACAATGAGTTTCGGGGTGGAGACAAAGCCTCCAAAAGGTCAGAATTTAGCATGATTAAGTCCGAATTGACAATAGAGCAGACAGTATGCAAACGCAGAGTGCTTGACAGATGAGGATTCTTCTAATCAAGCTGCCTGCTCAGGCAGGGAGTTCTTTGTAAGTAGTGTGCATACATAATAGAGTATTTGCCTTTGAGATCTCATGAAGCAGCGGGTCGGCTATTTCTGGCCAGCCTGTATTGTTTGGAATATTACAGCGATTAGTGGCAGTGCCTGTCTGCGAGCTTGTTCAGGGGACCTCGCAGCACATGGAGAGGAATAGGTAAAGGAAGCCAAATTATTGATATCAAAGTGATATCTAATATCCCACAAGTCCAGGCTAGAAACTGTGGTAACACATTTTTCACACCTTTTCACAGCTATTACAAATTAAAGAGGGCCAATAGATCTTGAATAATCTGTGAGTAGATATCATTGCTTGGATTTATTTTATTTAGGGTGGGTTGCATAATTTTGTTTGTTTATTGAAATTATACCCTGCCTTTCCCCTGAGATGAGATTCAAGGCAGCTCACAGTAATTTTAAAAAGATGAAGCTAAAATATTAATTCAGCAAAGTTAAAAAATAATTCAATTCCATTATTATTTTAAAAACAAGATTAAAAACAGTTAAAACAGTAAAAGGATTCAAAATACAGTATACCACTTCACAGAAACACTCTACTGCTCCACAATTAGACCTACCTAAATAAAAATTTCTTCACCTGCTGTTGGAAAAAGAACAGGGAAAGAACATACTGGACCTCTTAGAGAAGGGAGTTCCACGGTGGGAGCAGCCACTGAGAAGGGTCTGTCACGAGTCTTCATCAAACACTCCTGAGAAGATAGTTGGACTGAAACAAAGTCCTCCTAGAAGATCTAAAGACTCAAAATAAGTTATATAAGGAGATAATGGTCTTTCATATAGTCTAGACCCAAACTGTGTAGAGCTTTAAAGGTCAAAACTGGCACTATCATAAGAAATTAATTGGCTGGTTTTGCCTTTTTTTTATATGTGCTCTCTCTCTCTCTCTTTGTGTGTGTGTTTGTTTGTTTGTTTGTTTGAAAGATCATAGATCTAAATTGTAATTTGCATGCATATCTGTGTCCTATAGGCCTGAGTCCCCTTTTTTTTTAACATTCCTAGCAACAGACTGGTTTATACTTCACCTTAGGTGAAAAAAAGGAAAATAGAACAAGTGCCATGTTGTTTTTTGATGGTAGGCCAACCTGTTGTCCTTGTTGTTGCTGTTGTCTGCTTTCAAGTCATTTCCTCCTATGGTGGCCTTAAGGCAAACCTATCATGGAGTTTTCTGGGGCTGAGCGTGTGTGATTCACCCAAGGTTACCCAGTGGGTTTCCATGGCTGAGTCAGCGATTGAACCCTTGTCTACAAAGTTGTAGTCCAAACTGAAATCACTACACCATGCTGCCTCTCCATTGTCCTCATGCTTGACATCATTCAAAGACATTTGGTGCTTGCCTCTGCTCTGCTTACTAATTCCAACCCATCTGCTTTCTTGACAAACTGAATAACCCATCTGCAGCCTTTCCTGCTTCTCCATCAGACTAGCAAGTGACTAGAAGCATTTTTCTATTCCCTATGGTAGTTAAAATAGAAAAGGCAGTCTACTACTATAGAATCTCTTACTGAAGAAAGACAAGTTAGGTGGTTAGAGCTCTCTTTTTTGCTAAGCACCCCTGACTGGACAACATCAGTGGCAAAGCAGAGAAGAACAAGCTGCTTGCCTTTAACTGTGGTTCTTTGGTCATCTGTGCCCTCACACAATTGGGTTTGCGTCTGTGCAGAGATTCAAAACAGAATGTTCTAGAGCTCTAGTAGCTTGGTGGGAACCCCCACCACTCCCTCATACCACACATGCCTAAGCCCACCAAGCTACTCTCTCTTCAGTTTTGAATCCGGCAAGTAGGGACCCAGAGGAGATGGGAGGTAGGGCAGGATTCTGTGAGGGAATGGATGACCATTAAAGAACCACAGTTACAACTAAGCAACCTGTTCTTCTTCTTTGTGGTCTCTGTGCCTCACACAAAATGGTTGTGGTATTGTCAGAGATGACTTGGACTACCTTGCCAATGATTATTCTCTCAAAGAATTTAAGGCCTTTCAGGACTGCTAGAAGCTCTAAAGCATTGATATGTAGGAGTTTCTCATCAATGGTCCAGTGACCATCTACCCTGAAGTCCCTGCAGTGGGCTTCCCAGCCCATCATGGAGGCATATCTGGTGACCATAAATGGAAGACTGGGGTGGCTTAAAGGTCATCCTGAAACAAAGACTGCATAGAGACATCTACCAAAATAGAGTGTGGCCAATGTAGGAGGGAATGGTCAGGGTTCTCGACTGACTGTCGTAAATGAGGTCAAATTTGTGAATGAACCACCACTGTAGTGGATGCAATCGCAGATGGGCAAGAGGTATCACTATCATCGTGGTGGCCATCAGGCCTAGGAGGTGCTGGATACAATGAGCTGTGGACCTGGGATGAACAATGATGCATTTTGCTGCTAGAAGAGTGAGTGCTCTGTTCAGTGAAAGGAATGCTCTTCTGTCATGAGAATCCAGGGAGGCCCCAAAGAAGTCTATCCAGCAGGCTGGATGGCGGATTGACTTCTTGGGGTTGATTCTGAGGCCGAGAGAGGTGAGCAGGGAGATAGTCTTGTGGAGGTCTCAATAAAGTTTGGTCCTGCAGGACACCACCAGCAACCAGTTGTCAAAGTATGGATAAACGATGACACCTGTGGCTCTCAGGTGAGCAATGACCACTGCAATACACTTTGTAAATACTCTCAAGGCAGTGGCCAGGCCAAAGGGTAGTACCCAGTATTGGAAGATCTTGTCCCTGACTGTGAGGCACAAGAATTTCTTGTGCTGAAGTCGTATCAATATGTGGAAATATGCATCACTGAGGTCTGTGGAAGCAAACCAGTCACCTCTGTGAAAAAAGGAGAGGATGGTGACTAGGATAACAATTTTGAACTTGCGAGGGCAGATGAGCTTGTTGACACTTCAGAGATCAAGGATGGCATGAAGGCTGAAGTACCTGGAGAAATATCTGGTCTTAGAGACTCTCTATGGTGCCCTTGGAAAGTAGTGTGTAGATCTCTTCCAGGAGGCTAGGATGAAGAGAGATCGATCAGAATACGACAATGGGCGGTGTTAGGCAGGAGGATCTGGACTTCGAATGCCAGGCAGGAGATCAATGTCAGGGATGGTAACAAGACTGCAATCGGGAACAACGCAGAGATCTGGAACAGGATCAGCAAGCAGAATGAGACAAAGAGCAGTGTCAATGTTGAGAGTGGCCATGTGGTGAAGCAGGAAGTGATCTTCAAGTTTCAGAATATCACCTCAGTACTCATGCTCATGATATCTGTCTTGATAAGAAGGGGACAATGATTGGTAGGAACACAGGAGCTCTCTCCAGAGGAGTGTGTATCAGTAGCGGTCTATGCAGGATGCAAAGGTATAAGGAGAGTCCCCATGGACAGCCTGGGGTTGAGCATGCTGAAACATCAAGAGGAAGGAGGGACATTGTTCCCAACTGCAGTGCAAATGTTGATCCCACGAGTGCAATCTGGGGTGTTGTGGATAAGATCAGGATTGAGACCTGGATTGTTGGCACAAGGAGGATCATCTAGATCAAGATGCAGAACTTGGTGTCGAGACCTGGAGTGTCAGAACTGAGATGAGGAGCTTCAGGATTGAGATCAGAAGCAACCAATTGAGTTGGGACAACAGCAGGCTGCACAGCAGGTAGGAATTGGTTGGAAGGATTGACCAACTTACTAGACTTAACCTGTGGGACCTCCACTATTGAGACCAGTCCTGAGGGAGGAGCAGGTGGTGAAGGTGGTGGGTGGAGCGATGGGATCAAAGGTTCAGTAGGCATTTTCATCCTCTGAGAAGGAGCATGGCCATGCTTATCCTTCTTTTTATACTTCTTGGAGGCCAGTGGCAGGACGTCAGAGTCTGATGGGTGCTTCTTTTTCACAGCCTTGTCCTGGTGAGGAAGAGGCAGCAGCATCAACACTGAGGTAAAAATTGTAGCTGTCAATACCGAGGGGGCTGCAGAAGGAGTCGATACCAGTGTTGGTCTCAGTGTTGAGGATGAAGTTAGAGGGGTAGCAGAAGTCATCACTGGTGTTGGTGTTGACGTCGAGGCTATGGTGGAAGCCAAAGTGGAAGTCAAAGGATGAGGTACTGACAGTACCAATGATGGTACCAAGCAGGGAAACAGCATTCTTGATACCATTGTCGATGCTGTGAAGAGGTTAATGTTCTGTGCTGTTTTCTCTGGAACCTTCAGGGACTGTTTCCAGGAATAAGAGTGGAGTCTGGAGGCCCAGGGTTTGAGGGTCTAGGAGGTGAATTGTTGACAGATTTTGCAGTGACTCCATTGTGTTCCTCTCCCAGACAAAAGAGACACTGGTCATGAGCATCGGAGAGAGCAACCTTACAACTGCAAGAAGAATAGTGCTTGAAGACAGAAGTGGAGGCCATTGAAAGAGAAGAAATGAGGGAAAGAGGGGGAATAAAGAGAAAGGTTTTTTGAAAAAAGAATAAAAGGTTAGTGGGGAGAAGAAGTAAAAATGGGAGGAAGAGAAAAGAAGCAAAAGGAATACCACTAGAGCTCCAAAACAGACAAGAGAAGTGACTCGGATGGTGGAAGAAAAGAAACTGAGGAGAGAGTAGGCTGGTGGACTTAGGCATGTGCAGTAGATGTGAGGGGCAGGGCTTTCTACCATGTTACAAGAGCCCTGGAACATTCCGTTTGGAGTCTCTATGCAGATGCAAACCCAATTGTATGCGGCACAGAGACCACAAAGAAGAAAAGCCACTCTCTCTCTGAACATTCAGTATATTCCTCATCTCACCCTCTTACTTGCGACTTGCTGGAAACATTAGGAATTGCTAGCATGAGGCTATACAAATTATTATTGCACTCAACAGCACTGATTCTGGTACAGTGATACACAACAGAAGTTGACAACTGTCGTGGATTGGGAGCAAAAACACTGGCTCATAGATCACATTTTATCCATTCTTGATGTACAAGGGAAACAGAAGCTCTTGATTCTCATAGTCTGTTTTGGGTCTCATCTGAAAGAAAGGTGGAATAAACAAACAAACATAAGAGACATTCTGAATGTCTGATAACAGTGAAAAGAAATCTATGCTAAAAAGGGCAAGCAAAATAAGCTGGGATTTAAATGGAACATTACTACCATCTTGTGGTGAATCACAAAGCCATACATTTTTCTCCAAAGACATGTACTTATTTAAAAAAAAGAAAAAATTCTGGCATTACACAAAGGCAAATAATTTGGTTTCATAGCAATTATACAACTGTATGTACTCTCATACTCCCATAGTTCTTTCCCTTCTTAATATGCTATTTTGTTCTGCGTTATATACAATAGTACATTTCTAATGTTCTTAAAATACTATGAAAGGAGAAATTAAGCACTGTAAAAAGAAGAAAAGGGAAAAAAAGATTGATGTGAGGAAGGTACAGACTGGTAAGAAGTGAAATCTGCATTCATACTTTATCTGTAAATGCATAGAAAGGAAGAGCAGAACTGTACAGCAGGCCCACCCCTCACCTTGGCACATAGAGCCAAAGGTGTCAAAAGCAGCTGCTTGGCACATGGCTGTATACACGGCAGTACCATGGGCAGGCAATGGTGGCACTCACCAGTGATTATGCTGACTAGGTAGGGCTGCAAGACCCCCTGTTTACCCATGTTTTATCTAGATTCCAGGCATTCTACCTAGTGAACATTTGAGCTATCATTTGGCCAGGATTCTAAGGTTTCATTAAAAAAAAAAACTCTAGTCCTTGTACAAGCAGAGTTATGGAGCAAAATATACAAACATTTGGTTTTGTGAGGAACAAGACTGCCCTACCTTTGAGTGTGTTAAGCCTTCAGTAAAGGCTCATCCTGGCATGCTGCAGCTTGCGAAAGAGGACTTATAAAGCACTTCCCATCTACGTGAATTCTTCATTGATTTAAAGGGGAAAAATAAAATAAAAGAATCACTCAGCTTTGTGAAAAGAAATCCAGATACTTCTGGTTCCTGAAAAAGTTGAGGAAAATCAGTACTATTTGAAGAGTATTGCTGAAATTATTCAGTTTGCAACAATCAGTGTTGCTTTTAGAGGACAGCAAATATTATGATTCTATCAATAAACTGACAGGATCAGAAACCTATGTGGGAACATCCTTTCCATGGACTATAAAGTTAGGTGCCAAACTGAAAGCAATACAGTCATTACAGATATCACTGTAAAAGCTTCCTTTACAGGTTCAGTTAGACAAAATGAGGTCCATTCAGTTACATCCTCAATTTAAAAAAAGGAAAATTACTTCTCTTTTTCCATAAATGGTGAAGTCCATTTCTATTTGGCAGGGGTGAGAGTCATTTTATTGTCTTTGGACAGCTTTTAGGAGTTTTTAAAGAGTATTTGAATGTGTTTTTTAAAATGTTTTTATGTTTGTATTAAGTGTATTTCATTTGTTCTTTGCCTCAGGAGCCCTTGTGGGCTGGAAGGGGATACAGGAATACTTTAAATAAAAATAAAATAAAAAATATTGCTTAAAAGCTGATGGAACTCTGCATTGTGTACAGAGGGTTAAAAAGCCTCTCTGTTGTCCTGAGGTTTTTGAGACTTGAGGAGTCAAATTAACATTGTCAGGCCTTTCAGGAACTTTCATATCAGAATGCCATTTATACAATTATTGTTTTGGTTGAAGATGGATAACAGTGGTTTTTCCTCCAGAAGTGAGAGTAGGGGATTTTGGAAATTGTGGTTTAAACAGTAACTTTGCCAAGTGTTACCCTGATTTTTGGGGGTCCCATGAGAGACACTTAAGTGCGCTCCAAATTATACTAGTTGGGGAAATTAGCAAAGAGCACAAGCTAGCAATACGAGAGGCAGGGCAACGGTGCGAGATCTTTTACCCAATGTCTATGGGGTCAGGCCGAGTCAAGGAGCAAACAGATGTGAAATAATAATGGTTGTTTTTATTAAAATACAGCCTAACAAGTGTATGCAACACACTCACACAGATAACTATAGAAATAAAAGGTTGGAGTGGAATAGAGGGATTTTTAGAGGAGGTTTTTGGTATGGGTGAGATTATACCTGTTCTGAAGCCCAGGAAGTCTGAAGACGGAGTTCGTAGATATGGAGTTTCTCAGTACGTGGGACTGAGGGGAAGACTCGCCAAGCAAAGCGGCAGCAAGGCGGGATGGAAGTTGGGAGCGATCAGAGGAAGCTCTCAAAGTCAGGGGTTTTTATAGGGGAAAATGTGGCTGTAGGCTAGTCCGTACTTGGGGAAAACAATGAGTTTCGGGCTGGAGACAAAGCCTCCGAAACATCAGAATTTTACATGATTGGGTTAAGTCCGAAATGTCAATAGAGTAGCCAGTATGCAAACTCAGAGTGCTTGACAGATGAGTAATCAAGCTGCCTGCTTGGGGCAGGGAGTTCTTTGTAAGTAGTGTGTATACAGAATGTAGTACTTGCCTTGAGGTCTCCTGAAGCGGCAGGTCAGCTATTTCTGGCCTGCCTGTATTTGTGTGGAATATTACAGCGATTAGTGGCCGTGCCTGTCTGTGAGCTTGTCTGGGGGGCCCACAAGCACATGGAGAACAGAGGGGTATAGTAGACCAAATTAGTGATATCAAAATGATATCTAATATCCCACAAATCCGGGCTAGCAACTGAGGTAACACAAACTTTGATATAAAAGCAGTAATACCTCCTATCAAACTTGTGTTTATGTTGAACCTTTTAAAATTAAGGCATTGTACTGAAATTATCCATTCAGTCTTTAGCAATTCAGGTATAACAGAGTAAGAATATCATCCAAAATGCTGCATTGGTACTGTTGCCATATATATTGTCATTCCTTAATGTTCTTGCAATGAGTTGTGATACTTCACCAGCCACATGAGAGTTTACATTCTTTACTCTGATACAAATTTTTCATCTCAGAGGCAATGAATATCATGCCAGAAAACAATAATGTTGTGTTAATTGGATATGAAAAACCCAACACAAAACTTTAGTCTGGGTTTATTAATTGGTGGCATAATTGTAACTGGTTCTTTCAAACATAAGAATAGTTAAGGACTGTTACAGCACTGCACACAACCCATGATTGGCATGATTTAATTGGCAAACAATATTAGATTGGAACTATATTAATTGGCATTAATATAAGTGATACCTGAGGTGATGGAAAGGACACGCTTGAAGAAGAAAATTACTGACTCTAAATGTGACACGGCAGGACAGGTCAGCTGCACCAACCTCTTAGGCAGGAGACCCAGTCATTTTCAGGATAATAGTGCAGCTGCTCTGAATACAATAGGCGTAAAACACCAAGCCGGATTCTCAAAGCCTTGGCCCCCTTCACACACAAACACACACACACACAATTTGATATCTGTGATTTTTCCAACTTTGTGGGGGTCCTGCCCCTTAATCCTAGTGAATGTGGAGGGCTTATTGTAAAGTAGATCCATAGTAATTGTAGTGTTAGCTTTATTAGGCCAATGAGAGGGCAATACATTCATTATGCTAGCTTTTGAAGCCTACAGGTTTCTCAATCACAGAAAGATGTAAAAAAAATCATGCAGGGAAAGGGAAGTAACTTGGTTGGAAAATGAAAGAAAAATTCCTCAGTGGAATCCTGTTGCACCATTATGTACTATGTAGCACCTTTACTATGGTGGTTCATAGTGGAATCCAGCCAGACACCCCCAAATGCCACTTATTGGTAAGCAGCCACTGGGATCAACAGGGATCTGTCCTCCTGTTGATTGAGAAGTAGCTGTCTGATGTTCTGCCTGCTTCCATAAGCTTATCTCCAACATGAGAGGGAGAAAAAGGACTCCTGACACAAATCTCCTGTGGGCTAGAAACTGCTGGGAGGCAGGGAAAATCATGCAGCTGCTTCTTGATTGACAGAGAAACAGTCCCTATCAATCCCAGTGGCTGTTTACTGGTAAGTGAGGTTCGGAGTACCTTCACAGTCCCTACATAGAGACTGTGAACACATAGCAGTATATGAATGTGTTAACTGTAGGTTATGCGTTCATAACTGCCCAAAGGGATTCTGGGTCCTGTTTAGTGCTTATATGTGTAATGTAAATTGTCAGCTGTTAAAAAAAAAATCCATCGACATTTTTCTTTTCCTGGATAAAGCAGTTATGGAACAAGCAAAACTTTTTTCTTGTTATCTAAAAGATAGGTTCTTTTTGTTTCAGGATAGACTGCAGCAAAATTTCCATTCTTCAAGAGGACCAGCTGGCTAGTTGCAAATCTTTTTTTCTGCTCTGGATGGGAGGATGAGCACGTGGCATTTGTGCTCCAAATGTGGTTCCCCAATTTTTGGGGGTTGCTGCCCCCTTGGCTTTCAGGCCACATCCCTAGCACCCTCACAGAGAAGCTGCACTTAAATTGCGAGAGGGTTGTTCATAGGCAAGCCAAATTAATGGGGCAAATGGCTTCAGATCAATCACGCTTCAGATCAATCATGCACATCAGAAAAGATGTGACATCCCAAAAGAGATGCAGAGAAAGGAGGATTTGTGAACTGCCAGGAGGCTTGGATTTGTGCCAAGTGTTACCTTTGGATTCCCACTATTCCTGCCATTTCATTCCTCCTTGTGCAGCAGCATGACTTAGTAAGTTCCATGTGCTCAAGTTCCAGGGAGCAGTTGAAAAGCACGTTGCCAGGCAAGGCAAGGCTTCTGGTCTTTTTTCCTCCTTGCATACTAGCATTGAATTATTGACTTCTATGTACAGAAGTCCCTTAAACTTTGGAGAGGTGGCTGTGGTGGAAAAGTGGCTGCCAGACAAGGCAAGTCTTCTTCTTGATCCTGCCCCCATCCCCTGCAATTTTAAGGGCACATGGAAGCCAATAACTCAATGCTAGCACATGAGGAAGAAGTGAGGTTAGGAGGAAGGCAGTAGTGGAGCTTTGCTCACCCAAAGTGAAAAAAAATGTCCATTTTAAATACAAGCTTGGCAAGCCTGGAGTGAGGAATGGAAGGGAATGGAAGGAGGAAAATGTGTGTGGGGAGTAAGCACATGCCTCACGAATAATCAAATTCACTAAGGTCAAACCCATAAATGTGCAGGGAGAACTGTATTTGGCTGTGATGCCACTCTATCACTCCCACTGCCCCTTTTCCTCACACTCCCCCTGTATTTTTGACTGCCCCAGGGGATGGTACTGCCCATTTTGGGAATAACTGTGTTACCCCAAAATGTGGGTGCCATGAGGGCCACCAGTGATGCCACTACCTCTGTTCAATAATGAGGAATAATTAGCTCAAAATAGGAAGCCTGCAAGAGATCTGCGAGATCTGACACCTATGTTATATGGGGTAACCACTAAAAAATATCAGCCAGAAGATTTATGGTACAATTTAAATGTGTTTTATTGAGGGGAAATATACATGCACATGCACAAAATATTCACACAGAAGCAATCACACAAGGCCAGCTGGACAAAAAAAAGGGAGGAAAATTGGATAGAAGGATAGAAAGGGAATTGGATTATATTTACTATCCAGAGAGAAACAGAGAAGGATGAAATGGCTTGGGCTTCTTTTCACTCAAGGACAACACTGTTCAAAAGCCAGAGCAACAAAGTGGATCTCTAAAATTGAAAATGCTGTGTGGGGACCAAAAATCTAGGTCTCTTTATACCCAAAAATTTCCCCTGGAGTTGTGAGGTGTTGATTGCTCTCTACCTGTGTTAACAAAAGTACTGCAGGGTGGGAAAAGGTGACAGGATGGGTTGATGGTTGTTAATGTCTGATGGAAGCAAGTTGATGATTTTAACATGTAGATGGCAAAAGGTTTTGATGGCTGTGATTGCAGACCAGGAAGAAGTTACAGGTGGGAGGATGAGACAGTTATTGATTAGGGGGGAATCTTCCTGTTTTTTTGAGCCAGAGCTGTCAAAACTAACCAAGCTCCATGTGTTTTGGAGTTTGTAACAAATACCCTTGATATTTAGGTGCTAGATTGTTGATAGTTGGTTTTATGGCACCCAGCAGGGGTTTTGCTCTTCTCTCAGCTGGCTATTATTTTTATTGAAAGGATTGCCTTTATTGAAAGGATTATCTTTTACAATCTGGACATAAACTCAGGTCTTCCTGGTTGAATTTATGACTTAGGATCATGATAAGGCTTTTCTTCCTTAGCCACATGGCCCTTTCCAGACATAAGTTATATGTGATTTATATGTTATGCAAATTAAACATATCTGCCAATTAATGTTTTTGCCAATTAAACCATTGCACAATCCCAAGTACAATTGTGCTACAATAGTAAGTTTTTGAAACACTGTAACTTTTTAAAAAAACCATGTCCATCCAGGTCTACAGAGCCAATAGTGAGGAAAGACACAGAAAAGATCACTCACTGGCCAGTTTTCTATAGCATTATGAAATCTGAATGTGTAGAATATGCACTAGTCGAACTGATTGCCCAGCTTCCTTACTTCCCCGCTTCCCCAAGCTGGAGACCTCCACATGGATTGAAAATGCCTTTCCGGGATGTCCCAATGGATGAGAAATTAGGCTTTTTGTAGCAAGATCTCTCTCTCTCTCTTTTTTTTTTAATGATTTGGACAGGACCATTGTTAGTCACAAGTCTGCATTTTGCTTCCTTCAAATTTATTGAGCAGAGATAGGGGGAATGATTTCTCAGGTGATTTTCATCTGAAAATCACACCAAAATCTCCTCCCATGCACACACAAATGCAAAAGAGCCCTCTCTATCCCATTCCAGAACCCTCAATCTCTCAAATACCTCCTTTTTGTCCCAAATGGCAACAGGACGTGATATGGCATCATTTCTGTGACCATGTTGGAGCAGAAAAGGAAGGAAACAGGCATCTTTGGGTATACTGGGGAAATGTAGTCCAGTGGGTGCTGGGAGTGAAAAAATATCCTTTGACCTCTGCACACTTGAATCTGTTACAGTGGTCTATGCAAGGAATAAGTTCAGGGCCCACCTCCAAAAAAGGTTGGGAGCTAACTGGGAACAAAAGCAATAGAAAAAGCCAGTAAAATTTCCCTATGTTAACTGAGTGTACTGATCATCTAAGGAAACTTCTGTGCTCTCAGGCTTGGAGTGTAAGTGTTGTGACAAGCAAAATATGTCAATAGAAGCTAAATTAAACTGCTTTACCTAGTGGTGGAAACTCACAGTGAAAGGTGGCAAACATCCCATTTTCTCCAGCTTAGGACTCCCCTGTTCAGCCACCAAATTCTCCTTTTAATATCTCAATCAAGCCACATGCAGACCCATGACAAAATCACTTTTTGTCCCCTGCATGATTTCACCACTTTTGCCTGTTGAGGAAGCCAACAAGCTTCAAAAGCTAGACTACTGAATTGTATCACCACTATGCAATTTTTTTAATGGCCAGCATGATTAGCCCTGCATTTTTTGGAGTTGAAAATAAAAGCTTCCAGTTCACCTTAGAAAGGCATTATCACAATGTGTCATTTCAATGTTGTTTTATGATCAACATAGGTATCTTTACCTTTTCATTGTAACATATTGCTACACTTTAGCTTTATTCTGTGTCCTATTAAATGAAAGCTTTGCAGAGGAAGATAAAGTTAAAATTGGTTTTCTAGTACTTTTCCCCATGAAGATTCCAAAGATTCAGGCCTTTCTCTGTGTTTTCCTCTGTCTCTCCATCTCTTTTTCATTCCTGTAGTGGTGGGAACATCACATTGCAGGAGAAAAATGCTCTCTTCACATCCCCTGCTGTTCCTCAAGAGAAATAGAAATAACTGAAACTCAGAAGGAATATTGTTTGGAAGAGCATAAAAGTATTATGACTGCAAAGTGGACTTTGTGCAGAGCCAATGAACTAGCTGAGCTTCTATAAGCTTCTGACAGCCATTTATGTGATTAACATGCAGTGCAAATGATATGTAATACAATTTCTCTTCCATAAATTAGCTTTAGATGGCACATTTTACTCCTTTTATATTGTTCTTAACATTTTGTTTTGCCTTAGTACAGAATGATTTGTCTCTGCTCAAAAATAATCCCATGGCTCTCTCCATTGTTAGTTTTGTTTTTCTTCTTTTGCAAGAATTATTCTGTATAACATTCTGGGCATTCTTGTTGTATGTGTGGTCTCCATCCATAATGGATATGGAAATGTTACCCTGATTTCTGGGGTCCCGTGGAGGATGCCTTAATGTGCTCCACGTGACAGGGAATGGAAACTAGCCAGAGCACGAGCAATAGAAATGCGAGAGGCAAGGTAACCTAGCAGGGTCTTTTAATCCAGTTTTTACTGGGCCAGACCAAGCCAAAAACCAAACAAAGATGTCTAATAAATGATTTTATTGAATGAAAGTCTCACGCACCAACGTAATCACTCACACACTCACTCAAGACCTATTAAGAAGCAAAAGGGAGGAAACTGGATAGGGGAAATATTGAAAGGGTTGCAATTGGAGTAATACTGCACCTTTTCCTGAAGTCCTTGGTCCAGGAAAAAGAGTGAGGAAGTGGAGCTCAGCATGGAGAGGGCTGAGGGGATTACTCGTCTGATGGAGAAATGGTCTGCTGGTATGACTGGGAGTGATCCAAAGAAGCGCGCAAAAATTGGGACTATTTGTAGGGGAAAAAGTACCTTGATGGCAAATCCTCTCCTAGGGAGAACAAAGGGTGTTGCAACAGAAAAGAAGTTCCACAATGGCAACTCCTTTTGCATGATGAGATTATAAGGTGTTGCCAAAGTTTCAGGACCTTCAGTTACATTGGGTTGTGGTGTGAAGTTATGTAGATAGTCCTTGCCTGATAGGATTTTATTGCTATCAGTGCTCAACTTGGGGGAAAACACACTAATCCCCTCAAGTTGGCTCCTCAGTGGCTGAGGACCTTTTACCTACTGTGGGCTTGCACAGCTTGAGGTCTCCTGGGGCTACATGATGGGGAATTGTACTGGCCTGACCTGGTTTTCGATCGTTTGACAGTTGCTGCCGACGTGCTCATTCGGGTGACCTCTCAGGCATGTTGAATCATATTTTAATATCAAAATTGTAGACCCCGGGACAGGGTTTACCAGTGAAGTAACAGAAATCCGGTGACAAAATTCTGTCATGTGGTTTCTACCAATTACTCTGATATAGCACCCACTAAAGGAAACTGATGTTTCTCCTGCTCCTGACAGTAAAGCGCAATTATGCATATTCAGGAAACTTAGTTTGTGAACTGAAATGTCTATGAAAGGAAGACAGTTGCCATGGAAAGGTCTTGAAATTTGAAAATATAAAGGAAGATCACTGAAAATACAAAGACCAGAACTATCATGTTACATTGTGCTTTTTCTGCAAACAACTTATGTACCCCATACATTAACCATTACTAATTACTCATGGATCAGTTGCTGTTACTTTGTATCTGAAGGATGGGTTCGAGTGGGAAAAGGTGGGAAGTGAACACTGCCTGGAGCTGGGTTGTTATGAGAATGTGATGGTATGGAGATAATGGGAGAAGGCATGTAGACAGGTCAACAGTGTTGAAGAACAAGGCAGTTAGGGACAGGAACCAGCACGGGACAGTGTTGGGGGCATCAGTCATATGCTATAATCAGTGAATGCTTTGCATGCCTAAATTCATATGAAATAAAAGAGGTGTGCGACCTGTGTTAATCAGTTTCGGCAACTTCTGTGGGTGTGTGCTGCTGTTGCTCATGTTAATCCACTGTATAAAATTACTAGAAACTTCAGAGTGTGTTCATGGATTGTGGGTCTTCCAGTAGATGACAGAATAGTTTTCAGAATAGTTGCCTAATACTGTCTGTGCTGACCAGAAGCAGTAATTCTCCAGGCTTTCAAGTGAATGTCTTTCAAATCACCTGCTACCTTATATCCTTTTGAGTGCAAATGCTAAAGATCTCATAATCTTTATTATACAGAACAAACTGAGCAACACATAATGTTTAAGCAGATGCTGGTGGAGAAAGAAAGGGAAGTGATATTCCAGCTGCTGAGTCAGCTTGGTCTTAGAAAGACAGCAGTGTTACTCTGAGCTTTTGACTTGGGATCCAGTGTAGTTTCACTGAGACAAAGGATAGATCTCTAGATTACAGACAGCTTTTTGCATCAACAGACTAACAGCAGACATTATGCATTATATATCCCAGGAAAAACCAATGGCCAATGTCTTATATTACCTAGCATAGCATGAGTTACACAGGCAGAACTTTGCTATGGCTCCCCACTTACCACTCCCAGGACTCACGCTTTTGCTGCAATAGGGCAAAAAATGGCTAGTCTGTGGCTGCAGGAGGGCACCAGAGAAGAGCCTGGCTATGCCCCCTAACCAGATGCACATACAGTTGTCTTGCCCCCAAAGCAAGCAGTTGGTTGATTTCTTTAGAATAAACGGTTCTGATACATACATTGGAGTCTAAAAACAGGGTGCTCAGTGCAGTCGTATTACTGTTAGGTGGAAGAGCCTTATGGTCACTGGCAGAAAGTGGGTAGGCTGGCTCACACAGCAGGCAACTGTTGTCACATTTTCCTGTGCCACATTTTTTATGTTCCTGGAGACAGAGGAACAGAATATCCCTTTGGAATGAGTTGCACAAAACAGGAGCTCCATACAAATAGGAATGGGAAGATATTGGGATTTTCCACCTTTTTTGAAACCATTGCTTGGGGGGAAGGGATTAAAGGGATGCTGTGTTTTGAGTCTGTTTTTACCACTGTTTTTGTAGTTTTAGACAAGCCATTTTTCTTTATCTAGGTTAGAATTTCATTTTGAACAGCAATCAGTCTAATGCTCTAAGATGTTTACAAGGAAGACAAAAACAAATAGTATCTGTTTATCCCCAGCATGTGGTATAATGAATGAAACTATGGGGTTCCATTTAGCTGTTAGATGGGGCTTACACAGAAAAAAGTCAGGGGTAGCAGTTTTGGATGGGCAGAACTAAGGGGAAGTGGGCTGGGTGAAACTTGTATCCTCCTGCAGTCCCCTGCACCTATTTTGGAAGCATCAGCTTTTCTCTTATGACAGCTTCTATTTGAAGACACTGCTTGGAACTTTTCTCCTTATCAGATATAGCTGATGTAGCAAAATTCTCTTGATGTTGAAGAACTGTCTGCCTGTCTGTGGAAGACATTCTGATTCCTTCCTGCTTTTTCTCAGACACTGGGGCAGGTCTGGCTTCCTACTTCTTGCAGATACAGTCATCTGAGCATTTCCATGCTCATCTCCAGATTCCATGTGGATGGCTTTTAGTAGGCCTTCTTCTGTGCTCAGTCCTTTTTGATCACATAAATAAAAGTTTCTGATCTTTGCTTGATGATCTCATGAATGCCTTCATTGTATGAGGTCTGTAAACCCTTAGTGGAATCTTTCCTTTTGGAGTTATGAAGTTTTTTTGGTTGGTTGGTTTGTTTGTTTTTGCTTCTTTGCTTTTGGTAGTCATTTCTTGGTCTGTAGTACATTTTCTTGGAGCAGGCTTGTTGCCTGATGCTGCTCTCTGTAAGTCCATTTGAACAGAACATCATATAATATGCATATGTATACAATATTTTCATTTAGTTTCATCCCGTCTTAAGACTTTTGAGACATTTGTAACACTATTTCTTTGTAGACGACTTTTCAAAACCCCTGGCTGCAGCTTTGGTGAAGCCATACAGTTTTCTTTCATACCCTTAAGGCTCAGAGAGGGACAAGCCTCTCCTCTTTTAATCCCCTTTTTGTTATATATTGCTCAATAATCAGTAACACTAGTCGCTCCTTTTCTGTGATTACCTATCAAGGGTGCAATTTTAAGGAGTTCCAACTCAATGGATTTCTCCAGCAACAAACTGAAGATTAACTGTCTGGTCAAATTAGACCTGGTCACATTTTCTTATCATATACACAATTTCACAGGAAGAAGTCTTTTACAACATTTATTCAAACTGTAGAACATCCATCCATACATACATACATACACTTTTATCTATGACAATTTTTAAAAAATCCAGTTTTTATTCATCATGTTGAATTTCATAGTCATAGAATCATAGAGCTGGAAGAGACTACGGGGCCATCCAGTCCAACCCGCTACTATGCAGGAACACCCATCAAAGCATTCCCAA
Source organism: Ctenosaura bakeri (assembly GCA_948474755.1). Lineage (NCBI taxonomy): Eukaryota > Metazoa > Chordata > Lepidosauria > Squamata > Iguanidae > Ctenosaura > Ctenosaura bakeri. The sequence continues at coordinate 314,611 of CAOLHI010003276.1, read as the reverse complement.
CAGATGGCCATCAAGCCTCTGCTTAAAAACCTCCAAAGAAGGACACTCTACCACATTCTGAGGCAGCCAGCATATTCCACTGCTGGATAGGTCTGACTATCAGGAAGTTCTTCCTGAGGTTCAGGTGGAATTTCCTTTCCTGCAGCTTGAATCCATTGCTCCTTGTCCTAGTCTCTGGAGCAAACAAGCCCGCTCCCTCCTCAACATAACATCCCTTCAAATATCTAAACATGGCTATCATGTCTCCTCTTAACCTTCTCTTCTGCAGACTAAACATACCCAGCTCTGTAAGCCGCTCCTCACAGGGCATGGCTTCCAGACCTTTCACCATTTTGGTCGCCCTCCTCTGGACACACTCCAGTTTGTCGATATTCTTCTTGAACTGAGGTGCCCAGAACTGGACACAGTATTCCAAATGAAGTCTAACCAAGGCAGAATAGAGTGGTACAATGATGTTACCTTGAAAATCTGGGGGTCCTAGAGGGACACCTCAATATGCTCCAAGTGGTGAGGAAAGTAAGATCAACGAAGCACAAGCAATAGCAATGTGAGAGGCAGGGTAACCTAGTGAGATCTTTTACCCAGTTTTTACGGGGTCAGGCCCAGTCAGAAATCACACAAAAAAGGTCCAATGAATGACTTTATTAAACAGTAGTAGTACTCATCAATGCAAACACTCACACACACATCCAAGGGCTAAAGAGAAATAAAGAGTGGAAATAAGATAGAGGGACTGATGAAGGATTCATGGTTTGGGTGATACTGAACCTTTTCCTGAAGTCTTTGGTCCGGAAAGCAGCGAAAGAAAAGGAACTCAGCAAAGAGACGCTGAGGGGATCACGTGGCTATCAGGAGGGGGGAACAGTCAGTTGGTATGACCGGGAGGTATTCAAAGAACTAGTAAAAAACGGGGACTATTTGTAGGAAAAATGTACCTTGAGGGCAAATCCTCTCCTGAGGAGAACAAAGGGGACAGCAACGGAAAACAACTTCACACTGGCACCTTCTTTGATATTGGAAGATAACAAGGTGTTACCCAAGTACCAGGATTTTCTGCCACTTTGGGTTGCAGTGTGAATTTATGTAGATGGATTTTGCCTGATAAGATTTTATTGCTTCCAGTGCCCAACTTTGTGGGAAAACTAAATCCCTTCAAGTTGGCTCCTTAAAGGCTGAGGAGCTTTTGTCCACCGTGGGTTGGCATAGCTTGAGGTATCCTGTGGCTACGTGACTGGGGAGTTTACTGGCCTGACCTGGTTCTTTCGATCGTATGACTGTTGTTGCCTATGTGCTCATCCGGGTGACCTCTCTGGTGGGTTAGATTAATTTTATATCAAAGTTGTAGACTCCAGGACAGGGTTTACCAAGGGGACAACAATGAGCTCCCTAGATCTAGACACCACACTCCTATTGATGCAGCCAAGAATGGCGTTGGCTTTCTTGGCTGCCCACTGACACTGCTGACTCATGTTCAGCTTGTGATCTACCAAGACTCCTAGATCCCTTTCACACGTACTGTTATCCAGCCATGTGTCCCCCATCCTATATTTGTGCATTCTATTTTTTCTGCCTAAGTGTAGGACCTTACATTTCTCTCTGTTGAAATTCATTTTGTTAGCTTTGGCCCAGCTCTCCAATTTGTCAAGGTCATTTTGAAATTTGATCCTGTCCTCTGGGGTATTAGCAACCTCTCCCAATTTGGTGTCATCTGCAAATTTGATAAGCATGCCCTCTACTCATTCATCCAACTCATTGATGAAGATGTTGAATAGCACTGGACAGAACCCTGTGGCACCCCACTAGTCACTTCTCTCCAGGATGAAAAGCAGCCATTGGTGAGCACCCTTTGGGTTTGGTCGGTCAGCCAATTACCAATCCACCTAACCATAGCTCTGCCCAGCCTGCACGTTACTAGCTATTTTGCAAGAATGTCATGGGGAACTTTGTCAAAACCCTTACTGAGATCAAGATATGCTACATCCATAGCATTCCCTTCATCTGTCAAGCTTGTAACTCTATTATAAAAAAAAGATAAGATTAGTCTGGCATGACTTATTTCTGAGAAATCCATGTTGATTTTTAGTGATTATGGCATTGCTTTCTAAGTAATTACAAACTGACTGTTAAATGGTCTGCTCTAGGATCTTTCCTGGTATTGAGGTCTGGCTGACTGGGGGATAATTATTTGGGCCCTCTTTTTTCCCTTCTTGAAGATGGGAATGACATTTGCCCTCCTCCAGTCTGCTGGGACATCTCCTGTTCTCCAAGAGTTCTGAAAGATTATTGCAAGTGGTTCTGAAATGACTTCTGTCAATTCTTTTAATATCCTTGGATGTAATTCATCTGGCCCTTTAGACTTGAAATCATCTAGTTTAGCCAGGTATTCCTGCACTACTTCTCTACCTATTCTGTGTTGCTTCCCCCCTTTCTCACCTGCTCCCCACCCCCCAGGTTGAGTACTTCTATCCTTTTGAGAGAAAACGGAGGCAAAGAAAGTATTGAGTAGTTCTGCCTTCTCTCTTCCCCCTGTTAATAATTGGCCATCTTCTCTGTGCATTGATCCTATGATTTCCTTGTTTTTCCTACCAGCTGCAGCCAGCTGCCACACTGAATACCCTGTTACTGCAGTTTAGACCTCCTTGGAGTTACCCCCAGATATCATTTTGATATCAATAATTTGGCTCTCTTCCACCACCCCTCTCCACGTGTTTGTAAGGCCCCCGGACAAGCACAGAACTAGGCATGGCCACTAATTGCTGGACATTCCATTCTCCACCCAGGCAGGCCAGAAATAGCCAGATCACTGCCTTTCGGAGACCTCTCTGCAAACACCCACATTATGTATGCACACTGTTTACAAAGAACTCCCTGCCCCGAGCAGGTAACTTGGCAAGCTGAATACTCAAATGCCAAGCACTGAGAATTTACATACAGTCTACCTCTTTGTCAATTCGGACTTAACTCAATCATGCTAAATTCTGACCTTTCCAAAGCTTTGTCCCACTCCTAAAATGCATTGTTTTCCCCAAGTAAGGCATAGCCTGCAGTCACATTTCTCCCTATAAAAGCCCCTGATTCTGAGACCATCCTCAGATCGCTCCCGAGTTCCAGACTGCCTTGCTGCCGCTTTGCTTGGCGAGCTTCCCCTCAGCTCCACGTGCTGAGATACATCGAACCCAAGCATTGCTCTCTATCTTCTTTCCGGGCTTCAGGAACAGGTTTTGTATCACCTGAATCAACTATCCCTCTGAAAATCCCGCTATCATACTCACACCTTTATTTCCCTTAGTTATCTGTGTGCATGTGTTGCTTACATTGTGTGCCTGTATTTAATAAAGATCATTCATTATTTCCAACACGGTTTGCTTCTTGACTTGGCCTGACCCCATAAACATTGGGTTACAAGATCCTGCTGCGTTACCCTGCCTCTCATAGTGCCAACCAGTGCTCTTGACTAATTTCCCCATCTTGTGAAATTGTAAGGTCATTTGGGTGTCCCTCCCGGGACCCCCAGTAAGCAGAGTAACAACCCTTTCAAAAATTAGTTTCAAAAATATTCAGTCTCTAGAGCTGGCAAAGAAAGAACCACAGATATTTATTGGGAGTTGTCTAGATCAAAAAGTATCTTGACATATTGCTCCTAAAGCGTCCATGTGTACATCTGCAATGCAGTGACTCTCCACTTCTTACTTCCCACTCAAGCAACAGGCAGACTGTACAAGCTGCAGGAACTCAGGAACATGGCATCATCATCCACTAGTATTTCTGGTACTATGTAGAAGACCAGATTTTAGCATGCCTTTGGTTCAATTATTTTCTATCTGCTCTAGATCTAGGGCCTCACAGTCCAGAGGAAAAATGCCTTCTTCAGTGCTCTCACAGCCTCTTCTTCACTTTCACACATGGCAGCCACTTCCACGGGACTCCTCATGCTGAAGCCAGCTTGCTGTGAGCCATGGCACCAGACAGCATTTGGCTAATTTTTTTCTAGGCTGAAATGATTATGTTCATAAAGTCAGTTGAGTCACGTGGAGAGGAGACAATGGTCTTCGTCTGTGTGTCATCATCCTCATAATCAAGTGAGCAGAGACTTTTTGAATTCTTTAAAGTCTGCAATTAAAAAGCATGCATTCAAAAATTAAAGGGGCTAACAAAATGGAATATTCCAATATTTATTTGTCAATGTGTGTTTGTATGGTTATCAACTTTGAGGGGTTTGTTTGTTTGTTTTTACTCAACATGTGCTAATAATCAATTTGCTGACCAGCAACTTACACAGAAAGCTATCTATGCACAGTATGAATATCTTTGCAGTAGCTGATATTCACCATTACATTGCCTTGACACTGAACATAACCTATCAACTACATTCATTACTTATTTCAGAGTCAGAGGGCTTCTACAAACGTCAACATTAGCTTAGAGATAGCTGTAATATTGCTATGATTTTGGAGTTTTAAATGAACCTAGAGAAGTAATACAGCTGTTTAAGAAAAGGTTGCTTACCTGTAACTGTGCTTCTTCAAGTGCTCATTTGACCCACACACATATGGGTTTCTTTGGGTTTTGTACCTTCATAAAGACTCCATTTGGAAAATTCTAGAGCTGAGTAGCCTGGAGGACAGCTTTGCTCCTCCTGTGTACTCAGCATGCCCTAGCCCACCAGGCTACTGTCCCTCAGTTTTGAAGTCTACTGAAAGAGATCAAGGGATCTGATAGAGAGGAGGTAGGGCATGTTGTGTGATGGCACAGATGACCACTCAAAGAACCACAGTTACAGGTAAGCAACATGTTCTTTGTGGTCTCTGTGCCTCATACAATAGGCACAATAGGTACAGCTTACAACTGGATGGTGGACAGCTCACTGGAGGACAGATGAGAGAACGGCATGGCTGAAGCTGGCATCTGCTCTTGCTCTACAATGTAATCTGTAGTGGTCTGTAGTGGGCAGTTGGGACCATGTAGCAGCCCTGCAGAGGTCAGGAAGAGGAACATCACAGAGCAGTGCTGTCAAAGAGGCAATTGCTCTAGTGGAGTGTGATCTCAGGCTATCAGGAAGTGTTTGTTTGGCCAACTCAGGCTAAGCAGAATGTCCTACCCATTAGGGAGGCAGTGAGCAGATACTTGTTGTCCCCTTCTCCTTGTTGTCCCCTAACAAATGAACAATCTGGTGGTCTGGTGGAAGGGCACAGTCCTCTGAATGTAATAGACTACAGTGCATCACACACTGAGGCAATGGAGGGACTGTTCTGTAGTGAGGAAGGTTGTGGGTAAAATGTGGACAGGACAATGTCCTGGTTCAAGTCGAACTGCAACCCCACCTTAGGGAGGAAGGTGATGTAAGGTCATAGAACTGCTCTGTCCCAATGAAAGATGAAATATTGGGAATCTAAAGGGTTGTCAGCTCACTTGCTCAGCATGCAGAGGTGATCACAATTAGGAAGACAGTCTTGCAGATGAACAAGCTATTGTCAGATGTTCAACATGCTTACTCACAATATTTAAGACAGGGTTAGTTAACAGTTTACATTTCATCCTGTTTGCTAGAATTGCAAAGCAGAATTACAAATTAAAGGCATTGTAACAAAACAGTGGAATTGCAAACACGCATATGTTTATTATTATTAAGTTTCAAGTTTACGCTTGTATGTTACAGTTGAACTTATTATCATGTTTATTGTCTAGCCATCTACTGCTTGAACTACACAGTTCAAGCAGTAGATGGCTAGACAATAAAAATAACAAAATTACAAAATAGTGGGATTCCATCTGCTACTTGAATTACACAGCAGTAAGCCCATGCAGTGTAATCATACAATGGAATTTTATTTATTCAACTGAAGAAGTCTAATTTGGAGAAATGGGAAGCTTACCACCCAGAATCTTCCATATTGTTGTTTGGTTATTCCCTTGAAAACACTTTGGCTGACTATATTTATCTTGAAGAAAGTTTATTTCTATGTAGTTTCACAGTAATTGCATTTGAATTTTCCCATTGTGATTCAAGTTATATTGCTATATTTCTTTTAAATGGACTTTCAGAGTGGGATATATACTCCTTGATTACATTATCATGGCTCTTTAATTTGTGACCTATTTTGAAGAACTATGCCTCTATATACTGTTGACTTTATCTTTATGAGCAGCTTATAATCCATTATATACACAGTTAATTTTTGTTTGCACAAATTTGTTTGTATACCAGTTTTCATGTTGTAGTTATTGTCAGTGGTCACAAGAAACTCAAATGGTCTTCAGATAAGTTGACAGAGGACCAGTGACAATGACCACTGTGGTGTGGGTAGAGTTACTGGAGGGTATAGGTGGGTCAGGCCCTTGAGGAACCATTTGATGATTGGATCCAAGAAGAGTGTGACAGATGATGACGTCATGGGCAGATGCACCACCACCGCAGAGAGCTAAATTTCCAGGGAAAGGCAAACCCTGCTCCCATAGGTCCAAAAGGAAATGAAAAACAGTTGATGTGGCTGCCAGTGAGGCTGTCTCATTCCTAGCAGCTGTGAATAGAAGGAATCTCTTCCATATGTAGGTGCAGGAGGGCTTGGTAGAATCCCTCCTGAATGCAGAGAGGACTTTTGATAGACAATGTGAGATTAGGGGTTACTTTACTAGCCACCAGGTTTGGTCAAGATGGTCAGGATTCAAGACCTGTCCCTGGGAGTGAGACAACAGATCCAGTTTGCAAGGGAGAACCATACACCTCTCCCCCTTGGCAAAGTGGTGTACATGAGTGAATGAGGGATGGTGTGGCCAACAGGGGCAATCAGCATGGCACTGCATCTGTCCCTTGCCAGCTTCACCATCACTCTTTCCAGTAGAGGGAATAGGGGAAAGAGGTATATCAGTGGAACAGTCCATGTCCTCAGGAAGATGTTGCTGAGGCATTCTTATCCTCTCCCCATCCTGGAGCAGAAGTGCTAGCATCTGGCATTAGCAATGGAGGCAAAGAAGTCCATTAACGGGTGGCCTCATCTTGATAAGACAAGAAGGAATGCCTCCTCAGACAGCACCCATTTGTGCTGGAGGACCTGGGTACAGCTGAAGGTGTCTGCTAGCACATTCTTTGTCCCTGCCAGGTGGAGAGTGATGGGATGAATATGTCTCTGGAGGCATATTCAAGGGATCATGGCCAAGGAAGCAGTACAGTAGAGTGTGTATCTCTCTGACTGTGATGTAGCAGACCATGATGGTATTGTTTGATGTCACCTGCACCACTTTGTTCTAGAGTCTGCACTCAAAGGCTTAGAAAGCTTTTATTACAGCTAAGAGTTCCAAGGCATTGATGTGCAGTCTGGCTTCCTATGATGTGTCTCTGCAGTGAGCTCCCCCACGTGTCATGGAGGCACTGGTGGTCATCATTTAGTTAGGGCCCAGGAGGCAATAAGGCATGCCTGAGAAAAGATTGTGTCTCCTGTTCCACCACTGGAATTATGACAACACCTGAGGTGGGATCGAAATTCTTATGTGCCACTTGGCCATAGGCCAAGGATTTGTTAGATGGCTTGTGTGGTGACACAAGGATGCTGGAGGAGTCCTTTCACTCTCCTGTGCAGCATCACTGCTATCATTATCAGTTGGTAGCCAGATCCTGTTCAGGAATCCAAGATGATGAAATCAATCAGTCTTGTGGATTTCAGGATGGATTTCTTTGGGTTCACATTGAGGCTGAGATTGTGTAGGAGGGAGAGGGTCAGGTGGATGTCCCAGAACACTGCAGCCCAGGAGGACAACACTAGAAGCAAATCATACAAGAAGATCTGGCCACATGAAATTCTCTGGAAAGAGATTGTCACCGACATGCACTTTGTCAAAACTCTAGGTGCTGTGGAGAGACCAAAGGGGAGTACTTTGTATTGGTAGAGGGATGTTCCTATAATAAATCTGAGGAGCTTGGGATGGTGTGGTTATATTATGATGTGAAAGTAGGCATTATGAAGATTGATAGACACAAACCAGTCCCCCCTACCCGTTGCAAAGGAACTGAAGAAGGAAGTAAAGTATCACCCTCTTGAATTTCCTTGGTTTGATATACTTGTTGACTCTGTAAAAGTTGAGGATTGGCTGCAGCCTCCATCCCCTTTTTTGAACTGTAAAGTGCCAGGAGAAATAAACATTGTACTTGCCATGGCTTGGGATCTTCTCCATGGCATCCTTCTACAGGAAGATGACAATCTCTTCCAACAGCACCTTTGATGCTGGTGTATGACAAAATATGCCAATGGGAGGAGTACTTGAAAATTCTATAGCAGAGCCTGGATAGACAACGGTGAGCACCTAGCAGTCTGTGGTGATATTCCAGCAGGTGAAGTAATGGTGGTGGAGCTATACAGCTTGAGATGGCAGTTGGTCCAATAAGTGAAAGGTCAGCTGAGGTATTCTTCCTGCCAAGAAGTCAAAGGCATGACCTGGAAAATCCTTCAGGTTTCTTCAAGGGTGCCTGCTGGAAGAGCTGCTGCTTAAAGGAATGTCTGTGATGGGATGAAGAGTAGCAAGAAGGAGTTCTGGAGGACCTGGAGGGGGACGTAGAACAGGTGAATGATCCCAAATACCTTTTCCAGGAGAAACTTGGGGTTTTCTGTAAACCCCATCCCCCTCTTTGAGTTGAGATGAGCCTTGACAATTTGGTCCATGCCATTCTCTGTCTTGGCACTGAAGAGGCTCTTACCATCAAAGGGGAGGTCCTTGATGCAGCATCTAGTATCGGCAGTCAGACCAGCCGAATAGATCCATGTGTTGCAGCAGAGCGCTATCATAATCAGACATCACCTTTGCTGCAGAGTCAAGCTGATCAGATTTGCTGGGTGGTGAGGGTGGTGAGCCTCCTGTTGGAATATAAGTGCCACATTGCGATGTTTCTTAGGTAAGTATGCACTGAATGACAGCATTTTGTCCCATAGGTGAACACTGGGAATCTGGAGGTACTGAAGTGGTTGGATGATACACTGATGTCAAAGATAGTGGGATATTGTGTGAGACATTGGGCACAGTAGCATGTAGTGTTTGGGGTGCTTGGACTGCTTCTTTGACTTTGGTTCCTTGAGGTCAGTTGACTCTGAGTGCTCAGTTGAGCCATGTCATTTTTAGCTTGCCTTTGGTATGCCAAATCTGTTCTCGCATTTGGGCATTGCCAAATTCATTCCCTGTGATGGAACTACAGAGGTTGACTCAATGGATTCCATAGTGACTGAAGGAGTAAACTGGTACCAAGGTTGATAGTTTCAACATTGAGGTGGAGACTGGAACTAATACAGTTGTCAGTACCAAGGAGGCCCTGGTTTTTGGAGCTTTGGTCAGTGAGACCAAGGCCAAATGCAGCAGTTTGTTGGGCTGCCTGGGTTACCACTTGGTAGGACTGGTCCCAGCAGTAGCTCTTCAGACAGCTTGTCCTGTTCTTTTAAGATTTGTGGAATGAAGGCACAGTAAATAGAGCACTTAAAAGCTATGTGGGTCTCCCCCAAACAGCAACGGCTGTTCAAGAGTGACCTAGCAGGCCAAGCAGATTTTGATCAAAGAGATGGAGGCCATAGAAATGGCTAGGCAGAAGAAAAAGAGAGAGCGGGGAGAAGAATGGAAAGAAGAGGGAAGGCTATTTTCTTCAGAGAACTGAACAGCAAAATGGAAGAGGAAGACAAAGAGAGAAAGAAAGCTTGCAAAAAAAGTGGAAGGTGGAAGGTCCCAAATGACCAAATAGTGTTGCTCTGTCAGCGGATGAAGAGAAACTGAGGGTAGCATGGTGGGCTAGGATGTATGGTGAGCAGAGTTACCCACCAAACTACTCAGCTCTAGAATCTTTCAAACTGAGTCTCTGCACAGGCACAAAACGCAGAGAAACCCATACATTTGAGGCACAGAGATCACGAAGAAGAACTGTTCTCCCTTTAACCTGTATCACTTCATAACCCATATACTCTTCACAATTAAGGGATTGGTTGTCCTTTTAGATTTCAGTCTGCATTCCCTTAAACAAATAGAGAAGAAGAAACAAGTGCTATACATCTGAGAACTAGATCAGCTCAGCATGGTAACATACACAAAAATTAAAAAGCTAACATCTGTTTAAAAGTTTGGGAAATAAAAACTCCTTCACCTGGTGCAGAAGTGATAGCAAAGTAGGTGCCAAGCAAATCCCAATAGGTTTACTTTAGGATTGCCATAAACTGCAAATGACTTCGAGGCATACAACAACAACAAAGCTGTCTTATATTGCAATTTTTACAGAAAGGTGGGAAACAAATGAAATAAATACATATTTGTTCCCTTCTCTTCCTTATTAGCTCTCCTTCCAGCCCTTTTTAAGTGAAGCTGAGCAGGAGAGCAAGTCAGGGCTTCTCAGAAGCACAAAGCAGACTGTCATTCCAGGAAGCCAAGACTCTCACAGGAATTTCTTAAATGTGATCCTATCTATGCTACAGGCAACAAAGGGCTTTCTAGAATGCAGTGTGACAAACTGCTTTGAAAGAAAATCATTTCTATGTAGGGAAAAGCTTCATATGATCAAGTATACCTAACATTTACAGAAGCAAACAGTAATTGCTGGAGTATACCAGAAGTGACTACATTCTTCTGTTGAACTTTGCCTGAGAGACCTGGATTCAAGTTCTTACTTAGCCATGAAGCTCACTAGTAACCCAGTCTCTCCAGTTAGCCATGATATCTACTGGAGTTTTGTCAGGAACAGATTCACCCTCAAACGTAGCAATAAACTTTAGTAGAAGATTTATTGAAACATAGTGAATGATACTGTCTATCAGACGTTAAAGCTCGAGAATGGAATGCTTTCCCCCCGCCTTACACTTAAACAGCAAGTTTCTCCTGAGATAGTTGTAAAAGGACGAACGTCATCATGCCAAATGGTTCCTTTGAAATTCCAGCCGGAAGGAATGGTTGGCACCTGGGAAAGTTAACAGCCTACTATCACTATTTCCCCAGGCTACTGCTATCCTAAAACAACAAACATGGAGGACTCCTGACATCCTGCCCCACTTTTTTTTTAAAAAAAAAATTCATATACATATAGATACGCAAAACAAGTAAAATATTACAGAACAACAGAAATACAAGAAACCCATGCAGTAATAACAAAGTCAATCGGGGCGTTGAGGAACATCAGTCGGCGAAGAATCCATCGAGGGGCTCTCTTCAGCAAACTGGAATGAAAGACAGGATGAATTGCCTTGAGGGAAGAAGGGAGATCCAGTTCAAAAGAAACATCGTTAATAGCTCTTTTCACAGGAAAAGGACCGAGAAATCGAGGGGAAAGTTTTTTAGAAGGAGAAGTAGACGAAATGTGCTTAGAGGAAAGAAAGACCAGATCCCCGGGTTTGTAAGAGGGGTTAGGCTGCCGTTTGCGGTCGGCAAAGCGTTTGTGAGAAGCTTTTGCAGACGCTATAGCATCCGAAACGGATTGCCAAATGCCCGAAAATTTAGAGACCCAAGCAGAAACAGAAGGAGGAGCAGAGGAAGGGAGGGTGAGGGGGGGGAAAGGAGAAGGAAGAAAGCCGTAAACTATTTCAAACGGGGGTTTCCCAGTAGAAGCATGAACAGCATGGTTTACAGCAAACTCAGCAAACGGGAGAAGCGAAACCCAATCGTTCTGGTTTTCAGAAACAAAGCACCTAAGAAATTGTTCAAGAGATTTGTTAGCACGCTCAGATTGGCCATCTGTTTGGGGGTGATAAGCACTGCTGAGTTTCTGAGTGATTCCCAGGGTTTTCAAGAGGTAGGTCCAAAACTTGGAAGTGAAAATTGGATCCCTGTCCGAAATGATCACCGAAGGTAGTCCGTGAAGTTTCCATACATGATGAACGAATAGGTCAGCAAGTCGTTCAGCATTGGGTACTTTCTTTAGAGGAACAAAATGACATTGCTTGGAAAAGTGATCAGTAACAACCCAAATAACATGAAAGCCATGTGAAGAGGGGAGAGAGACGATAAAATCCCATGCGATAACCGACCAGGGGCTACAAGGAGCAGGCAGAGGTTGTAGGAGCCCTTGAGGCTTAGATGTGGGCGATTTAGAAACGTTGCAAGTAGCACACTGTTTAATGTAAGTTTGCACGGAGGAGTTTAGTCCAGGCCACCAAAAAAGGCGGCGGAATCGCATGCAATGTCTTCAAAAACCCAAAATGTCCAGCAGGTTTGGAATCGTGATGACGATGAAGTACATGCTCACGGGCAGCAGGGGGGACGTAGACCTTGGTGCCATAGAAAGGGAGATTGTCAACCCACTCAATTTTGTCCTTATTTGCCGGGAGCCATGAGTCGGCATGCGCTGCATGAACGATAGCATCGCGGAGAGCGGAGTCACAGAGGGAGGAGGCAGAAAGCCTTGTTTTTGCTAATGTGCGAGTAGTTACTTGAGAAGCCAGGGAGGAGGCAGGAAATAAGGCTTTGGAGGGGGGGACGTAGCAGAAGGTCCCTCAAAACAGGGAAGGCGAGATAGAGGGTCCGCCAATTGGTTGGAACGGCCAGGTTTGAAAACAATTTTAAACCGGAACCTCTGGAAAAATTCAGCCCATCTCGCCTGCTTAGGGGAGAGTTTCTTAACCGACTGCAAGGCTTGCAAATTTCTATGATCAGTCCAGACTTCAAAGGGGAGTCGGGCCCCTTCAAGTAAATGTCGCCAAGTGGTCAGCGCAAAATGAATAGCCTTGGCTTCTTTCTCCCAAATAGGCCAATTAGCTTGTTGATGAGAAAATTTCTTTGAAATGAAAGCACAAGGCTTGAGTGCTCCCTCAGAGTCATGTTGCAAAAGAACAGCGGCCATGGCAAAGTCAGAAGCATCTGTTTGCACAATGAATTGCTTAGCACTGTCGGGGAAAAGTAGCAATGGCTCTGTAGTGAATTTAGATTTCAAATGTTCAAACGCCGACTGACATTCAGGGGACCAACGAAGTTTGTGCGACTTACATGTAGATTCGCCTTTAGGTTTCCGTAACAGGTTAGTAAGCGGAAGCGCTATGGCTGCAAAATCCTCGATAAAGTTCCGGTAAAAGTTTGCAAAGCCAAGAAATTGCTGCAGTTGCTTCAAAGTTTTGGGGACGGGCCATTGCAAAATAGAGTTAATTTTCGAAGGGTCCATTTTAAGTGAACAATCTTGAATCCTATAACCCAAGTAATCAAAGGTTTGGGTGTCAAATTGGCACTTAGACAGATTAACTACGAGGTTATTATCTATCAGCCGTCGAAGCACTTCCCGAACCAATGATACATGAGATTCCATGGAGTCTGCATAAATTAAAATGTCATCCAAATAAATCAGAACCCCCTGATACAATAAGTCGTGGAAAATGGTGTTCAAAAACATCTGAAACACAGATGGTCCAGATTGTAATCCAAAGGGGAGAACCGTCCATTTAAAATTCCCCAGTGGGGTTGCAAAGGTGGTGAGCCATTCAGAGTCTGGGTCCATCCGAATCCTATGAAATGCTTCTTTAAGATCAAGCTTAGTGAAATATTTTCCTTGAACAAGATGGTCTAAAACGGTCCGTATCAGGGGAATGGGATAACAATTGGAAGAGATAACCTGGTTAATAGCAGAGTAGTTAACTATCAGCCTCGGATCCGCTCCGGGATCTTTTCTCTTTCGGAAGAAGACAGGACTCGCCGTAGGGGCTGTAGAAGGCTTGATAAAGCCACGAGCCAAATTTTTATTAAGGAACTTTTTGAGGGCAAGGAGTTCTTGCTGGCTCATGGGGGAGATTTTTGGTTTAGGCAGCGAGGCTCCGTCAAAACAATTCCAATTTACAGTCAAATTCAGTGTGGGGGGGCAATTTGTCAGCCTCCCTCTCATGAAAGGCCTTCTGTAAATCACGGTAGTGCGAAGGAATTTGTTGCAATTCTTCATGGCCAATAGAGAAGCTTGCCTTGGAAGAGGATAGAGTGCCAGCGGTCCAGTCTATTTGGGGATTATATTTACGGAGCCAGTCGATTCCCAAGACCAATTCGAACTGCACCGCCTTGGGAACTAGGAACCGCATGCTATAATTATTTTGGTCCATTTGAAATGAGATGGGCATGGTGATTTCGCTTATTGCTCCTCCAGTCATTGAGGTCCCATCCATTTGAGTTAACTTGATGGGGCGTTCCAAAGGCTCATATAGAGTTTTAAGGGTCTTGGCCAATTTGGGGTGTAACAAACTTCTGGAGCAGCCAGAGTCAATTAGTGCCCTATGTACATGCAAGGTCCCATCTCCGCCAGTAATCGTAACCGTGGTATAGAAATGGGGAATTTTAGGAGTACTTACAGCTGTTCCCGCTGCTTTCAAACCGCCACCGTCGGGTTCAGAATCCCCATCTGTGTCCGAGGAATACGAAGAAGAGGTTTCACCGTCGGGAGCGGAGTCTCCTGTCGCTGCTGCAGGGTCCTTATGAGTGCGTCTGAGCGGTTGTTTGATGGCCGTTGTCTGACGTGTAGATTCTTTATTCCTGGGGTCTGCTCGTGCTCCTTTAGTCCCCACCGTGGCTTGGTTACTGGTGCAGTTGTTGGCAAGGTGACCCGGTTTCCCACAGGTGAAACACATGCCCAAACGGAGGCGTTTGTTTCGTTCCTCAACATTGAGGAAGGTGGGACGGCGAGGTTGTCGTTTGGTTAAGTCTTGTCGTTGTCGGTTCAACTGAACAGTGTGGGTTATACCCTCCACTTCAGTAGCTAGTCTGATCCAACCTAGCAGGGTTTGTGGGTTGGCCTGCATTAGGCACCCGTGTAAGATATCAGGATCTAGTCCATCTTTGTATAACTCGATAAGAATCTCATCATTCCACTGCACTTTGGTGGCCAGGTTTCTAAATTCACGCGAATATGTTCCCACGTCGTTCCTGCCTTGTTTCATTTGTTTTAGTTGATATTTAGTTTTTTCTAGTAGATGGGGGTCTTCAAACCGTTCACGCAAATGGTTCATGAAGAGCTGCAGATTTTCGGTTTCGGGGGCGCGGGTGTCATATAGGTTCGCTACCCAGTCAGCTGCCAGTCCTTTCATTCTCTGGCTGAGGTATCTAATTCGGGCTGCATCATCCCGAAAGAGGTGGCCATGATCGACCATGAAATTATTTGCCATAGTCATAAAGAAAGAGAGTTTCTCCCCCTTCCCGTTGAAGGACGCTTTCAGGTCTCCCACGTTTCTGAGTAGCGGTGGCGCTGGAGCTTGCCCTGCTGGTTGCTGGGGTGGACCAGGGGTGCCTGCCGCTGGCACAGCCGCTCGTGGTTCGCGTGCTGGTGTTCTCAATGTCTGCGAGGGACGGATGCTCATCTCACGTAACATGGTCTTGAGTTCGAGTATCTCCTCATCTTTTCTCTCCAGTTCTGTTTCCATTCGTGCCATTTCCGCCAGAAAGGAAAGGTCTTTGGCTGATGTGTCCCATCTAGCAGCCCTTCTGCGTTGTCTTACCGACATAAGCGGCTTCTCTCCCCAGACCCAGGTTTGGCCGCTTGTGGGGGTTTTCATAGCCTCGCTCAGCGGTAAATTTGCCTTGGTATCCATGGACGCTTCGGTCTCTGCAGTTCCATCAGATTCTGCAGATCCTCGTTCTTCTTCAGTAATTAACTGATCCACTACTTGATGCATTTTAGGAAAAAAAAACATTCTCGAGCTTTCTGTCAGGAACAGATTCACCCTCAAACGTAGCAATAAACTTTAGTAGAAGATTTATTGAAACATAGTGAATGATACTGTCTATCAGACGTTAAAGCTCGAGAATGGAATGCTTTCCCCCCGCCTTACACTTAAACAGCAAGTTTCTCCTGAGATAGTTGTAAAAGGACGAACGTCATCATGCCAAATGGTTCCTTTGAAATTCCAGCCGGAAGGAATGGTTGGCACCTGGGAAAGTTAACAGCCTACTATCACTATTTCCCCAGGCTACTGCTATCCTAAAACAACAAACATGGAGGACTCCTGACAAGTTTGGTTCCAGAACCTCTTGTGAATATCAAAATTTGTGGAATCTCAAGTCTCATTATTTATTATAGCATAATAAAATGATGGCCCTTATATAAAGGAACATCAGTATATAAAAAGCCTTATGCTACTTTTTCACTACAGTAAATTTGTTATTACTAATTAATATACATTTGCCATTGATGAGTGAGTCAGAAGTGGACAATAGGAAAAAAAAACAAAATAGGAGAGCTGAAATTTGGTGTAGCAGCTCCATGGCCCTGCTGATCAGGTCACTATTCTAATGCTTCGTGTTACTGTAACTTCTCTTTTGCATAGCATTCACTGGCAGATAATAATGCTCTTTTGGATTGTATGAGTGCTAGAGATGAAGCAGACTAGAAACTAAGATTCTCAGAAGAGATGTCTGTTGCATATTTAGACCTGCAATTTGCAATGTCTAGCAACACATAGTGTTAGTATGCTAGGGATGTCAACTTTGACAAGAAAACCTAAAGCCCATAGGAAGTACACTTATGCCATATTTCATTTGATTTTAGATATATGTTGTACTAAGAACTGCTATTTCAAGTGTAATGCTGAAGCTCAGGTCAATTATTTTTCCTAATAAATATTTACATTATTATGACAATTTGCAAATATTATTTCCGTAAAGAATGGTCTGTCCAATCCAACTGATGCCTCTCACAAAAGAAGCACAAAAGGTACCTTTTAAGCAGAGTCCTCTGAATATTCAAGAAGATTAACAACTATATCAGTTTCCAGAATAAAGGTGTCCAATATCACAATGGTGCAACACAACTTTTAAAGCAATATGTACATATAGAAGCAACAGTTCCTATTATTTTCTCAAGCTTGGCAATGATAAGCCACAGTTTTTATAACTTGCCCCACTATATCTTCATTATATTTAGAAAACTGAATAGAACTGAAAGGCAGCCTAAAATTTTAAAACTTACTCCTAACATCAAAAGGGAACAGGCTATGACTTTAGTTCTGCTTCTCAGCTGAGTGCTGCAATAAGAGAAAGATTAACACCATACATTTCATCTTGAGTTACACGCAAATAGTTATCAGTTCTGTACGTCTGGTCAACAAGCATGGCTCTAGCAATCAAAGAGTTTTGTTGGCAATATGCAATGCCTCAGTTCACTTGGGTGTTTTGTATAATACACATTTTAAATAAGTTGTGATTATATATGTTGAATTTTGAGAGGTTTTTTAACCTTTAGAGGTGTTTTTACTAGAAATGGGCAGATATCTATTAAAGTTTTAGTATGTTTTGAGCATACCAAGTTGAAATATACTTTATGTTAAGCTATACTTCAGGCTATGCTCTAATTGGGGTAAAAAAGTTAAAATGGCACATTTTCACTGAGAATGAGAGATCATAACAGACTACAAGGAATCAATTGTTGGAAATGAATTAGAAGTCACATAAACATGGCACATACCACCATAGTAAATATATATATATTTCATATCCTGGAATGCATTCCTCATATTGAACCCAAATGGGCATCACTGACAATAAAATGTACAATTTAAGTGACGGGAGGAAATGAGCTCATCTTCACACATCCCAATAATGCTTTTTTTTTTTTTAAATAGCATCTCTATGATTCTGTTGACACAATGCTGCATCCAGTATAACAGATAATATTTGGTAGCTACTCAATAACTCCCATCTGGATAAATTTGTTATGCTGAAAGGGGCTGTTCACAGATAATAAGATTTCTTATTAACACAGGCCACTAAATTACTAATGACAATGAACTTCTTGAAAGATACTGGCAAATATAATCAATCTTCAACCCTATTGAATGGCATACAATCAAGTTACAGGATCCAACTTCCAAATTTTTACTTTCCTATCCATTCCTACAAGTGCCTCAATTGATGCCTCTCACAAAGAAGCACAAAAAGTACCTTTTAAGCAGAGTTCTCTGAATGTTCGAGAAGATTAACAACTATATCTATCTCCAGAATAAAGGTGGAAGAGGCCTGAATAAGTATTACTTATACCCCAATGACAACTTTAATAAGTATGTTTGTCTTAGCAACTGCAGAAAAACCCACAATTGTGTGGCATCTGAAGTCAGCTCCTGAAGTATGCTGTAGCATTTGAAAATTCATAGGCTATCATAGGCCCTTTTCGCATGGCAGTTTGCAAGTGAAATGGCCCCTTGAGCGTCGCGTAAATGTGAGGAGCGGTCTGCATGAGGCACTCCCATTTACGCGACGCTCAAGGCCCTCAAGCGCAGCGAACATGCATTTTTTTTATTTTTGGCTTTTAGTTGAAAATGACCCGCACTTGCGCAACGCTCACGGGCCTAGGCCGCACTCACTTGCCGTGCAGAGCCTCTGAAGCCAGGCCAGTTGCGTGTCCTCTTCTCAGTGCAGCCTTCAATTCCCAGGCTGCACTGTGGAAGGAAGGAAGGAAGGAAGGAAGGAAGGAAGGAAGGAAGGAAGGAAGGAAGGAAGGAAGGAAGGAAGGAAGGGGCATGGGCGGGGCTCTCGCGCAAGCAGGAAGTTGCTGCAGAGCTGAAGCAGGAGGCTTGCGAGAGCCTTCCTGCCCAGGCTTCTCGCACAAGGACCCCAAGCCAGTAGCATTAAAAGGTAAGGTGCAAAAAGGGCCATAAAGTTGTTATCATATGCTGTCACTGAAAACCATGCTCTCTACCCACCAGCATAGTTTAATTATATTTATTATTTTTGTAGGATATAAATTTTTATCTATATTTACTTTAAATGTTATAAGCTGCCTTGAGTCCTGGATTGGGAAAAGGCAGAGGAAGAGGTCTCACAACTCAAATCTATACATATTTATTCAGAAGGCAGTTCAGTAGGACTTACTGCTAAGTAAAAGGATTCAGAAAACTACAGATCAGACTGAAATCTGTCTGGGTGTACAGGTGAAAAGATCTTGTTAGAAAGAATTAACACAGCTGCTCCTTCACCAATGTTGTCACTTCATACCTTTTTTTAACATGCATATGAACATTTTTTCCCCAGTTAATCTTTACACTTTTATAATTATACAGACCTGTATAGCGAATACGTACGTGGCTGTACCTTACCAGATTAATACTGAATGTTTCACATGTCAAGTCATCCAAAGTCTGGTTTTGCAGCTTTTCTGTTATTAGTGTTGCCATGGTATTCACAGCCTCTTGCTGACAGTTCCACTGGTGGAAACGCGGGGCCTTGTTTCTGTATTAGCCTTCTGTTTCTGAGTTTGTGCACATCACAGGTGTTGTTTTTATCCTGTAGCTACATAGAGTTTCACATCACTTCCTCAAAGCGCCGTATAGGTTTCTGACAAAAATAATAGCAAAGAAAAAAGAGAAAAAGAAAGAAAAAACACTGTTATATACTTAAAAATTTACATACAATTTTCTGCCCTTCCACAAGATATTCAGTCTTCACAAGGAAGGCAATTATAGCTGATCGGCATGTCACAATGCTCTTTACTCTTCTTTAATACAATCCAAATCAAGAAGTCTCCTACAGAATATTTGTTCACAATTTTAGAATGAGAAGCACACATAATAATCACGATACTGTAAATGGTCTTGTATGGCTAATTCTCCCTGCCAGTGCCATAACACATGAGAACTTGTGGTGACATGGGATGCAAAAGTTACCGCTACTATAGTTTTCCAGGGAAAATATTCTGGTTCATGCACACCTCTGTCTACCAAGGTTATCTTATTAACTTGAAGCAAAACCTTTACAGAAAAAACACTTAACTGAGAACAATATAGAAGAAACATCATCAAACAATGATTTGTGGCAACAATGCAAGATACCCATTATTTGACAAACAGCTACTCAAAAGACGTCACACTCCAATATCAGGACAGTTTTGAGAGCCAATTTAATACTGTTTTAATTTTTCATAGTAAAGCAGAAAAGCATCCTATAATTTATCTCATGTCATATTTCAGTTGTTGAAATTTGCATCACTGGATATTCTGTACTGGTCCATCAGTATTTGTTTTTCCTTTTTCAACTTTCTCACCAATTGCCAGAAAAAGATACTGGGACCAAAGATTATTTTTGATAGAAAGTGTCTGTGGTGGAGCATCTATACTGATTAGAAGTAAAGACACCAATGGCTTAAAGAAACAAAGTAAAAACTTTATTATAGGAACTCCATCCTAAGATAGGAAAGTTACTGAGGGCGCCATCCTGATCTAGCTGCATTTTTGAGAGGAACTGGGAAAAGAGAGGGGGTGATGAGAAGAGGCAGAGAAACATTCCTAAGAGTATCAGTTACATCACAGAGGGGTTAGGATAGGTAGAGCCAAGAAGGGAGGACACTTCAGGTCACTAAAACTAACTACCTCTATTACTACCACCCACTGTGAGGTATTCTGGATTCTTCAGTGTTAAGTGTTGTTGCACTTGTAACAATTTTTCCTCTCTTCATTCCACCCTTAATTTTAAAAAGCTGTATTATACTGATAAATGTAGGTGGTGTATCAGTACAGAATCCACCTGCCAAGGTAAGACTCAGCTGTGCCTAGGCTCCTCCTTTCCTGGTTCTCTAAACCCTTCTGACATAGGTTGTGTTACCACCCCTTACATATCCTGTCCTGCAGGATAGCAACATTGGCATGAAAATTTATATAAAAATTGGACACTAATGGCTGGGAAACATGCAGTAAGAGGGACACTGGCTGTATACCTGGGCTAGGTCAGTCTGGCCTCAGCAAAGGCAGATCATAAGGTCAAGGAGAGTTAGGTAGGAAAGCCTTAAGCTAATAGTCTTCCAGTAATCCTGTCAACAACCTGACATTTGAATATAATAGTCAATGAAACTGCCCAGGTGTGGCAAACAACCACCCCTGCTGTGCTCATTTCCTACAGAGACCTTCCCCATTCACATCACCCAACCAAGACATTAAGAAACTGTTAGGACTCCCATTGATGTTTTGTCACCCAAAATAAAACAATCAGTCCATTCCAGACCCCTAATGGCTCTCTCTGCCAGAAAGCCATTAACACTTGCCCCTTCAGGATAGGAAAAGAGTATAAAAAAGCAGCCCAGGTAATTTGCTAGCACTTTGGGCATCACACTGCACCCCAGACTCTCATTCCTCTGTGCTGCCATCAAGTCCTTTTGTTTGAGCCACTTATCTTTGATCCTCTGCTCCAGGACCAGTAAATATCACTTTCTATATCTGAAATCTCTATCCAACCTTTCACTAGCCTTGTGTGGTTTGTGAGACTGCTTGATAGCTTGTATATGTGTCAATCTCAAATAAAAACACCCTATTTATACCTTCAACTGGAGTCCTACAGTTAGTACAGGTATGCACAGGTGAAAAGATCCTGATGTTACAAAATTAATTGAACTTTGGGACAACTGCCAAAGTGGGTTTCCTTTCAAGAAAAGCCCCACTCTCTCATTCTGTTATTTTGGCAAGTGGTGGGGAATCCGTCCTTAAACAATGTGTTGCAAACACACCACTACAGTGCGGACACATGGTGGCATGCCCCTCACAGGCTCAGCTTTCACCCTCCTCTGCTTTGTGAAGATTTGGATGCTGTTGCACTGGTATTGCTGTGTGTGTGTATGGATGGATGGATGGATGGATGGATGGATGGATAGATAGACAGACAGACAGACAGACAGACAGACAGACAGACAGATAGAACAGGCACTTCCATCAGTCCTGTGAACAGTATTCAGTGAGTGAGTTCTTCTGGGTCTTCTCTGTATCTTTTCTCTTTGTCATCATTTTAAGTTTTAAATTAATTTTTCAATTCTTATATTATCAGAAATACATCAGTGGTTGAAAACTGGCACAGTAGAAAAGGTGAAACATAATGTGGATAGTGAACAACCACCAAGAATTTCTCAGGACATGTCTAACCTCATCTATTGTAGGCAGGCACGCACAGCTACAGTAGGATCAGCTAGAGAAAAATCCCATTGTTTCCTAGCTCAAACTTTATTGCACTGTTTACAGTAGACATGCTGATGCACCCTGCCAGAGAAAGTCTGCTTCTTCTTCACAATCCTCCTGGTGCTGATGCTGTTTAGAAAACTTTAGAAAGCTTGGAAGAGGACACGGAAGAAACTGTGGAGACTAGGTGGACATAAAAAGACTTTATGAAAATGAAGTTCTTTGTCAGCAGCATTGCTAACTGAGCAACGCCTACATTACTTGCCCCCTGACCCAAGAAATTTCCTTAACACAATATACAAATTAAAACATGCAGCAAACAAATTAAAACAGAAGAAAATTTTTTGAAAAATAGAAAACAATTTCATTTAAAATAATTTAAATTCTAGACAGACAAAACAAATTTAAAGCAGCCTACCTAGCAATACACAAAAAAGATGCTAAACCCTCCCTAGAGAAGAAACCCTATCCCACACTCTCACTGACCAAACCTCTCTTGACAGCTGTAACAGTGCCTCATAAACATACTTAATGATCATCCTACCAGATGGGACATTTAGTTCCCCACAGTCATGTTTCACTGCAGAATTCACAAAGTATCAGGCTTACGAAATAGGTATTTTATGACATCATCACCTGCAGAGTTGTAAACAATGGGCGGCATCCAGCTGGGCAGCTATGAATGCATAACCTACAGTTATGCTTTCACGACTGTTTCCTATTCACAATCCCTAAGTATCCCTAATTTAGGGGATTGTGATTATCCTCTCAGTCTCCACTTACTGGGAAGCAGTAGCTGTGATTCACAGGTATCTGTCCCCTTGTCATTCCCTTTCATGAGTGATCTGCAGAGCAAGGGGCAATTGTTCCAGAGATCCTGCTTCTGCTTGTTGCAATGGAAAATGTTCATGGGAGGGGGTGGGACCATCAGTCAGCAGCTTCCCAAGTGAATGGGAAATAAAGCCCTGTCAGTCGCATCATCTGCTTCCTAGAATGGGGATAGGGTGAGGTCAGGGCGTTACTTACTGCATAGCCACATAGCTAGTTACACATTCATAACTCTCCAAGAGGATTCCAACCCAATGTCCCCAAGTTTCAGTCACTGCCATGGGCAATGTTGTTGTTATTTTGTGCATACACAAGGAGGTGGGATAAAAGCTATTTCAGCAAAATACATATTTTTCTATTGGGATACTTTTTTGTCCCATATTATGTGATGGAAAGAGAAAAACACAACATTTTTTGAAAATGAAACATGATGCATGTCCGATCTTGGAAGCTAAGCAGGCTCAGCCCTGGTTAGTACTTGAATGGGAGACCACCAACAAATACCAGGTGGTGTAGGCTATATTTCAGAGGAAGGAACTGGCAAAACCACCTCTGAGCATTCTTTGCCTAAGAAAACCCTATGAAATTCATGGGTCACCACAATTTTGCAGATGACTTGAAAGCACAGGCACACATACACACACAAGATGGTAGAATGATATTTTTGAAGAGAACTCTACTTAAATGAGTGGCCAAGTGAGAATATTTGGGCAGTCAACAGATTATCTTGTTACTCTAAAGAGAGTTGTTTTCAATCAAAATTACATCGTAATCTGCTTTTTAGTGTCTTCTGCCTATCTAGGTCTCATAGCAATACTAAACAATGTCCTCTGTATTTAAAATCAAAACAAATACAAGAGATTTAAAAATTAACCTCATGAACAATTTGTTCCTCACTGCCAAATTTAGTTTCTGCAAACATATAAAACATAAATATTAATGCAAACATGTTGTTATTGTATGCCTTCAAGTCATTTCCAACTTACAACAACCTCAAAATGAAACTATCATGAGGTTTTCTGGAGCTGAGAGTGTGTGTCACTCTGTGGATTTCCATAGCCGAGGAGGAAACTGAACTCTGGTCTTCGGGGTTGAAGTCCAATGCTCAAAACACTACACTGCACTGGTTTTCCATACAAATATACTCTCCCTTTAAAGGCAGTTTATTTCTTTTTTTATCTCATCACAGAATATTTCCTTTTGTAAAGCGTACATTTCAAACTATCAATAAGCTTAAACTGTGTCAACTTCTCATTGTGGTTGGCACCATCAACAATTAAAAAGCAGAGCTAATAGAGAAAATCACCACTTTAACATCTAAAACCATCCAGTTTCTGTTTCTATGCAGTTAACAGATATAGCCAACTCCCTTGAAAATGACCTCAAAAATCAAACCAGTAAGATGTGAGGTGACAGTGACAAGATGTTTCAACATGACTCACTGCAGTTATCTCATTGTAGTACTTGCGTTGACAGCAATATGCTTGTAATATGTCATGTACCATAGGCAAGAACTGTCACCTTGATCATCACCTAATGTAACAAACATTGTAAGAGATCCCAACTGTGAGAAAATGACATTACAGGATTGTGGGACCGCATCTAATTTATTATGGCTCAGCCTTAAGTGACCTTCTACTCCACTCTGCCAACAGGCAACCTGTACTTGCAAATGGAAATAGCCCTTCCTTTTTTTGCCAACAAATTCCTCCAAAAATTTGTCCAACACAAGAAGGCCCACTCAGATTGCCTCCAACTTTGCCCTCTTCTCTGGAACTCTTCCCCGTCCTACTTTGCCAGTCTTCAGGAAGAAACTGAAAATAAAATACCGTACTCTTCTTTCCATACTTTAGTATTTTATAACATAGCCCCATGAATTTAAATGTTCTATCAACTGCTTTGTATTTTACAGAAATATATCTTCAGGCATTAGCTACCTCAGTAATTCTTGCATTTAAGAAATGTTTTAAATATTCAATAAGTTAGTTGTTCACATGCATACAGTCAGCCTTCCATATCCCCAGGATTCAAGCAACCATGGCTTGAAAATATTGAGAGGGGGGAGCCAAAAAGCAAATTTCAGTTTTGCCATTTTATATAAGGGATACCATTTTGCTACACATATTGGCACAATGAGACTTTAGCATCCAAAATTTTGGTATGGGGGGGAGTTTCTGGAACTAAACCCTAGTGGATACTCAGGGCCAGCTGTATATTGCTAATGATCCTTCAACAGCCTTCTCATTTTAAACCACTACCTTAAGAAGTGTTCTCCTTGTTCTGTAAGAGCAGTGACTGCTACAGTTGGTCAAAGTGAAAGGAACAAACCTTTACTGCAATGCCTCACCTCCAAAACCTTCCAGTGTAGCAAGTTTTGTGCCTTTCAATGGAGGACCCTCGTAAACAATTCATAAACCATGAGCTGCTGCCAGGAGGACGTTCTTAGAGATACTCCACAAAAGCCCCAACTAACACAAATACCACTTTCTATTTGCTCACTCTCCCACACATCACTGGGCAGAGCTCTGCAGCAGCCACTTGCCTCTCCAGGCACTGTGAATGGAGAGAGCATGGCAATCTGAAACACTAAAGAGGCTAAAGTTCAGAAGACCTCGGAGACTCAAGCTGAGAATCCCAAGGTGGCAATAGAGGCCATTTCCGCACTGGACTGTTATAACGCTATTATTCCACTTTCAACATCCTATGGGGTTTGCAGTTTAGGGAAGCACCAGCTGGTCCCTCTCTAAACTGCAAACTCCAGGATTCCATAGGATGTTAAAAGTGGAATAATCGTGTTATAAAAGTGTAGTGCAGAAATGGCCTTGAATGCACCCATCGGTACTATGATGATTTCTGGTGCAATTTTTGAAGTGGAAGTTTGCTTTCAAAGGGGGAAGGAGGGGAGGTTGAGGAGCTGGAATGATCTTGATTTGTGTCTCTGTAGCTTTCCTTTCCTCCCTCCTTCCCTCCCTATTCCATTGAATGCTAAATTCTGTTGTCTTGATAACCATTCTCCAGGCAATCCACTAATAACCATCTCAAGGTTTCTGATCATTATCTGATTGGGTGGGGTGGAGTAAAATTAATGGGGGAAAAAGCCCCACAATCAGGGGAGGAGAGCTGGTCATGTAGTCTTTCATTATGGTCAGCTTGGATAACTTTCCAGCGAGTCAGACACCTTGCTGTTGTATGCAAGTTTGGATTATGTTTCCTTCCTTGGCTTAGGCAATAGAGCCAGTGAATAACAGCTCCTGTAGGCAATATTTTGGAGGAAGGAACTGGTAAAACCATCTCTGTGTATTCCTTGCCAAAACAAAACAAAACTATGCAATTCATGGGATCTCCATAAGTTGACAGGTGAATTGAAGGCACATACACATGTGAGGCAGC
This sequence comes from Ctenosaura bakeri, assembly GCA_948474755.1. NCBI lineage: Eukaryota > Metazoa > Chordata > Lepidosauria > Squamata > Iguanidae > Ctenosaura > Ctenosaura bakeri. The sequence continues at coordinate 288,557 of CAOLHI010003276.1, read as the reverse complement.
GTGTCATAGTAGTTGGGAATGTTGGGCTATGACTGGAGACCAGCCATGGAAACCCATAGGGTCATCTTCGGCAAGTCAAATTCTCTCAGCCTCAGAGGAAGGCAAAGGCAAAGGTACTCTGAACAAATCTAGCCAAGAAAATCCCCTGATAGGCTTGCCTTAGAGTCGCTGTAAGTCAGAAACAACCTGAAGGCACACAACAAGCATTCTAGGTTGTCCTGCTTTCTATGAGCAGGAAATATCTATGAAAGCTATAGCAGTGTTTTAAACAGTAATAAATTAAACCAGAAATTCATGTAAAACGCCCTAAGAGCTTTTTTTAAATTAAAAAAACACACAACAAAGAACAAGGAAAAACACCTAACAATACATCCAATCTAAAAAGGAACAAAATTAAAACAAATCAACAATATAGACAACACCAACAATACTAAAGGTATTAACAATATACATATGAAAACATAACATCACTACAAATAACTAAAAAGGATTGGTTCCTGCTGCATTACATACAGTCCATTATATTTAAAACATTTGCACCTAAGTATTAAATCCATTCTTAAAACAGTAACTAATAGTTGCTAGTAATCACTAATCACTTATCACTTATAATTTATCATTATGATTATTTGCCTAGTTATTGGATTACTTATCCACTTACAATCTAGTTAATTAAATAACCAAATTGAATCACTATTAATGTATTCTGTATAATTTCTACATTCTGATCTATATATTTAATTCCAATAATGTAATATTATCCTATAATAGCAGTCCCTTGATGTGTTTGGCCAGCTTTTCCTTTCAGCCAGCATGGCCATAGCAGAATGTAATTTATATTTATGTCAATTAAATATTTTTCAATTAAATATACTTGCCAATCAAACTGCTGCATATCAAAATGTGGAGATGTACAGCCTAATAATATCACAATCAAAATTGGAAGTGGCCAGAACTGACATTCTTGATCTACAAAAAATTGGCATGTGGTATCAATGGGCAAAGATGGTTTCATTGGAGCACAGCTTGCTTATTTACTCTGGAGTTATTTTACTTCTAGAGTTATCTTACTTTAAAATGAAGTGTACATTCTCAACTTTATTTTATCTGACAAAATTACATTTTGTCAAACATTTTTTCTTGATATAAAGAAACTGTAGGGAAACATATAATATAGATATAGCATTGATTAAAGTTTAACATGCTATTTCTTCAGTCTTGCACGTGGTACGTGTACATTGAATTCTTGCCAGAAATTCTAGTCAGAAAGATATCAATATGCACTGAAACTTCTCTGATAAATGAACTTCAACTGCAACTTAAACTTATGGTTTAAATTGTACAAAAGTCCTTGGCACTGCTGCCCAGCAGCTATCAGTTTCATATATGTTCTAAGAAGTGTGTGTGTTTGTGTGCTTAAAAAAATAAAATGAAATCAATAGACAACAGGAGAGGGATGTTCTGTTGCTATTTAAAGGCTACCAGATGTTTTAAAATACAGATTTATTAATGTCATCTTCATTTTCATCCATAAACAAACCTGAGCTTATCAGCTCAGGTCTGTAAAAAGTACAAGGTATTAGCTTGCAGTCTGAATATAGTTTGAGTTCCAGTCAACACATGGACCTTACTGTTTCCATTTTCCATTGCACCCCAGCACAAGAATCTCCATACAGTTGGTTTAACTCTGCAACAGAAAGAAACCGTGCCCTCCTACCAATGGAATAAAATAGTTCCTTTTCTTGCAGAGCAGGAAGCTTTTCTCCCCCACCCACCTCCACACCTTCCAGCTGGGCTTGAGAGTTACACCTGCCTAAATACCCTAAGCACCAGATCCTGTCTGATCATGGACACCAGGGAAGGTCAGGCCTGGTTAGTACTTGGTTGGAGATGGCCAACCAGGGCCTTTTCCGCATGGCATTTTCCATGTAAAAGGGCACCTGGAGCATCGCGCAATTGTGAGGAGTGATCTGCACAACGCACTCACAATCACACGATGCTCCAAGGACCGGCAGGTGCCAATCGTGCACCTTTTCATTTTAGGCTAGAAGCTGAAAATGGTGCGCGATCGCACATTGCTCCCAGGCCCCGCGTGCACTTACCGTTGAGGAATCCCAAGGGGCATGCTGTGGACTAGCATGACCCACAGTTCAGCAGTGTGTAAAAGCAAACCAAAAAACAACTTAAGTCCCAAAAGAAACCAGAGAGAGGCCATCCAATGTACTAAATTACAATACTTATTGCAAAGCTGAAGTACATGAGAAGCAAAGCTAGGTGAAATCCATGTTCTGTTTCTGACCAGCAAAAAAGGCAGAACAAAACTGACAGGCAGGCAGTTCTTAAAAAGTGAACAACAGGAAGAGTACATGAGAACAGAATTCTTTAGTCAAAACATCGACACTTGTTATGGGAAAGGCGCAGCAGCTTATCTCGCTTTCTGACTAGCTGACTTTACAGCTGCTGAGAAAACTTCTAAACCCGTTTCCATGACTACGCGAGTCAGTGACGGAACAAGGAACTTAACCCCTTAGGCATGGATCTGGGCAGTTACTCTTAACACTTACCTGGCATGTGGAGCCTCCGGTTGCACTTCCTGCCCCAGCGCAGCCTGGAAAGGTCCCAGGCTGAACTGTGGAAGGAAGAGGTGGGGCTCTTGCGTGAGCAGGCAGCTTATGCGGAACTGAAGGACCCCAGATGCGAAAGCCTCTTGCCAGAGGCTGCTCGTGTGATCCCCACACCCCAGCACTGGAAGAAGGTAAGGTGCGGAAAGGGCCCAGGTGTTGTAGGCGGTATTTCAGAGGAAGGAACTGGCTAAAACAGCCTTAGTATTTGTGTTTTTTTAAATTATATTTATTGAATTTTGTTCAACCAAGTAATACAAGAAAGGAGAATAGAACAAGAATAAACATTGGTATAATAAAAGGAAAAGGAACATAAGGTTCCAGTTTTACCTAATATACACATAAGTGCACTTCGGACATGATCAGTAGAAATTCACAATAATAAATAAGCACCTTACCATAATCTGCACAAATAATCTACACTAGGTATTCTACAGATTCATTATCATTTTCAAAGCATAAGCCTATTAGTCTTTCCTCAGGCTCTTTCAAACTTCTAACACCAGATCGGTTTTACCTAATTTTAACCTTTCTAATACAGTAGTTTGCGTGCACTTCTTTGAGTAAACAGAATCTGTTTCTACCAAACCTTTCCTAAACAAATAACATAGTAACAATTAATAACATTTACAAACTTATAATTAACAATACAAAAAAGAACAGTTGTCGATTCACATTCATAAAAAAGACTTCCCCCACTGCTGACTAAACAGCGTAGTTTTTAGCTTGTCAGTCCCCATCCAAACTAGAAAGAGAGGGGCTGGATAAATAGATATCTGAGTGCATTATATATACCCCTGCCTCCAAACATAAATAAATTTATATCAGGGTATATATAGACTTTCCCCAGTCTTATTACATCATCTCCACTTTCACGACTCTTTTACTATAGTCACCCTCTCTGAAGCTCTGGTTGTTACACTTCCCGCTTCAAATCTCCTTTTGCATAAGATCTTATGTATATTATCCTCTTTATTTATTAATCAGTCTCAATTTTTGTGTGTATATATTCCAAAATTGGTTTCCAAGTTTTTAAGAATTCCTCATCTGGTTTGTTCTCCATCTTACATGTAAGTTTCTCGATCCCCGCAATTTCAGCCAATTTCTCTATCCATTCTGTCTCTGGTGGTGTCTGTTCTTTTTTCCAATATCTAGAAAGTATAATTCTTGCTGCCGTGACCATATGCCATAACACCCTGCCGTATCTTTGTTCTATTTGCTTATCCAACTGGAAAATCCCCAGCAAAAAGAATTCTGGCTTTGAGACTATTTTAACTTGCAGTATTTTTTGAATTTTTGAACATATCCTCTTCCAGAATTCCTTGACCTTTTGGCACCCCCACCATTGGCGGAAAAAGATGCCTATCTCTTTGTTACATTTCCAACATCTGTTCTTGGCATTCTTAAACATTTTAGCAATTCTCACAGGTGGGAGATACCACCTGAACCACATTTTCAATGCATTTTTTCTTGCAAGATGTAAGATTGTGTAAATTTACCACTATTTCTTCATACCTTCTGCCGATCATTTAAATATATGTTGTGGCCTACATCACATGCCCACTTGATCATATATTCTTTTATGGTTTCCAGTTCAATCTCCAGAATCAATTTATACATTTTTGACAATAGGTGGGTCTCTCCACCCTGCCTTTGTTTTTCTAACAGAAAGGGTTCCAAAGTTATACCTCCCATTTCCATATCCTTTTTGAACCTCTCTTTGATCTGGAGATAGGGAAACCACTGTATAGTAATACCTTCTTTTTGGAGTTGTTGTTCTCTCAATTTAATTATCCCACCTTCTAGGTAAGCTAGGTCTTTATAAGTATACCATTTACCCTCTCTCCTTAAGCCTTTTATCTGAAGTGCTTTAGCTGGAGAGCTGGTTGGTGGCAACTTAGCACAAAGAACGGGTTTATACTTAATCCAAATCCTAAAGAGAGATTTCCGAATCACATGTTGGAGGAACGCTTTCTGCACCTCGGCCTTACCATACCATAAATAGGCATGCCACCTGAAGTGTACATTGTGCCCCTCCAATGCCAGCAACTTACAATTGTTCAAAAGTATCCATGGTCTTATCCATACTAGGCATGCTGCCACATAGTATATTCTTAAATTGGGCGTGGAAAACCCACCTTGTTCTTAGAGATCAATCATTGGTTTAAGCTTAACCCTAAGTTTCTTCCCACCCCAAAGGAACCTTATTATCTCTTTTTTTACAATTCTCAAACCACTTTAAAAGGGATGGGTATTGGAATCATTTGAAATAAGAATAACATACATTCATATTAAACAATAATATTTTCCCTAATAGGGTCAAGCCTATTCTATTCCAAGCCTCTATTTTCTTCTGGATAGATTTCCATGCTGTTATATAGCTGTTTTGAAATAGTTGGTTATTGTTATTTGTAACCTGTATATCCAGGTATTTTACACTGTGGGAACACTGAATCCCAGATATTTCTTCTAATAGCTTTTTTTCAGTGTTTTTCATATTTTTAGTTATCATTTTTGTTTTTTGTTTATTGATCTTGCCAGTTCTCCAAATTGATTTATCTCTCTATTCAGTTCCACCATTTGAGGTAGCGGGTCTTCCAGGAAAATCACCACATCGTCCACAAATGCCCGAACCCTATATTCATCTTTTCCAATCTTCATCCCTCGAATTTCTTCCTGCTTCTGGAGATGTCTTAACAGAACTTCCAATGTTATAATAAACAATAACGGGGACAAAGGGCAACCTTGCCTTGTCCCTTTCTGTATAGAGAATGTTTCAGATTGTTCAGAGATGACTATCAGACATGCTTTTTGGTCACAATAAACACTCTTTATCCAGGTTAAGAATGCCTGTCCAAATTTCATCTCTTCCAATACCCTCATCATGAAGTCCCATCTGATGTTATCGAAGGCCTTTTCTGCATCTAAGAAAAGTAGAAAACCCTTCTTTTCATTACGTACCTCAAAATATTCCAAAATACTCATTACAATCCTCATATTATCTCTCATCTGTCTCGCAGGAAGCAGCCTGTCTGGTCTTCATCAATATAATTCGGGAAAATCTGTTTTAATCATTTGGCAAGAATAGATGCAAATAACTTATAATCATCATTTAGGAGAGAAATTGGTCTCAAATCTTTACAGGTAGGTTCTTCGGCATCAGTCTTAGAAATCAATACCACATTAGCTTTTTTCCAACTATTTGGTATCTTATTAGTATCTAAAATTGAGTTTAACAATTGCTGTAAAGGTTTCGCTAATTGATCTTTAAACTTTTTATAGAAATTAGCTGAGAGCCCATCTGGGCATGGGGCTTTTCCTAACTTAGATCTATCAATTGCTTCTATAATTTCCCTCAAATAGATATTCTGATTCAATATCTCTCTGTATTCTGCCTTAATTTGAGGGAGCTTCTGAGTTCGCAGATATTCTTCCTGTTTCTGCTTATTTCTGTCTTGTTGATCACAATACAAGTTGCTAAAATAATTGTACAAGATTTTCCAAATTTCTTTTCCCTTTGTTATGGTCCTTTGACTCTTAAAATAAGTCTTTTCGTCTTTTCTTTTCTTACTTTTCGTGCCAGCCATCTGCCTGGTTTATATGCATTTTCCAAGAAGTTCTGCTTCACATATTTCAACTTTCTGTCCATTTCTTCTGTGATCATCCCAGATAGTTGTCTTTGTAGTATCCTCATTTTGGAAATGCAAGATTTATTGTTTGGATCAGAAATTAACTTATTTTCTATATTTCTGATCTTATCTGATAATTCATCCATTTCTGCTCTTTATTGTTTTCTCCTTTCACATGTTTTTTGGACGAAGGTTTCTCTAATGACAGCTTTAGCTGTATCCCAGACCGTGGCTATATCCACTTCATTATTTAAGTTCCTCTTAAAAAATTCCTCTAGTTCTTCCGCCGTCTCTCTGTGGCGTAATATATTTTCATCCATCCTCCAACAACTAGATCTGGCTCGAGAGCTCAATGTCATTTTCATAGGATTATGATCACTCAATGATTTTGGCAGGATTTCTATTTTCTTGTTTGCTGGCTATTGTCCTGGCCGTGGGCTCTGCCTGATCACACAGTCTGACTAACAAGGGGGAGGAGGTAGCTAGCGGGGAGGAGCTTTATCAGGAGCTACCAACGGGCCTCTAGCTCATTTCCCAGAGGAAAGAGCAGAGGAGAGCTGGGCCTGTGAAGACATCCTAGACCAGGTGTGTTTTACAGGCTTGTTTTTGCTGTGCTTGTGGGGCCTTGCTTGTTTTTGCTGTGCTTGTGGGGCCTTGCTTGTTTTTGCTGTGCTTGTGGGGCCTTACTTGTTTTTGCTGTTAATTGCTTGCTATTGTTTGCTGGCTATTGTCCTGGCCGTGGGCTCTGCCTGATCACACGGTCTGACTAACAAGGGGGAGGAGGTAGCTAGCGGGGAGGAGCTTTATCAGGAGCTACCAACGGCAAGCGCCTTTGGCGTGCGCATTTGAACTCCTTTACTTTCTCGAGCTTCTCCTGTACTACTCTCTGTAGTTTCAAGGATGGAAGGAGAGGGAGCTGCTGTAGTCACCTGTAACACTTGTGGCATGTTCCTTTTCTTGCCACAAGAGGTTCTCGGATACACCTGCACCAAGTGCAAGCTGGTCACCTTCTTGGAGGAGAAGGTTCGCCAGCTGGAGGCATGAGTTTCTGATCTCCACCTTATCAGGGAAGGGGAGGAGTTTTTGGATAGCGAAGAGAAGACCTACCGGAACTCCAAATACACGGAGGAGCTGCCAGATCAGGAAGCCAGTACACTGCGCCAGGAAACGGAGGCTTGGGCGAATGTCACACGGAGAAGTAAAAGGACCAAAAAGGTAACAGAGACTCTTAACCTACACAATCGCTTTGATGTACTTGGACTTACAGACAAAGAGGAGCACTACGCAGAGGGAACAGAATGTCAACAAGAAAGAATCCAACATCGGCAACAGGAACTAGATCAACGCTCCCAGCCTCAACAGAATGCTCAGGCAGTCCTGGTAAAACACGCTTATCGAGGAGCCCAGGGGAAGCCTCAGAAGAGGCGAGTTCTGGTTGTTGGGGACTCATTGCTAAGAGGAACTGAAACAGCAATCTGCAAAATGGACAAGCTCAATCGAGAGGTCTGTTGTCTTCCTGGGGCCAGGATCAACCACATAACGGAGAGGCTAACCAGGCTAGTCAAACCCACTGACTATAAGCCCCTCATTTTGGTTCATGTCGGAACCAATGACACTGCGAGGAGCAGCTTAAACCACATTGCAAAGGACTACGAGCGTATGGGGACGAAGCTTAAGGACCTTGGTGTGCAGGTGGTCATTTCGTCTCTCCTCCCTGTTCAAGGATACGGCGCACGTAGGGAAAGAGCAATAGTAGAGGTCAACAACTGGCTCCGCACATGGTGCCGCCAACAACGGTTTGGGTTTTTGGAACATGGCCTGAATTTCCATGAACATGGGCTTCTGGCGAGGGATGGGCTGCACCTCACAAAACTTGGCAGGAATGTTTTTGCAAACAGTCTTGCAAGGAAGATTAAGAGGTCTTTAAACTAAGTTCCACTGGGGAGGGGGACAATATTATTCAGGGCAAGGACTCAGAGAACACAGGGGAAAAAGGCCCAAATGATACTGGACAAGTAGTACAAGCAGCCAATGGCGGGAGGAGTAGATTCAATAGTACAAGACTTGCAGGAAGGGCCCAGGGACTTAAGTGTCTCTACACTAATGCAAGGAATATGGGAAACAAGCAGGATGAGCTTGTACTCCTAGTACAAGAAAATAAATACGATTTGATAGGCATCACTGAGACCTGGTGGGATGAGTCTCATGATTGGAATGTAGGAATGGAGGGGTATAGCCTATTTTGTAAAAATAGACTAAACAAGAAAGGAGGAGGAGTAGCCTTGTATGTCAAGGATGTTTTCACCTGTGAAGAGATCCAGTACTTAAACCCAGAAAGCCAGGTAGAGAGCATTTGGGTAAGAATTAAGGCAGCGAGAAACAATAGGGATATTCTGGTGGGGGTTTACTACAGACCTCCAACCCAGGCTGAGGACTTGGATGACGCCTTCCTCAACCAAATGACTGCACATTCAAAGAGGAGGGATACAGAAATAATAGGAGATTTCTATTACCCGGATATATGCTGGCAGTCAAACTCTGCCAAGATAGCAAGGTCCAGCAAGTTTCTTGCTTGTCTTGCAGACAACTTCATGGTCCAGAAGGTGGAAGAGGCCACAAGGGGATCAAATATTCTAGATCTGGTCTTGACCAACAGGGATGACCTTGTGAATGAGGTAGAAGTGGTTGGATCTTTAGGGGGGAGTGACCATGCCCTGTTGGAATTTAGCATTCAGTGGGAAGGAGAAGATAAGGGTAGCCAGACACTCATCTTAGATTTTAAAAAAGCGGACTTCTGTAAACTTAGGGAGCTGCTGGCTGGAATTCTGTGGTCAGGAATAGTTAAAGGAAAAGGAGTTCAGGAGGCATGGGAGTTCCTTAAAAAGGAGATACTGAAGGCACAGTCTAAAACAGTGCCAATAAGAAGGAAAAATGGAAGGGATCTGAAGAAACAAGAATGGTTGACTAAAGAGCTCTCAGCTAAGCTAAGAGTTAAGAGAAACATGTATAGGAAATGGAAGAAGGGGGAAACCACCAAAGAAGAATTTAAGCAAGTAGCCAGGAGATGTAGGGAGGAAGTCAGAAAGGCTAAAGCACAGAACGAACTTAGGCTGGCCAGAGACATTAAAAACAATAAAAAGGGTTTTTTTAAATATGTCTGCAGCAAAAGGAAAAAGAAGGAGACAGTAGGGTCGTTACGCAGAGAAGATGGCGAACTACTCACAGGGGGAGAGAAAAGGCAGAGCTACTTAACACCTTCTTTGCCTCCGTATTTTCCCAGAAGGATACAAGCACTCAACCTGGCGGTTGGGGAGCAGGGGAGAAAGCAGAGGAAATGAGGCACATAATAAGTAGAGAGGTGGTACAGGAATACCTGGTCGCATTGGATGAATTCAAGTCTCCAGGGCCAGATGAATTGCATCCTAGGATATTAAAAGAGCTGGCAGAGGTCATTTCGGAACCGCTTGCTATAATTTTTGAGAAATCTTGGAGGACAGGAGAAGTTCCAGCAGATTGGAAGAGAGCAAATGTTATTCCCATCTTCAAGAAGGGAAAAAAAGAGGACCCAAATAATTATCGCCCAGTCAGCCTGACATCAGTACCCGGAAAGATCCTGGAGCAGATCATTAAGCAGTCAGTTTCTAATCATTTAGAAAACAACGCGGTAATCACGAAAAGTCAACATGGATTTCTCAAAAATAAGTCATGCCAGACTAATCTTATCTCTTTTTATGATAGAGTTACTAGCTTGATAGATGAAGGGAATGCTGTGGATGTAGCATATCTCGATTTCAGTAAGGCCTTTGACAAAGTTCCCCATGACATTCTTGCAACGAAGCTAGTAAAATGTGGGCTGGACAGGTCTACTGTTATTTGGATTTGTAATTGGTTGACTGACTGAACCCAAAGGGTGATCACGAATGGCTGCTTTTCATCCTGGAGAGAAGTGACTAGCGGGGTGCCACAGGGTTCTGTCCTAGGCCCAGTGCTGTTCAATATTTTTATCAATGACTTGGATGAAGGAATAGAGGGCATGCTCATCAAATTTGCAGATGACACCAAATTGGGAGGGGTTGCTAATACACCAGAGGACAGGATCAAAATTCAAAATGACCTGGATAGATTGGAGAGCTGGGCCAGGGATAACAAAATGAAATTCAACAGAGAGAAATGTAAGGTCCTACACTTAGGCAGAAATAATGGAATACAGAAATATAGGATGGGGGACACGTGGCTGGATAGCAGTACATGTGAAAGGGATCTAGGAGTCTTCATAGACCACAAGCTGAACATGAGTCAGCAGTGTGATGCGGCAGCCAAGAAAGCCAATGCAATTCTTGGCTGCATCAATAGGAGTATGGTGTCTAGATCGAGGGAGGTACTGGTACCACTCTACTCTGCTTTGGTTAGACCCCATCTTGAATACTGTGTCCAGTTCTGGGCACCCCAATTCAAGAAGGATATTCACAAGCTGGAGCAAGTCCAGAGGAGGGCGACCAAAATGGTGAGAGGCCTGGAAGCCATGCCCTATGAGGATAGACTTAGAGAGCTGGGTATGTTTAGTCTGCAGAAGAGGAGGTTAAGAGGGGACATGATAGCCATGTTTAAATATTTGAAGGGATGCCACATAGAGGAGGGAGAAGGCTTGTTTTCTGCTGCTCCAGAGACCAGGACAAGGAGCAATGGATTCAAGCTGCAGGAAAGGAGATTCCACCTGAACCTCAGGAAGAACTTCCTGACAGTCAGGGCTGTCCGGCAGTGGAATCTGTTGCCTCGGAGTGTAGTGGAGTCTCCTTCCTTGGAGGTTTTTAAGCAGAGGCTTGATGGCCATCTGTCGGGATTGCTTTGAGGGTGTTCCTGCATGGCAGGGGGTTGGACTAGATGGCCTGTGTTGTCTCTTCCAACTCTGAATTTCTATGATTCTATGATTCACACAGTTTAGTAGCATTTTTGGAAGCCAGATTAGGTCTATTCTAGACCAAGAATTGTGTCTGAGAAGAAAGTGAAGTCTTTTTTGCTAGAGTGCTTGTATCTCCAAACATCTAGCAATTGTAATTCCTCAGCCATATACAGAAAGTCCTTCTGTATTTTCCCTTGATGTTTTTCTGTTTTGAGTTGCTTCTGTCAAGATGTGTGTTCACCACTCCATTAAAGTCACCTAAAATTGCCACGTTTTCATATTGATATTGCTGAATGTGTTTTTTCAGGTTATCATAACAACGTTTATTCTCATTACAGAAAACATATATCCCAATATTGGTTGACCGACCGAACCCAAAGGGTGATCACCAATGGCTGCTTTTCATCCTGGAGAGAAGTCACTAGCGGGGTGCCACAGGGTTCTGTCCTGGACCCAGTGCTGTTCAATATTTTTATCAACAACTTGGATGAAGGAAGGGAGGGCATGCTCATCAAATTTGCAGATGACACCAAATTGGGAGGGGTTGCTAATACACCAGAGGACAGGATCAAAATTCAAAATGACCTGGATAGATTGGAGAGCTGGGCCAAGGCTAACAAACTGAAATTCAACAGAGAGAAGTGTAAGGTCCTACACTTAGGTAGAAAAAATGGAATACAGAAATATAGGATGGGGGACACGTGGCTGGATAGCAGTACGTGTGGAAGGGATCTAGGAGTCTTCATAGACCACAAGCTGAATGTGAGTCAGCAGTGTGATGTGGCAGCCAAGAAAGCCAATGCAATTCTCGGCTGCATCAATAGGAGTATGGTGTCTAGATCGAGGGAGGTACTGGTACCACTCTATTCTGCTTTGGTTAGACCTCATCTTGAATTCTGTGTCCAGTTCTGGGCACCCCAATTCAAGAAGGACATGGTCAAGCTGGAGCAAGTCCAGAGGAGGGCGACTAAAATGGTGAGAGGCCTGGAAGCCATGCCCTATGAGGATAGACTTAGAGAGCTGGGTATGTTTAGTCTGCAGAAGAGAAGGTAAAGAGGGGACATGATAGCCATGTTTAAATATTTGAAGGGATGCCATGTAGAGGAAGGAGAGGGCTTGTTTTCTACTGCTCCAGAGACCAGGACAAGGAGCAATGGATTCAAGCTGCAGGAAAGGAGATTCCACCTGAACCTCAGGAAGAACTGTCCGGCAGTGGATTATGCTGCCTCGGAGTGTAGTGGAGTCTCCTTCCTTGGAGGTTTTTAAGCAGAGGCTGGATGGCCATCTGTCAGGAGTGCTTTGAGGGTGTTCTTGCATGGCAGGGGGTTGGACTGGATGGCCCATGCGGTCTCTTCCAACTCTACATTTCTATGATTCTATGATTCTATGTTTCAATCAGAAGTAAAACACAGCCATCGACCTTAACTTCCACTCCTACAAATCTACCCTTGTCATCACTGAATATAATTTTTGGAGCTAGATGTGGTTTGATGTATAAAATCACCCCTCTTCTCTTAACAGAAGCAGCAGAGATGAACATGTCCCCTAGCTGATCATACTGGAGCCATTTTTCATCTTTCTTTTTAATATGGGTTTCTTGAAGACAACACACATCTGCATTTAACTTATTAGATGAAATATTTTTTTCCGCTTTACGATAGAGTTCAGTCCATCCACATTCCAGGGGATAAAAGTACAGTTCATTTTCTCTTGTCTTTCATCATAGCCAATTTGTCTATATACAAATCAATAAGGTTCGTTTCCATAGGTCTGTTCTCTTCTACACTTTCCTCTAAAGTTTCTTTACCCATTTTATCTTCCTGTTTGTCTGGTTATAATCCTTCCCATTCATTGTTTCCGACGCCCTATCTTTACCTCTATTCTGTCTCTGCGATTTCCTTGGTGAAATTGTTTTAGCCTGATTCAATTCTTTTCCACAGGTTTTTAAAAAATCTTTGGCTTTCTCTATAGAATTAAAATGATATCTCTGGTCTTTGAAATTAAATATCACCCCTTCCAAATGATCCCATCGAAACATAATTTGATTCTCTCTTAACTTTGTAACTAAGAACTCATAATCTTTCATTTTTTTCAATATTTGCGTTGGGATTTCTCACAGGATAATTAACTGTTTTCCTTGATCCGTTAGGGGTGATTGGTTGTGTTCTTCCATTAACTTTTCTTTAGTGGATTTTCCAATGAATTGCACCACAATGTCTCTAGGTATATTTTTCTTTTTTGCATAAATAGATTGAACTCTGTAGGTGGTATCTATTTCGCTATTATCTCTTCTTCGGTTTCCAAGAAATCTGCAATCAACCCCACAATCCTTTTTCTTATGTCTTCATCCCTTTTTTCTTCAAGGCCTCTAAGCCGTATCCATGTGTCCATTTGTTTTTGTTCCAACAAAGTGAGTCTGTCAAGTTGCTTCTCAAATTCCAAGGAGGATGCAGTCATTTTCTGTTTTAACACTTGAATATTTTTCTTATTCGGATCTCTCTCTTTTTATTGCAGGTCACATTGTTCTTGACCTGTTCTAATGTGTCCTACATCTCTGACATTTGAGATTTTACATCTTTCAAATCTTGCCGAATATCCATCATATAACTCCTGACTTCTTCCATGAATTTCTTTTGGTATTCAGGGAGTTCTTCTACAGAGTCTCTTCTTGTTTGTGATTCTGCTCCATGGGCCTTATCTGATCTCATCTTATATATCTTTCTTTTTACTTTAGCGCTTATGAACAAATTATGAACAAATTCAAATTTCTTTAGCCTAAGTGAAGCCAACAAGTTCACTATTGTTAATTTAAGAATGTCAGATCTCAAACAGATGTTAAACCAGTTATTATTATTGTTTTCCTGCCCTCTTGTTTGTTTACTTAGCTATAATTAAATTTGTTTACAAAGTTCTTTCATCCTTTCCAATATTTTCTCCCACCTCTGCATCTACTCATACACAATCTTAAATTCAACCTGGCCACAATTCATAAATTTCAACAATTAATCAATTCAATTCAATTAATCAGTTTAATAATTCATCAAGCCAGGCTTCTCCAATTATACCAGTAAATTCCTTAAACTCATCAGTAAATTCTCTATAAGTTTTTTGTTTATATTGATCAGTGTTCACTTGATCAATTATTTCAATTATTTATTCTTATTACACATACTACAATTCATCAATTCATCAGGTTAACATAACTAATTCACATCTACAAAGTTCTTCAACAATTCATAAGTTCATCATTACACTCCAGATCTAGTTCATGTAGTTCATACAATATGTCCTTTACTTCCTACTATACTATTTTTCATACTATACTTCATTTTCTATACAATCTTTAATTCACATTCCTGGTTACCATCTCTGCGTAAACCAGTTCATTTAGTATCCACATCCACTTTCTGTCTCTTTTCTAATTTGACTATCTTTTCAATGTAGTGTCTTTTTAATTTCCTTGTTACAGTCTGAAGTGTGTCCACTTGGAATAGCAACTTACTCAGGGCTTACTCTCAGCCTAATTCAGAGCTTATTCTTCAACATAAGTTGGCACAAAAGGGTTTGAGTCTTACACAGTTTGAAGAGGAAAGAAAGAGGAGCTGAAAAGGTGGGAACACTCTCCTCTGAAGATAAATATTTTCATAAAAAGTACACAGAAAACAGAAGGAAAAACCCCTTTCACTCTTCTCGTCTGTCTCCAGCCTTCTTTAGTCATTTTTTTCCTAAGTCGCCTTCTGTGGAGCTTCAGCACACAAAAAGTCCAAAGAAAAAAAGGAGGAAAGAGAGACACTAAGTTGTTAAAAAAGCAACTTCCCAATCCACTTTAAAGCGGCTTTCCAAGCCTCCTAAGGGGAGAGGGTTTTCCCAATCGTGAACAGCTCTTCTTCTCGGGAGATAATCCGCTGTAGTCCTCAGGGTTCTTCCAATTTAGTATCTTGGTGCCCCTAAATAAATGAGCACCTAAAGCAGAAGAGGATCCCTCCCCATAAGGGGGAGTGGGCTTCCACCTTTAATTTTTTTTGAAGGAGATTTCGGTGGCAGGGATAGGGAAGGGAGGGATTAATCCCCCTCCTCCCTGCTGGTGCAGGTGAAGCTTGCCGGTGGCGCAAGTCTGTGGGGCAACTCTCCTCTTCGTGGTTATTCTGAGCACTAGTAGGGGAAGCCGAACTCCCAATTGCTGGCTCGCCACTCTCTTGCTGTGCCCTTCACCTCCAGGGCACAGAATGAACCATCTTAGCTGGAGTTTTCCTTGATGGTAGCCTGTAGTGGCGGCAGCTCTTCGGGAGGCGCCGAGGAGCCATGTCTCCCTGCTCTCGCTGGAACTGGAAGCCTCTGAGTATTCATTGACTAAGAAATCCCTATGAAATTAATGGAATTACTGTTTCTCACCCCCCTGATATTTAGTTATTTAATTAAGGATTTTGTTTATCTGAGGCCATTTCTGCACTACACTGTTATAGTGCTATTATTCCACTTTCAACATCCTGTGGAATTCTAGGGTCTGTAGTTTACTGAAGCCAAAGAGCTCTCTGGCTGAGAATTGTAAAGGCCCCTCTCTAAACTGCAAGCCCCAAAATTCTACAGGATGTTGAAAGTGGAATAATAGCACTATAACAGTTTATTGCAGAAACAGCCTTCACTTGCCAAATCCCAAAGGTCTTGCCTGGCTGATTTCTCAATAACAAATCCATTGCTGTTTTTAGTATGTAATATAAATTTTAACTGTTTTGTTTTAATGTTTTAAAAATAGTGTTTTAATTGAATATCTTGTTTAATCCTTTTCACATTTTTGTATTCCATATTGTTTTGGATGTTGAGTTTTAATTTATTTTGTAATCTACCTTGTGTCTCATTTGGGACAAACATGGGATATAAAACAAATAAATAAGTCAACAGGTGACCCGAAGGTACATAACACACACAGTTTTATCCCCAGTGGCAAGAGCAGAAGGGAAGGGATAAAGGATTTTCTGTTATTTTTGTATCTGCTGAAAAATGAGAAAAGATAAGAAAGAAACAGGAAGATGAGCAAGTAAGGCCAATCAGTGGTTTTAGTCAGACCATCAGAGACCAGGAACAACTTGTGATATCTATAAAATTGTGATGTATATAAAATTGTTGGTTGATTTATTGTGCAAGTATGGGACAAGTAGCTGATGGGAGGGGGAGAGAATGGAGTGTTGAAGTGAATGCTAATCGATGGAGTATCAGAAGAGATAGTGGATAAAGGGCAATTGTGGTTTTCATTGTGAGTGGTGTGGAGAGTTTTTGCCTGAGTCTTGAGAAGAGTGCAAGGGGAAATGTGTTTGAGAGAGCTTTGAGTGAGACTAGAATTGGAATGAGAGAACGGTGTTTGAATTGAGTGATTGGTAAGGGTCTGATTTAGCCTGAGAGGAGAGTGTAATGTTTCAAATGACGCATCTAAATAATTTGCTGTTTTAACTTCTGTAAATAAAGTGTCACGATCATTCTGAGTGCTGAGTTTCAGACAAGGTGTTTGTGGAGGAAGTGTTGTGGATGGAAGGGTGGCTTCCCATTGTAGGTGCATTTAGATTGACCATACAGTTGGCATCATACAAGATGGAAATGTTCCTCAGTCCATAAGCTGGCCCCACACTCTGGGGCTCTTGCCCATCTGGTCTTCCCAGGAGCCCCCCTCTTCCCTACCCCCATGGCCATTTTGTGACATCCACAGAAAGCGGTCATTTTCTGTGTATTCCCATTCCCAAAGAGCACCTATTTTGTGTGTATCTCTGATGAGTTATTACGTTGGGGTAGACTGACTCCCTTATACACTTGGTCCACATCCTCCAGCCCTAGGGGCATGTTTCTATAATGATGCCATTTTTTAAAGGTAGCCCCCCCCATAATAGGGGTATATAAACTCTGGTCCTTTGTGCAGGGTCTCATACAACCATTTAGCTTTACACATTTGCTTTTGAGCTTGCAAACATGACATCCAAAGGAGACACAATGCTTATGCATCTTACCATGCGGCCAAATGTGACAACTGAATATTGTACAGACACTGCTCCCAGAAGTTTTCATATTATAGAAGTCAACATTAACTGATTGAAGAAGCAATCTAGGTCACTGCTGAAGATGTGCATGGACTTTATGGAACTACAAGTAAGATGGTGATCAACCAACAGCTTCACCAATCTGTTATGTCCTGGTCTGCTTGCTTCCCAAGAAACACTCAGAACATGGACAGGACAGGCTGTCTACCTGTAACTGGAGTTCTTCGAGTGGTCATCTGTGACTCACACAAGTGGGATTGTCTGCACCTGTGCAATACTGACTACAGAAAGTTCTAGAGCTTTAGGCCTAGCATTTTGGCAGGAATTCTGCCCCTTCCCCAGAGCGTATATAAAGGCCTTGGCGCACTCGCCGTTAGTTCCTTAACCGCCGCGACAGGCATGGCAGCAGGAACATGGCATATCAGCTGAGGGAAGGCAGGGCAGGATTGTGTGAGTCACAGATGATC
Source organism: Ctenosaura bakeri (assembly GCA_948474755.1). Taxonomy (NCBI): domain Eukaryota; kingdom Metazoa; phylum Chordata; class Lepidosauria; order Squamata; family Iguanidae; genus Ctenosaura; species Ctenosaura bakeri. The sequence continues at coordinate 270,917 of CAOLHI010003276.1, read as the reverse complement.
ACTCGAAGAACTCCAGTTACAGGTAGGCAACCTGTCCTTCTTCGTGGTCTCTGTGACTCCCACAAGTGGGAGACTAGCAAGCTAAGCTTAGGAGGAGGGAATGCCAGGTGACACTGCCATGGGAACCACTCAAGGAGGCCCACCACAAATGCTAGGCATCACATAGAATTGACATAGGTACAATATAAAAGGAACCACCAGGCAAACAGAGCAAATGACTATATTACTAACATTTAACATAAACAGGCCATGGATTGAACAAGCATTACCATGGTTCAAATGGCGGAAAACAAAACAGCTCTCCCAAAAGCAGTGTCAGTGGATGAACATTGGTCCACCCTGTAATGGGACACAAAAGTCATAGGCTGAGACCATGTTGCTGCCTTACAAATGTCATGCAATGGAACACCTTTGAGGAAGGCTGCAGAAGCAGACAGGGCTCTAGTGGCATGACGCTTGATCTGAGGAGGAGGGTCTGCCTGTGTCAGTTCATAGGCCAGCCTGATGGTGGATGCCACCCATTTTGAAAGTCTCTGGGATGAGACTGGCAGTCCTTTTCTTTTAGAAGAGTAGCTGAGAAGCAGTCTCTGGGATTGGTGAATTTCTGCAGCGCGCTGGACATAGAAGGCCAGGGCCCTGAGAACATCCAAAGCATGCAAGGACCATTCCAGGTCCGAGCTCAGGTTTTGAAAGAACACTGGAAGAACAATGTCCTGATTAAGATGAAAAGCCGACATCACTTTTGGGAGAAAGGTGATGTTAGGGTGAAGGACAACTTTGGATTGATGGAAATGAAGGTAAGGCTTGTCAACCCTAAGTGCACACAGTTCACCCGCCCCCCTTGCAGAAGAAACAGCAACAAGGAAAGTGGTTTTCCAAGACAATAGGCGGAGATCACATGTGGCCATAGGCTCAAAGGGTCACTTGGAGAGTTGGGAAAGAATAAGTGGCAAATTCCAACCGGGAACTGGAAGCGTCACCAGGGGGTGTAGATGCTTACAACCTTTGAGGTAGGTGCGAACCAAAGGATCCTTAAAGCACGAGGGTCTCCCTTGGCTTTGGAGGTGTGACGATATCACTGAGAGGTAACATCTTATCGAAGAGAGAAAGACTCTGGTCTGCCAGCAAGGTGAGGAACTCCAGATGGTGGACGGTACCAAAATGCTCTACATCGATCTGACATAATTGCAAGAATTCCTTGAATCTTGAAAATTTATAGGAATAGGCACAGACTGTCGAGGGTTTATGAGCCGCCTCAACAATCTGTTGAACAGCTGGAGGAAGAGAAGCTGAGTAAATTCTACGCCACCAGTTTGAGGGTGGTGACAGCTGGGTGACGCATGGTACCGTCGTTCAGTGTCAAGATGTCCGGTTTGAGTGGAAGCCTCCGATACCAAGAGCATAACAGGAGGAGGAGTGGGGCGAACCATGGTTGTCGTGGCCACCACAGGGTGATGAGGATCGCTGATGCTTCATCTCGACAAAGTTTCTCCAACACTTTTGTTAATAGGGGAAAGGGAGGAACAGGGTAGAGCACTGGGCGCTTCCAGTGGAAAAGGAACACATCTCTGGAGGATCCTCATCCTTTCCCTCCTCTCAAGCAGAAGAGATGACATTGAGTGTTGGACACTGAAGCAAACAGATCAATGTCTGGAGTCGCCCAAATGGTGAAGATTTCTTTGAGGACTGACGTATTGAGCCTCCATTTGTGGGAGGTCACTGGAGTTTGGCTGAGATAGTCTGCTGTCGTGTTTTGGATCCTCAGTAGGTGGAGGGCAACAGGGTAGACCCGACAATGAATGCACCAAGTCCAAAGTTCGAGGGTGAGAGTGAGCAGAGTTTTCGATTGCATGCCCCCTTGTTGATGTAGCACGAGACCATGGTATTGTCTGTCAATATCTGTACGGTCTGTCTGGCAATTAGGTCCTCGAAGGCTCTTAGTGCCTTGATGATCACTAGAAGTTGGGGCATATTGATATGGAGACCACAAGCCAAGTTTGACCAGCGGCCTCTGACCGTCAGATGTCAGGAGTGTGAGCCCCATCCTTCCAGAGAGGCATTGGTTGTGATTGACACTGTAGGCTCCGGGAGGTGGAATGGCATTCCTGCCAAGGTGTTTTGAAAATTCATCCATCATGTGAGGGATCGAAGGACTTACCTCGGTATCAAGAAGCGTTGATATGGACTGTCGATGAGATGCTCAGGAACCAACTCTGCAGAAGCCTCATGTGCACCCTGGAAAAGGGAATGACAGCCGTCATCGATGCCATAAGGCCAAGAAGAACAGGTTGCTTACCTGTAACTGTGGTTCTTCGAGTGGTCATCTGTGCCATCATACACTAGGAGCTTTAGCGCCTGCGCGGTAGCGTTCGGAAACTTCTAGAGCTTGTTCGCTTGGCGGGAACCCCTCCCCCACGCCGGTACTGCGCATGCTCCTCCCGCCGAGCAACGGTCTCTCCTCAGTTCTGTCGTCCGCCGTAGAACCTACAGGGACCTGAGAAAGAGGGGAGGAAGGGCGGGTGTGTATGATGGCACAGATGACCACTCGAAGAACCACAGTTACAGGTAAGCAACCTGTTCTTCTTCTCGTGGTCTCTGTGCCTTCATACACTAGGAGACTGTGTAGCTTACCGGTCGGACGGCGGGTCAGGTCCTACAGCACGGAAGCCAACACCTCACGTCCAAACCGGGCATCTCTGCGCGACCGGCAGTCGAGCCTGTAGTGGCGCACGAAGGTCGATGGTTGGGACCAGGTCGCCACACGGCAGAGTTCATGCAGGTCAACTCCTCGCAGGAGGGCCGCAGAAGTAGCCACAGCTCTGGTGGAGTGGGCTCGAAGCAGGACTGGCGGAGGCTTCCTCGCGAGCTCATACGCCAGTTGAATAGTCCTTACCACCCACTTGGAGAAGCGCTGGGTGGACACTTTTAGGCCCCTCCGACGTCGCCCATAGCAAACAAAGAGATGCGGCGTCTGTCGGAAGGAAGCAGTCCTGTCCTTGTAGAAAGCCAATGCCCGACGCACGTCCAGGGAGTGGAGGGACCGCTCCAACGGTGTCGTCGGGTTCGGGAAGAAGGCAGGCAGGATGATGTCCTGGTTGAGATGGAAACTGGACACCACCTTTGGCAGGAACGAGATGTCAGGTCTCAGGACCACCTTGTCCCTGTGGAAGACCATGAAGGGCTCATCGGAACGAAGAGCTGTGATCTCGCCCGCTCGCCTCGCTGAGGTCACCGCTACCAGGAAGGCGGTTTTCATTGTCAGGAGCCTGTCATCCGAGGTCGCCATCGGCTCGAAGGGCGGCTTCGTCAACTGCGAGAGCACCAGCGAGAGGGACCACGGCGGTAGCGGCGGCGATACCGGCGGGTAGAGATGGTGAAGTCCCTTCAGGAACCGCTTAACGGTATCGTTCCTGAAGAAGGCCGAGGCAGCAGATCGTGGCGGTTGGTATGCCACGATCGCGGAGAGATACACCTTCAGGGATGGAAACGCCAGGCCCTGTTGTCGGAGGTGCAGGAGGAAGTGCAGGACGGTCGAGAGCGCCGCGGGCGATACCGGCTCACTCCTCTCGTTAGCGAAGGTCAGGAAGCGTCGCCACTTGTATTGATAGTTGCGACGGGTGGATTCCTTCCTGGCCGCGACGAGGACGGTACCGAGCACGGGATCGTCTAGTGCGATATCCTCCAGGCATGGAGGGCCAGGCGTGGCAGGTCCGGATGGAGGACTCGGCCGCCGGAGTGGGAGAGCAGGTCCGGTGTCGGTGGCAACCGGAGCAGGTCGTCTCGCACGGCTCGTAGCAGGGGTGCGAACCAATGTTGTCTCGGCCAGTACGGGGCTACCAGGATCGCGTCGGCTCGGTCGGCGAGGATCTTCGATATCGTCCGGCCGAGCAGCGGGAACGGCGGGAACGCGTAGAGGAGTTCCCCGGTCCACGGAAACTGGAAAGCGTCCCCGATGGAGGCACGATCGTGGCCCGCTCTGGAACAGAATCGGCGACACTTCGCGTTTTCCCTGGTCGCGAAGAGGTCGATCGATGGTTCGCCCCAGCGGTCCCGAATCAGTCTGAACGCCTCTCCGGAGAGAGACCATTCGTGATGGGATGAGGTGTCTCTGCTGAGGGCATCTGCCGTGGTGTTCTCCTGCCCGGCCAGGTGAACCGCCACGGGATGCGTGTGCAGGCGAATGCACCATTCCCACAGGCCGAGCGCGATGTCGAGCAGGGTCGTGGAATGAGTCCCACCTTGTCTGTTGATGTAGCAGACGGCGGTGGTGTTGTCCGTCAGAATCAGGACCGTGCGCCCCGCCACGGCATGGCGGAACGCCCGTAGGGCTTTCCAGACGGCGAGCAGCTCCAGCGCGTTGATATGGAGAGCGGTCTCGTCGTCGGTCCATCTGTCGCGGACTCTGAGATCACCGCAGTGGGCACCCCATCCATACAGGGAGGCGTCGGTCGTTACCGTCACCTTCGGTGTCGGCTGTTGGAAAGGCATGCCTGACATGAGATTGCGTCGCGACTGCCACCATCGGAGGGATGAGCGGACGTCTCCCGGCAGCTGCAGTCGGAGTGTCTGTTCGTCTCGCAGGGGGTCGAATATGCGGACGAACCAGTGTTGAAGAGGTCTTGCTCTCAGCCTGGCGAGGTATGTCACAGCGGTCGTCGCAGCCATGTAGCCCAAGAGCTGCTGGACGCTTCTCGCAGATAACGTCGGGGCCGTACGAGCGTGAGCGGCGGCCCGGATCAAGGTTTGTGCTCGAGACTCTGGTAGGTACGCCCTGGCGGAGGTCGAGTCGAGCGTCGCCCCGATGAAGTCCAAGATCCTCGCCGGCTCGAGGTGGGACTTCTTCGGATTCACTCGTAGACCAAGGCGGGTCAGGAGTGACAACGTCATGTGGACGTCGTGGTAAAGTCTCTGTTTGCAGGACGCCACCAACAGCCAATCGTCGAGGTAGGGGAAGACGGAAGCGCCCTTCGTCCGCAGGTAGGATACCACCGGGGCCATGCACTTGGTGAAGACCCTTGGGGCAGTCGAGAGTCCGAACGGCAGCACCTTGTACTGGTAACAGGTGTCGTCGACTGCGAAGCGGAGGTACCGTCTGTGCTGCGGGCGAATGGCGATATGGAAGTATGCGTCTCGGAGATCGATGGAGGCGAACCAGTCCCCTCGATGTAGGAAGGGTAGGATCGACGGTATCGTGACCATCTTGAACCTTTTGGGGCGGATGTAGTAGTTCACCCCTCTGAGGTCTAGGATCGGCCGGAGGGTACCGTCGGCTTTCGGTACCGTGAAGTACCTGGAGAAGAAGCCGGTGGTCTTGGCCTCTTGCGGGAGCCGCTCGATCGCCCCTTTCTGGAGGAGGGATTGGATCTCTTCCAGGAGGGCCGGACTCGACGGCGTGGAGTAGTACACGCCGCGAGGAGGAATATCGAGAAACTCGATGGCGTAGCCAAGACGGACGATGGAAAGCACCCAAGAGTCCGTAGTGACATACTGCCACTCCGCTAGGTGTCGAGCGAGAGTCGGTCGGTCTCCGAGCGCTGATGGTAGGCTGAAGAGTGGGTATTGGTGGGTCCTGCCAGACACGTCAAAACCGAGACTTTGTCTCGGAGGAGGACTTCTTCGACGAAGGCGGGCGCCGCCTAATCGTGCGTCTGGCCGATGAGCCGGAGGACGGTCTCGACTGTCCAGACTGGGCCGAACGCTGGAACGACGAGGTGGAAGATCGTCGCCAGGATGGTCGGAAGGTGGAGGCCCTGCGGGTCTGCGTGGCCGGCTGTAGCCCAATCTTTTTTGCGGTCAGTCTCGCCTTGACGAGATTGTCCAAAGCTTCGTCTGTGGACGAATTGAATAGGCCTTCACCGTCGAAGGGGAGATCTTCAATCCTCCTTCTGGTGTCCTCCTGGATGTCGGCCGGTCGAAGCCAAGCATGGCGGCGGAGGCCGACGGATCCCGCCATGACCCGGGAGGCGATCTCCACTGCGTGCCGGGAGGAGGCCATCTGGTGCCGAGCGATGGAGATAGCCTCATTGAAGATCACGGAGGAGGCTTGGCGGATGTCCTCCGGTACCGCTTCCATCGCTGGTTGCAGGCGATCGAGCACCTTCTTCAGGTATGCCGCGAGGCAAGCCTGAGTGTTGGACAGCCTGATCTGCAAGGAGGCAGCCGAATAGAACCTCCTTGCGTAGGCGTCCAACTTCCTGCCCTCTTTGTCCGGCGGGGTGGTGTGTTGCCTGCCGGAGCCTTTCGTCTGCGCGGACTCGACGACCACAGAGTTCGGTGCAGGGTGATTAAATAGATAACCGGCGTTATCCTTCTGCACCCTGTAGAGGTGTTCTAACCGCTGCGGTATCGGCTGAGCCGAGGCCGGTCTATCCCAGGCGGCCTTCACCAGTCTGGATACCCGGGGCAGGAGAGGCAGCGGGGCCCTGGAAGGTCGCTTCTCCTCGAAAACGGAGAAGGCTGGATCGTCATCCTCCGGCTCCGCATCGGCGATCTTAAGGCCGAGGGTAGTGGCCATGCGGAGCAGCATCGCAGAGAACTGGTGGACGTCCTCTGGAGCAGATTGAATGGGTCCCCGAATCCCAACGGAGGAGACTCCTGGGAGGCCGCCTCAGACACCTCAGACTCCGCACTCGAGTCGTACGACTCCGAGCTCGGTGAGTCCTCTCGCCGCTCGCTCTCCGGCTCCTTCGTAGTCGCCGCAGGTGTTGCCTTCCTAGGCTTCTCCGCAGCCGGGGCGGTGGTAGCAGCAGCGTCCCGCTTGGGATGGCTGACCACGGACTTCACCCTCTTGGTGGTGACCAGGGTAGTCTGGCAGGCTGACGTCGTCGTAGCCCGCTCAGTCACCACCGACTCCGTAGGGCGCGTCGCCGTTGCCGTGACCCTAGGAGGTGGCGATATCGCCCGATACCGTGGTGAAGGCTCCCTCGCCCTATGATATCGAGGGGAGGGAGAGCGGCTGAAGGAGCGGTGGTCCGACGGAGATCGGCTTCGGCGTCGACGGTACCGAGCCTCGTCCCCTCTAGGCGAGCGCGATTCGCGCTGTCGACGAGGTGACCGGGACCTCCGGAAGGTCTCCCAGCGACTCGGGCCACGATGGTACCGATCCCGGTACGATGGCGAATGGGACCGATAGGAGGCCGGGCGCTCTCTCCACTCAGATTCCCTCGCGTACCTGGCCACGTAGGACGCCGAGGTGTATCTTGAGGCAGACGAGCGAGGTTGTTCCTCTCTTGTCTCCCTCGGAGGCGGCGAGGCCACCGGACGCTCGGAAGAGCGGGACCGGGACCTGAAGGAGGTCGAACGCCGCTCCGGAGAAGCAGAGGGCTCTCTCTGCTGCAGGTCGGCCGACCTGCGACGGCTAAGAGGGCGGTGGCGCTCCTCCACCAGGGTTGGAGGGTCTGCCACAGGCGAGTCCGGGCGCTGTTGGGGAACGTCCTCGATCTCATCCTCCGAGAGGTCGACGGACTCGCCTCGCCCTTTGGAAGGCTGCTGAGTAGGAGGAGGAGTAGGAGGTTGAGCGTCCCCAGCCGGGGAGCGCTTCTTTTCCTTCTTCTTCTTCTTCTTCTCCTTCTCCTTGCCCTTGCCTCCATCCGGAGCAGGGCGCTTTTTTGCAGGCGTCTCCGTAAGGGGAGCCTCAGCCTTCCTCGCCGTCGAGGATCCTTTAGCTGACTTGGCAGCCGCCGACAGCTTCGGGATCCTCGGTAACGCCGAGATCGGCGTTTCGCCGGTACCGAGCCCGATACCGACGAGGTGGACGGAACGGCAGCCGCCGATACCGTCGATGGCGTGGTCGTCTTCTTGTCGGCCATCTTGGAAGTGGAGGTCTCGTCTATCGCCCGCAGAGACTGCTCCCAACAAAAAGATTTGAGTCTCGCGGAGCGGTTGCGAAGAGTTTGGGGAGTAAAATCCCTACAAATTTGGCAAGTCCGGATATTGTGGGACTCGCCCAAACAGAAGAGACACTCCTTATGGCCGTCGTTGAGGGCAACCTTGCGGCCGCAGGACACGCACTTCTTAAAGAGCGCGGACATAAGACGAAGAAACGCCAAACTCCGAAATCCAAAAAGACGAAAGCCGAAGGGGGAGTCCGAAAGAGAGGTCAAAGACAGTCCGAAAGTCCGTAAAACCGTGAAAAAACAGCAGCCAAGCACGACGTGAGAGGAACAAACTAAAGAACCTTCCGTACGCGGCGGCGGACGAGAAAGAACTGAGGAGAGACCGTTGCTCGGCGGGAGGAGCATGCGCAGTACCGGCGTGGGGGAGGGGTTCCCGCCAAGCGAACAAGCTCTAGAAGTTTCCGAACGCTACCGCGCAGGCGCTAAAGCTCCTAGTGTATGAAGGCACAGAGACCACGAAGAAGAAGAACCTGAATCGAGTGAGCAGGAGCGCAACGATTCCACTGCAGCATTGAGATCATCTTGGAAAGGCAAAGAACACAGTCTCATGGTGGGAAAGTAAGTTGTCAGACAGAGTCGAGTACTGCTCCTATGAATTGGATGTGTCATGTTGGTTGCAGGTGAGACTTGTCCGAGTTGATCGTGAGGCCTAGACATCAAAGGAGTCAAAGAGTCACCTTGAGATCGTGGAGGAGTTGCATTCTGGAGTGGGCGATGACTAGCTAGTCATCTATGTAAGGGAAAAGGATGATCCCACATTTTTGAAGAGCCGCTGCCACTACAGACATACATTTGGTGAAGACCCTCGGCACTGTGTTCAAGCCAAAGGGAAGCACTCGAAATCTGAATGCCTTTTTGCCAATTGTAAATGCAAGAAATCTCCTGTGGCTTGGATGGATGGCAATGTGAAAGTACGTGTCTTTCAGTTCCAAGGTGGTGAACCAGTCTTTCTTTTGAAGGAGAGGAAAGATCAACTGTAGGGTCACCATCCGGAACTTCATAGGTCTGATGCATTTGTTTACCCCTCAAATGTCCAGAATAGGATGCCTGCCTCCACCTTTTTTTGGAGACCAGGAAATATCTGGACGAGAAGCTGGTTTTGAGGGCAGACAGTGGAATTTGTTCTATCGCATCCTTCTGCTGAAGAGCCTAGATCTCCTTCAAGAGGGGGGCTGGTGGTGGGGTCACACGGATTTGGCCTACCAGAAGTTTTGAGGAAAACCCGATGGCATAGCCTTCTGCCACGATCCCAAGGACCCAGGAGTCTGTTGTGATGGCCGACCAGGCGTCGAGGTGTTTGGTGAGTATGGACCCAAAGAACTGGGTAGGGACCCATGGAGATGATGATGCGGCAATCTCGTCTGTAATGTCAGGAGGGTCGAATGTACATGACCCTGTAGTAGCGGTGTCCAATGTGGTGGAATCATCCTCGGTACCGTCAAACTCTTTGTTTGGGGAGGTTGACCTTCTTCTTGAGGACAGTCTTTGTAGGACATGGCAGAAAGCGTCTGGTACACTGGGTTGGCAGAGGTAGAGATGAATGCTGGGGCGTATAAAAACTATATGCCTGATGGGTTGATGTTTGGTACCAGCAGTATTTGTGTCTCTGGGTGTGCTGGTGTTGCGGCTGTATTTCATACTTTTTGATAGAAGAGAGCATTTTGTGGGTGTGTTCGAGTTTTTCATCAGTGGCGCTGTTGAATAGGCCTCCTGAGTCAAAGGGGAGATCTTCGACCAGAGACTGAGAAGGTTGTGAGAGTCCCGAAGAGTGAAGCCATGAATGGCGTCGCAACGATACCGAGGATACAAAGACCTTGGAGGCGCAATCAACAATATGCCTCGCCATAGTGATATGCTGATTGGTGAGGTGCTTGGCTTCAGCAAGGAAAACCTCCGCTATGCGTTGTTCTTCTGCTGAGAGTCTGGTGACAAACACTTTTGTTTTGTCAGCCACTGGTCATATGCAGACATCCATGTTGAGTAATTCGCCATTCTGAAAATTAGGGCTGCATTGGAGTAATTCTTGCGGCCCATGGCATCCAGTCTTTTCCCTTCCTTATCAGGTGGGGTGGCATATAGTGCCTGGGAAGTCTTAGCCTGGGCAGCATCAACAATAATAGAGTTTGCCTCAGGTTGATTTTGCAGCCAAGGTTCCTCTGAGTCTATCACTTTATACAGCGATTCCAACTTCTTCACTGTAGCCAGGGCAGAGGCCAATGTCAGTCAGGCTTTCCAAAAACATGTAAGAGGTAGAGTAGAAGCGGGATGGCCGCAACTGTTGGTGTCTGTTATTGAGGCTGTTGGTATACTGGGTCATCTATGGTCTCCTTGGAATCTTCCGTAGGGAAGTTCAGGTTCTTGGCCATCCTCATTATTAGCTCTGAGAACACTCCAACATCACTAGAAGGTGAGATGGGTTCACCATGGGAGACAGCCAGGTCTGGAGGTTTGTCTTCTTTATTTCCCGCCTAATCAGTAGATGCGGAGGGGGATCTGGATAGTGAATGGTGCACCAAGATGTCAGGTGTCCTCACCCCTCGACCCCTCTTGTGTTCAGGCAACAGATGTGGTACGTTCTATCGATCTCGGGGAGGACGAAAGGAGTGGTTGTTGAGCAGTCGCTCCCTGTGTTGTCTCAGTGCGGGGTCATTTTGGAGATGGTGATGGCTCTGACAGAGCAGGCTGGTGTCGGTGATCTACGTCAACGTTAAGAGGTAGTCTCTTTGTCATAACCCCGACATCTGTAGTGGTGTCAAGGGACACCACTAGGAGAAACTGTCTGATGACCCAGAGGGGGAGTAGTACACATAGGTGCGGCGATGGTGAAATCGAGACCAATCATGGTAAGTATGCCTCCAGCCATGAGAATGTTGAGGTCGACCCGAGGACAACCAGGATTCCAAATCCAACCTCCGCTGACGGGATTCATGGTGCTTGTCTCATTGGTGTGTAGGAGTCAAACCTAAGGGTTGAATGTGATCAATGGTTTGTTGCTCTAGGAGCCAACGAACTGTGAGGTGTTCCCCTCAGAGGGATGGCAGGAGGATGATCCTCAGCCACTTCTTCTCTGATGGCTATATCCATCCCTTGGCTGTTGTTGCCTGAATCTCAAGGGAGTTCCCTGATCAGGAAAAGTTCAACAATCTCTACATCTGACGGTTGGGAATGGTTTGAGAGAGAGTGAACAGGTCGTGTCAGGAACAGATTCACCCTCAAACGTAGCAATAAACTTTAGTAGAAGATTTATTGAAACATAGTGAATGATACTGTCTATCAGACGTTAAAGCTCGAGAATGGAATGCTTTCCCCGCCTTACACTTAAACAGCAAGTTTCTCCTGAGATAGTTGTAAAAGGACGAACGTCATCATGCCAAATGGTTCCTTTGAAATTCCAGCCGGAAGGAATGGTTGGCACCTGGGAAAGTTAACAGCCTACTATCACTATTTCCCCAGGCTACTGCTATCCTAAAACAACAAACATGGAGGACTCCTGACATCCTGCCCCACTTTTTTTTTTAAAAAAAAATTCATATACATATAGATACGCAAAACAAGTAAAATATTACAGAACAACAGAAATACAAGAAACCCATGCAGTAATAACAAAGTAATCGAGGACGTGGGAAAACATCAGTCGGCGAAGAATCCAGCGAAGGGGCTCTCTTCAGCAAACTGGAATGAAAGACAGGAAGAATTGCCTTGAGGGAAGAAGGGGGGATAGGATTCAAAAGAAACATCGTTAATAGCTCTTTTCACAGGAAAAGGACCGAGAAATCGAGGGGAAAGTTTTTTAGAAGGAGAAGTAGACGAAATGTGCTTAGAGGAAAGAAAGACCAGATCCCCGGGTTTGTAGAGGGGTTAGGCTGCCGTTTGCGGTCGGCAAAGCGTTTGTGAGAAGCTTTTGCAGACGCTATAGCATCCGAAACGGATTGCCAAATGCCCGAAAATTTAGAGACCCAAGCAGAAACAGAAGGAGGAGCAGAGGAAGGGAGGGTGAGGGGGGGGAAAGGAGAAGGAAGAAAGCCGTAAACTATTTCAAACGGGGGTTTCCCAGTAGAAGCATGAACAGCATGGTTTACAGCAAACTCAGCAAACGGGAGAACGAAACCCAATCGTTCTGGTTTTCAGAAACAAAGCACCTAAGAAATTGTTCAAGAGATTTGTTAGCACGCTCAGATTGGCCATCTGTTTGGGGGTGATAAGCACTGCTGAGTTTCTGAGTGATTCCCAGGGTTTTCAAGAGGCAGGTCCAAAACTTGGAAGTGAAAATTGGATCCCTGTCCGAAATGATCACCGAAGGTAGTCCGTGAAGTTTCCATACATGATGAACGAATAGGTCAGCAAGTCGTTCAGCATTGGGTACTTTCTTTAGAGGAACAAAATGACATTGCTTGGAAAAGTGATCAGTAACAACCCAAATAACATGAAAGCCATGTGAAGAGGGGAGAGAGACGATAAAATCCCATGCGATAACCGACCAGGGGCTACAAGGAGCAGGCAGAGGTTGTAGGAGCCCTTGAGGCTTAGATGTGGGCGATTTAGAAACGTTGCAAGTAGCACACTGTTTAATGTAAGTTTGCACGGAGGAGTTTAGTCCAGGCCACCAAAAAAGGCGGCGAATCGCATGCAATGTCTTCAAAAACCCAAAATGTCCAGCAGGTTTGGAATCGTGATGACGATGAAGTACATGCTCACGGGCAGCAGGGGGGACGTAGACCTTGGTGCCATAGAAAGGGAGATTGTCAACCCACTCAATTTTGTCCTTATTTGCCGGGAGCCATGAGTCGGCATGCGCTGCATGAACGATAGCATCGCGGAGAGCGGAGTCACAGAGGGAGGAGGCAGAAAGCCTTGTTTTTGCTAATGTGCGAGTAGTTACTTGAGAAGCCAGGGAGGAGGCAGGAAATAAGGCTTTGGAGGGGGGGACGTAGCAGAAGGTCCCTCAAAACAGGGAAGGCGAGATAGAGGGTCCGCCAATTGGTTGGAACGGCCAGGTTTGAAAACAATTTTAAACCGGAACCTCTGGAAAAATTCAGCCCATCTCGCCTGCTTAGGGGAGAGTTTCTTAACCGACTGCAAGGCTTGCAAATTTCTATGATCAGTCCAGACTTCAAAGGGGAGTCGGGCCCCTTCAAGTAAATGTCGCCAAGTGGTCAGCGCAAAATGAATAGCCTTGGCTTCTTTCTCCCAAATAGGCCAATTAGCTTGTTGATGAGAAAATTTCTTTGAAATGAAAGCACAAGGCTTGAGTGCTCCCTCAGAGTCATGTTGCAAAAGAACAGCGGCCATGGCAAAGTCAGAAGCATCTGTTTGCACAATGAATTGCTTAGCACTGTCGGGGAAAAGTAGCAATGGCTCTGTAGTGAATTTAGATTTCAAATGTTCAAACGCCGACTGACATTCAGGGGACCAACGAAGTTTGTGCGACTTACATGTAGATTCGCCTTTAGGTTTCCGTAACAGGTTAGTAAGCGGAAGCGCTATGGCTGCAAAATCCTCGATAAAGTTCCGGTAAAAGTTTGCAAAGCCAAGAAATTGCTGCAGTTGCTTCAAAGTTTTGGGGACGGGCCATTGCAAAATAGAGTTAATTTTCGAAGGGTCCATTTTAAGTGAACAATCTTGAATCCTATAACCCAAGTAATCAAAGGTTTGGGTGTCAAATTGGCACTTAGACAGATTAACTACGAGGTTATTATCTATCAGCCGTCGAAGCACTTCCCGAACCAATGATACATGAGATTCCATGGAGTCTGCATAAATTAAAATGTCATCCAAATAAATCAGAACCCCCTGATACAATAAGTCGTGGAAAATGGTGTTCAAAAACATCTGAAACACAGATGGTCCAGATTGTAATCCAAAGGGGAGAACCGTCCATTTAAAATTCCCCAGTGGGGTTGCAAAGGTGGTGAGCCATTCAGAGTCTGGGTCCATCCGAATCCTATGAAATGCTTCTTTAAGATCAAGCTTAGTGAAATATTTTCCTTGAACAAGATGGTCTAAAACGGTCCGTATCAGGGGAATGGGATAACAATTGGAAGAGATAACCTGGTTAATAGCAGAGTAGTTAACTATCAGCCTCGGATCCGCTCCGGGATCTTTTCTCTTTCGGAAGAAGACAGGACTCGCCGTAGGGGCTGTAGAAGGCTTGATAAAGCCACGAGCCAAATTTTTATTAAGGAACTTTTTGAGGGCAAGGAGTTCTTGCTGGCTCATGGGGTAGATTTTTGGTTTAGGCAGCGAGGCTCCGTCAATCAATTCCAATTTACAGTCAAATTCAGTGTGGGGGGCAATTTGTCAGCCTCCCTCTCATGAAAGGCCTTCTGTAAATCACGGTAGTGCGAAGGAATTTGTTGCAATTCTTCATGGCCAATAGAGAAGCTTGCCTCGGAAGAGGATAGAGTGCCAGCGGTCCAGTCTATTTGGGGATTATATTTACAGAGCCAGTCGATTCCCAAGACCAATTCGAACTGCACCGCCTTGGGAACTAGGAACCGCATGCTATAATTATTTTGGTCCATTTGAAATGAGATGGGCATGGTGATTTCGCTTATTGCTCCTCCAGTCATTGAGGTCCCATCCATTTGAGTTAACTTGATGGGGCGTTCCAAAGGCTCATATAGAGTTTTAAGGGTCTTGGCCAATTTGGGGTGTAACAAACTTCTGGAGCAGCCAGAGTCAATTAGTGCCCTATGTACATGCAAGGTCCCATCTCCGCCAGTAATCGTAACCGTGGTATAGAAATGGGGAATTTTAGGAGTACTTACAGCTGTTCCCGCTGCTTTCAAACCGCCACCGTCGGGTTCAGAATCCCCATCTGTGTCCGAGGAATACGAAGAAGAGGTTTCACCGTCGGGAGCGGAGTCTCCTGTCGCTGCTGCAGGGTCCTTATGAGTGCGTCTGAGCGGTTGTTTGATGGCCGTTGTCTGACGTGTAGATTCTTTATTCCTGGGGTCTGCTCGTGCTCCTTTAGTCCCCACCGTGGCTTGGTTACTGGTGCAGTTGTTGGCAAGGTGACCCGGTTTCCCACAGGTGAAACACATGCCCAAACGGAGGCGTTTGCTTCGTTCCTCAACATTGAGGAAGGTGGGACGGCGAGGTTGTCGTTTTGTTAAGTCTTGTCGTTGTCGGTTCAACTGAACAGTGTGGGTTATACCCTCCACTTCAGTAGCTAGTCTGATCCAACCTAGCAGGGTTTGTGGGTTGGCCTGCATTAGGCACCCGTGTAAGATATCAGGATCTAGTCCATCTTTGTATAACTCGATAAGAATCTCATCATTCCACTGCACTTTGGTGGCCAGGTTTCTAAATTCACGCGAATATGTTCCACGTCGTTCCTGCCTTGTTTCATTTGTTTTAGTTGATATTTAGTTTTTTCTAGTAGATGGGGGTCTTCAAACCGTTCACGCAAATGGTTCATGAAGAGCTGCAGATTTTCGGTTTCGGGGGCGCGGGTGTCATATAGGTTCGCTACCCAGTCAGCTGCCAGTCCTTTCATTCTCTGGCTGAGGTATCTAATTCGGGCTGCATCATCCCGAAAGAGGTGGCCATGATCGACCATGAAATTATTTGCCATAGTCATAAAGAAAGAGAGTTTCTCCCCCTTCCCGTTGAAGGACGCTTCAGGTCTCCCACGTTTCTGAGTAGCGGTGGCGCTGGAGCTTGCCCTGCTGGTTGCTGGGGCGGACCAGGGGTGCCTGCCGCTGGCACAGCCGCTCGTGGTTCGCGTGCTGGTGTTCTCAATGTCTGCGAGGGACGGATGCTCATCTCACGTAACATGGTCTTGAGTTCGAGTATCTCCTCATCTTTTCTCTCCAGTTCTGTTTCCATTCGTGCCATTTCCGCCAGAAAGGAAAGGTCTTTGGCTGATGTGTCCCATCTAGCAGCCCTTCTGCGTTGTCTTACCGACATAAGCGGCTTCTCTCCCCAGACCCAGGTTTGGCCGCTTGTGGGGGTTTTCATAGCCTCGCTCAGCGGTAAATTTGCCTTGGTATCCATGGACGCTTCGGTCTCTGCAGTTCCATCAGATTCTGCAGATCCTCGTTCTTCTTCAGTAATTAACTGATCCACTACTTGATGCATTTTAGGAAAAAAAAAGATTCTCGAGCTTTCTGTCAGGAACAGATTCACCCTCAAACGTAGCAATAAACTTTAGTAGAAGATTTATTGAAACATAGTGAATGATACTGTCTATCAGACGTTAAAGCTCGAGAATGGAATGCTTTCCCCCCGCCTTACACTTAAACAGCAAGTTTCTCCTGAGATAGTTGTAAAAGGACGAACGTCATCATGCCAAATGGTTCCTTTGAAATTCCAGCCGGAAGGAATGGTTGGCACCTGGGAAAGTTAACAGCCTACTATCACTATTTCCCCAGGCTACTGCTATCCTAAAACAACAAACATGGAGGACTCCTGACAGGTCGGCTCTCTAACATAGGGGCTCAGACAGGAGTATGCCTGTGAGGAGAGTCTTCAGGCAAGGTGGTATCTATTTCCGAGACAGTTACCATGGGGAGAGGCTCGGGTTGATGTTGCAGGGGAGGTTCCCCTCCATCCTTCCTGCTATGAGACCTGGCAAGGCCTTTATCCAGAGAACAGCCTGGAGGTGGGTCCGAAGTTGATGGTCTGGCAGCAGAAGACTCTGACCTATCTGAGGAGTGCTTCGAGCGAGAGGTGGATGGTGCCGAGTCTGCATGGTCACCTTGGGTCTTGTTCAATGTTGAGACTGAAGGAAGAGTCTTAGATGAGGGTCGTTAGCACATGCTTTCGAATACTCCATTCTGGAGGCCTTTCTCGAAGTGAGTTTGCCCATAGGAGGTGCGGAGGCAGCCAAGGTTGCCGACATGGAAAGTGAGTTCGGGGGCTTCCGAGCCTTTTCATACAGGAGAGCCCGAAGTCTGGCCTCACAGTTTCTCCTGGTCTGAGGGGTGAAGGCCTGGCAATAAGTACAGGCTGCACCGTTGTGAGTTTCCCCAAAAGAGACAAGATACTTGGAGTGTCTGTCGCTGTCTGGGATCTTTGCGTTGCACAGACAGCGCTTGAAGAACGCTGTCGATGCCGTGCATTGAGAGCCGAATCGCAGACATGAAAACAAAGTCAGTCAGAACAAGGTCGATATTGAGAAGGACACAAGAAGAACACTCAGTAGAAGCTCCCATTGCCAGCGGATGTGGCAGAAAAAAAGGAACTAATGGCGAGCGCACCGAGGTCTTTATATACACTCTGGGAAAGGGATGGAGTGCCCACCAAAATGCTAGGCCTAAAGCTCTAGAACTTTCTGTAGTTAGTACTGCACAGGTGCAGACAATCCCACTTGTGGGAGTCACAGAGATCATGAAGATGAAGTGTTCTTTATTAGGAAATACATGCATGACAGTTTTTCAGTCACTGAAGCTGCCAAAGGCAAACTAGACAAAATTGTTTACTTTTGGTACATAACTACTAGGTGTGCTTTACAGTGATTGGTACATGTCGCACATGTCACATCACATCACCAGTTCCAGGTCCTTTCTAGGCACTCTCTAGATATTTACATTCCTGTATATCTGTATCCTGACTCTTCCTTTAGAGTTCTGCCTTCCTACCTGGCTTTTCTCACCATGACTTCCTGGAGTATCACACTGTATCCCTTTGATTTCTGCTGGTATACAACCTTTCCATCAAACATCCCTGGTCTCCTTGAAACCTAGTTTGGTGCCTGGTTCCGCACCAGAGCTATCATATAACTTCTCTGCTTCTCATATTATCCTATCATCCTTTTACAGCATAGCCTTCTGTTGCAATGGCTCATTGCATAGCCACTATTTTCCAGGAATGAATACATATCATACACATGAAGCATACGGTATCAAAACCCAGATTCCTTTTCTACGACATAGCAAGGAACTACACATGTGTAGTGTATGTGTAATATGCACACAATCAAGTATGGCATATAATAATTCCACTAAACATGATTAACAGCATGCACTAACTAGACCTGCTTAATACATGGCAGAACATTATTATATATATAGCAAGTGTAAGCAAAGGATAAAGCAAAAGCCAATATATCATAGCATAAGAGTAAGCACTGACAATCAAGCCCCAGTGCATATATACAGCAAAGCCCAGTGTGCACTGTCATATAGCATTAACATAGCATAAGGGTCATATGCAGTAGACAGTAACTTAGCACTACATAACAACATAAATGGTTATATATTCTTCAGCAGAGATAACATACTCATTCATCAAGGCATATAGCATGTAGCATACAACAAAGCTCTAACCGAACAGCAAGACTCTAGATAAATCCAATAAGAATATAATGATATATCCTGGCTACTCTTTTACTCACAAGAAAACTCTCAGGGTTTTTGACAGTGTTTAATGAGGTATATGAGGCACAGCATTATAATGGTTGCTAAAACTAACACTACAATACACATTACTTATAAAGTTATACACTTTTTCAGATTACTCCTTGACCTCAAGTCTCAAGAAGATGGCACTGGAGAGGGTAGAGGTCAACGGTATTGTGGTGATTCCAGAAAGAGGGAGATCTTGCAACGGTCTGAAGGACAGCCAGTACCTTGATGGCCTTGGGATGGTAGGCAAGACGGTAGCTGATCAGAAGCCACTTGGACTGGGTAAGTCACTATACTGACTGGAGAGGGGTCAACGATCTCACTGTCAAGAGATACCGTGAACCTCAAAGAAGGCAGAAGGGATAGGACCACACTGAGGTGGGGACTGTTTCAGCTGGGCAACAGCTACAGAAATGTCTTCAAGTGACTGGCGAGGTGCTGATTGCTCAAAGGATGCAACAATTGGCAAATATTGTTCCCTTGGTGATGAAGTGGATGAATGATGTGGGAGTTTCTTATCCCTCTTTTCCTTGTGCTTTTTAGCAGACAGCATGGTAGAGGGCTTGTCCAGAGCCACAGAGGTACATTTGAGATCCTTGCAAGAAGCATGAGATGCTTCCTGCAGTGTTGATGAACAATGGTCCCAATGCTCAGGCAAGGAAGATTGATGTAGACAGGTCGAGGCAGAAGGACAATTTGAGCCCAATCTCAAGATAGAATGAGATCTATTTCTCTCCCTTGATGCTGACAGGGGAGATTTCTGAGCAGATGGTACCGAACGCCGCAACTGAGCAGATGGACAAGGAGAGGACAGAGCCATGGTAACCGAGGCCGTATACAAAGGCCTATTCTGCACTGTCATGTCTGAGGCACTAAGGAATTTCTCCTACAGGAGAGCCTTGAGGAGCATAGCCCTGTTGCACCTTGTCTGTGGTGTAAAATGCTGACAGGGGGTGCAAGATCCCACATTATGGCCTTCTCCTAGATAGAGAAGGCACTTGGAATGGCTGTCTTTGTTGGAGATCTTACCACTGTATGCACTGCAGTGCTTGAAGGCCGCTGCGGGGGCCATACAAGGAAGAATGGTATCATCCAAAGGTAAAGGCAATCAAAAGCAGAACTGAAGAAGCAGACCAAGTCAAACCAGAAGCTGAGAGAAGTCTGAAGCCAAAATGCCAAGACAAAATCGTAAACCATAAACTGTAAGGGACAATCCAAGCCAATAAACTAAGACAGACTCAAAGAAGGCTCCAACAACACTGCTGCTGCAGTGGAAGAAAAGGAACTAACAGTTTATGCGGGAACATGGCTTTATAGCTTCAGGAGATGGAGGCGGATTTCCCACCAAAATGGCTGCCCCTACGCTGTAGATTCCAAACACCGCACTGCGCAGGTGCAGATGACTCATTTGTGTGAGTCACAGAGACCATGAAGAAGAATGTTAACTTCTAAATGGTTTTCAATAAAAGAAATATCAATGAATCCCACTGTTCTTTGATACTCCATCCCAGATCCTAGTGTAGCTTTCTAGCATTCTCTAGCTAAGGTATGGTTTGATAGGTCTCCAGAGGCCATTAAACTTAACAACCCTGCTGCAAAACAGACTATGGTATTCATTATTGGAATCTATTAAAAATCTTTTATTTTGTACAATCTCACTAGCTGGGGTGGATTTTAATGGTTGTTGGTTGCCTGTGACTCTCAGGGACTGGACAATGATAACTACGAAATTTAAAGAGGCAGCTATATATGAATCTGTTTTACTCTGCATTATACTTTCTACATAATTTAGAAATACTTTGGCATTAAACTCATCTCTGACTCCTCTGACTGAAAGCCCTCCTCTCTCCAACCTCAGCTGCACACTATCTCCAAGTTGAATTCTGCTATTGACATTGTCAAGAATTTGTATGGCATCATGCAGTATGTGTACTGCTTGCACAAATATATTTCTTTCTGGTAGCATTGCCGGATTTATCCCAGCTCCATGCTCTCCTGGGAAAAAACACTAAACTATTTCCAGTTTAGCCTAACACCTTTAGCACTGCAAGCCTGAGCCTCTTGCTGTGCTCCCTCCTGCCTACTTGCAGCCCTCCCCCAATGATCCCACGCTAAACATGCAACATTCCACATATTCATTTTTGTACTCTAGCAACTCCCCTATCTTTCTCTTGCTCCAGGGTGCTCCCTCTAGTGGTTAACCTGATGCTAGCAAGTGATTTTTGTCCCTCCACAGTATCTTGGTATGTTACAAAGGTGCTGGTCCAGAGCCCAGCAACTTCCCGAGTGTTTCTGAAACATGGGATTCCATGGTGGGCCACTAATTACATAGTAAGGAATTCATTTCTCAAACTGTGTCTTTTTTGTCAACTACAATTCTGGACAAATGTTATCTGGGGTTGTGAACAGAGGAGCTGGAAAAGCTTGGTAGGCACCGACCAGTCACAGCTCAGGGAATACTGTGAAGGGGACCCTACAGGGACATAAAAGATACAGAGGCTTGTCTCTTAACAGAAGACAAAATGGAGAAAAAAAAGCATAGAAAGGGAAAAGACTACAGCAATAGGAAGAAGATGGCATAGTGATGGGAAAAGAATTGCAAAGGGATAGGAAGAAGATGGCATAGAGATAAGAAAAAGTTGTAATAGAAAAAGGACAGTCAGCCAGGAAGGACAGCTGACTAGAGTTTGGAGGAACTGAGAAGAACAGATTGTTTACCTGTAACTGTGTTTATTTGAGTGGTCATCTGTGCCCTCACACAATGGGATCTTCGTGCATGCACAGTTGCGTTTCGGAAAGTTCCAGAGCTGAGCAGCTTGGCGGGAACCCCTCCCCTATTCAGTACTGAGCATGTTCAGTCCGGCCAAGCTAACGGTCTGTCCTCAGTTTCGAAGTCTGCCAATGAAGCTTCGGCTGATACACTAGCTGCACCCCTTTCTGGAGCTGGAACACCTAAAAACAGTGGTGCATGCACTGGTAACTTCACGGCTTGACTTCTGCAATGCGCTGTACATAGGGCTACCCATGTGCTTAGTCAGGAAACTTCAATTAGTTCAGAATACGGCAGCCAAGTTGGTCACTGGTAGACCTAAAACTGACCACATAACACCAATTCTGAAGTCTTTACATTGGCTGCCTATTAGTTTCCGGGCACAGTACAAGTTGTTGGTTATTACCTTTAAAGCCCTTCATGGCTTGGGGCCAGCCTACCTGTGGGATTGCCTTCTCCCATATAATCTGCCCCGCACACTAAGGTCCTCTGGGAGGAATTTACTGCAGCCAGTCAGAACTAGGTTGGCTGTGGTTACCCAGAGGACCTTCTCTTCTATCGCTCCCAAGTTATGGAAAGGCCTGCCGGAGGAGACCCAGCATATTACCAGTCTTGACTGCTTTAAAAAAGCAGTCAAGACTGCTCTCTTCGACAGGCCTTCCCAGACTAGTACTTCCACCACCTCCCACCGTCTTGCTGTTCTTTTAATAGTCAGTTGATTGTTCTTAATTGTTGTGTGTTTTAGGGGGTTGGTTTTAGGTGGGTTGGTGGGTGGGGAGGATTGGGAAGGTTTTTAATGTAATTAATATATTATTGTTTGCTGCCTCGATCCATGGGGAGAGGTGGAATAGAAATAATAATTATTATTATTTGTTGTGTGTTTTAGGGGGTTGGTTTTAGGTGGGTTGGTGGGTGGAGAGGATTGGGTATGTTTTTTAATGTAATTAATGTATTATTGCTTGCTGCCTCGATCCATGGGTGTGTGAGGGCACAGATGACCACTTGAAGAAACACAGGTACAGGTAAGCAACCTGTTCTTCTTCTTTGTGGTCTCTGTGCCTCACACAATGGGAGATTAAGTAGCTTACCATTGGAAGTTGGGTCAGGTCCTAGATGGAGGACAGCACCGCACAACCGAAGCGAGCATCACGTCGGGCTCTGTAATCGAGGTGGTAGTGGCGGATGAACGCTGAAGGTTGTGTCCTTGTAGCCACTCAGCAGAGTTCCTTCAGGTCCACTCCTTTGAGGAGAGCTGCTGAGCATGCCACAGCCAAGTAGAGTGGGCGTGAAAAGGAGAAGGAGGTGGTTGTTTAGCAAGTTCATAGGAGAGGTGAATCGCTTCCATGACTGACTTGGAAAAACGCTGAGTGGAGACTTTGTGGCCTTTCCGTCTCCCACTGTAGCAAATAAAAAGGTGAGGAGTGAGGCAAAAGGGCAAAGTTCATTGCAGATAGAAGGCAAGTTACCAGCGGACATCCAATGAATGAAGAGCGTGCTCAAGAGGTGTGGTTGGGTCAGGGTTGGGAGGATAATATCCTGGTTCAAGTGGAATTCAGAGACCACCTTAGGGAGAAATGACACATCTGGGTGGAGGACCACCTTGTCCCTGTGAAACACCAGGAAGGGTTCATCCGTCCATAGTGCAGTCAGTTCACCTGCCCTCCTGGCTGATGTAACTGCCACAAGGAATGCTGTCTTCAGGGTAAGGAGGCAATCATTCAATGTGGTCATGGGTTCAAACGGGTGGTGCATAAGTTCAAACAGGTGGCGTGTAAGATAACGACCACGGAGGGAGAGATGGAGAGGTCGGAGGGTAGAGATGGTGAAGGCCTTTGAGGAACTGTTTGACTGTAGGATTCCTGAAAAGAGCCGAAGAGAGAGAGTTGCGTGGCTGGTAAGTGACGGCAGCAGAGAGATAAACCTTGAGAAAGGAGAAGGAAAGCACTTGTTCCCTGAGAGATAGAAGGAAATGAAGGACTGTCAATAAAGAGGCGGGTTAAGAAACCTTAGATTGGGCATCTGCGAAGGCAGTGAACTTGCACCATTTGTATTAATGCGACCTGAGAGTAGACTCTTTCCTAGGGGCCATGAGAACCGCCAGAATAATAGGAGAGTCTAGAATGTTATCCTCCATGCATGCAGGTGGAGGCGAGGGAGGTCTGCTTGGAGCACCTGACTGTCTGAGTGAGAGAGGAGGTCTGGAGTGTGCGCGAGGGGCATTTAATGGCCGTAGGAAATGGTGAGGAGGCATCCAAACCAATGCTGTCTCGGCCAATAAGGGGCTATAAGAATAGCGTCTGCTTTGTCTGCAGCACTCTTGGCCACCAGTCGGCCCAGGGGTGGAAACAGGGGGAAGATGTAAAGGAGTCTCTTGTTCCACAGAAACTGGAACACGTCTCCAAGAGAGCAGTGTCCAGTGCTGGCTCTGGAGCAGTAGCAATGACATTTCCTGTTCTGGTGGGTGGCAAATAGATTGATGGATGGAGTGCCCCAACGGGACACTATCTGGTGAAAGGTCACATTGGATAGGGATCACTCATGATGGCAGGCAGTGTCCCTGCTCAGCGTCTCCGCTGTACCATTGTCTTGTCCCACTAGGTGCACTGAGATTGGGTGAATCCAAAGTGGGATGCACCAGTCCCATTTCTGTAACGCGAGGTGGAGAAGTAGAGACAAGTGAGTGCCTCCCTGGCGATTTTCATAGCAGACACCTGTTGTGTTGTCAGACAGCACCTGTACCGTCCGTCCAATAAGGAGTTTCCGAAAGGCCCAGAGAGCTTTGAAAATTGCTAGAAGCTCCAAGGCATTGATGCGTACATGCTTCTCCAGTCCGGTCCAGTGGCCCTAGACAGAGAGGTGATTGCAGTGGGCTCCCCAGCCAAGGAGGGATGCGCCAGTGGTGATAGTGATGGATGGACGGGCCTCAGTGAATGGCATTCCAGAGAGTAGATGTTGGGGCAACAGCCACCAATGGAGACAGTCCTTGACAGGGTGTGGACTAAGAAATCTCCAACATGGGTCATCGAGAAGGGGATGAAATGTCTAAGGAACCACTGTTGTAGTGGGCGGGCACGGAGGTGAGACAGGTAAGTGACAGAGGTCGTGGCCGTCATGTAACCAAGGAGCTGCCGGATTTGGCGAGCGGAAGTGGAGGGATTGCAAAGAATCACAGAGACGGATCAGTGCAGGACCCTCACAGGCTTTACCAGGAGGAACGCCATTGCAGAAGCGGAGTCCAAGGTAGTCCCGATGAAGTTGAGGGTACGCGTAGGTTCCCAATGAGATTTTTTGGGACTGATCCTGAGGCTGAGATCGGAGAGCAAAGAAAGAGTGAGATGAATGTCCTTGTACAGTTTCTGCCTGTAGAACGCCACCAATAACTAATCATCGAGGTAGGGATACACCATCACATGCTCCGTACAGAGGTAAGACACCGGTGGACAGGCCGAAGGGAAGTACCTTGTACTGGTAACATGTATCTTCGACCGCGAATCGGAAGCACCTCCTGTGTTGAGGGCGAATGGCAATATGGAAGTAGGCATCTTGTAGATCTATGGACACGAACCAATCTCATCGCTTGAGAAGAGGAAGAATGGACGACAGCATGACCATCTTGAACTGCTGGGGTGGGATGAAGGAGTTGACCGCCTGAAGGTCCAAAATGGGTTGAAAGGTGCCGTCCTTCTTCAGAACAGTAAAGTACCGGGAGAAGAACCCGGTGTGCTTGGCAGAGGAGGGCAGTTTTTCTATGGCCCCTTTGTGAAGAAGTGTATCTATCTCCTCAAGAAGAGCGGAACTGGAAGGTGTGGAATAGAAGATGCCAATAGAAGAAATAATTAGAAATTCGATGGTGTAACCAAGATGGACAATGGTTAGCACCCAGGAGTTCAAAGTGATGGTGCACCAGATGTTGAAGTGGCAAGAAAGGTCTGGGACCTTGGAAGACAGGTGGCCTGCAAGACAAAAGGTTGGTAGAGGTGGCGACCTGTGAGGGAAGTCAAAATCTAGACTTTGCAGCAGACAAAGACTTCTTAGAAGAAGCTTGACAGTGTCTGAAGGAACGGCAAGATAAACAGGCTGGACCAGAAGACTGTTGTGAAGACTGCCATGGAGACCAAGATCGGTAAGAGCAGGAAGTGCGTCTCCATGAAGAACAGAATGAATGGGGCCTTCTAGTCTCAGTTGACGGATGAACTGTCATCTTTTTCGCTGTGAGACGAGCTTTCATAAGATGGTCCATCGCATCATCCGTGGTAGCAGGGAAGAGGACAATCCTCTTCTGATTGTCCTCTGTTAAGCCAGAGGAGCAGAGCCAGGCAAAGTGACGGACAGCAATCACGCCTACCATGACCCATGCTGAGCCCTCCACAGCACGTCGAGAAGACTGGATCTGCTGATTAGTAAGACCTACCAATTTGTTGTAGCATTGGAGAGCTGTGGCCTGGTGATTATCAGGAAGATGGGAAATCAAGGGAAGGAGTCTGTCCCAGATATTCCACTGATAGGCAGCTAAACAAGCTTGAGTATTAGAGACCCTGGCAATTAGGGAAGAGGCAGAGTAGAAGCAGCAACCAAAGATATCAAGACAATGACCCTCATGATCAGGAGAAGTTGTGTGGGCTTTTTTACCTCCCTTACTTTGAAAAGACTCAATGATGATGGAATTAGGAGTGGGATAGTTGAAGAGAAATTCCACATCCTTGCTTTGGGTCTGATAAAGATGTTCCAGGTGACGAGGAATTGGTTGAAAAGAACCCAGTTGGGACCACAGATGTTTGATGACTTCCTGCAGAGCCAGTAAGAATGGAATCGGTGATATTGTAGCAGGACGGGAGTCAACATAATGAAAAACAGGGTCCTGGACAGTAAAAGATCCAGAAATATCAAGACCCAGGGCATTGGCCATCCAAACAAGGATATCAGAAAATTGTTTCACATCTTCAGCTGCCGTATCCGCAGTTGGTTCCCCAAAGGTAAGTAGAGAACTATGTGACAGAGGAGTAGAGTCAGGAGAGTCATCGTTGGAATCATAAGTTGCAGACAACAAAGTTGGAGGTGGATGAGGGTCCTGAACAGGTGGATGCAAAGAAGGCGGAGCCGGTACTGATGTCGGTACCGAGGCCAATACCAAAGATGGAACCGATAAGATCGGGAGGGTGGCCAGGATTGGAACCACAAGAGACTGTGTCAGGAGTGTTACCGTTGAAGCGGGTGGAGGTGCCGGGGCCAAGTGTTCCTCTGGCAGGAGTCGAGAGACGGTAGCTGTCACTGGCAGTGGTGGAGAGATGGCGCAATATTGAGAGGTGCAATCCCGGGACATGTGATGAGAGCAGGGAGATGGAGAACATCGGTAGTAGGCAGAATGGGACCGAGAATGGGACCAAGAAGGATGGTACCAAGGCTGGTAGCGCGACCAAGAGGGAGAGTCTGATGGCGGCCTGGAGCGGCAAGACTTGCAAGGAGACCAACGAACGTCAGGATGGTATCGATCGTGAGATGCTGGTGAGTAGGAATAGTAACAGCCATGCTGTTCTCTCCACAAATGCTTGCAACCATAGTGAGCTATCTACAATGTCGAGGAAAACAGTGAATCCTCTCTGGCAGGAGCAAAGTCATAGGGGCCGCAGTGCCCACAGTTGTGGCAGTGAGGGGACCTACTATGGTCCCTACAACTCATAGAGCGGACCACGCTAAGGCAGGACCAGTCTTGAGAGCTAGCTCGAGGAGTGTCCGAAACCAGTGGACAGTCCCTGTCAAGATGGCGGGAGGCCACAGCCAGAGGAGGGAGATCATGCATATACCCTTGACCAGGCTGATCTTTTGACAGAGAAGGAGAGGCGGCCGGAAAAGGTCGGCACTCCTGGTCCAAAGTAGGGTCCATCGGTGTCTCCAGGTGTTGGAGAAGCTCAGGTGCTGGAGAGAGGATGGGGGCCTGTCTGTCCTCCAGTGGGACTGGTTGTGGTTCGGTTTGCGTCAGTAGAGGAATGGGTAAAGGCTCGAGAGAAACAGTTTGGGTGGCCGGCAGACAGGTAGTGGGTGAAGGAGAGTGATGTTTCTCCTTCTTTTTCTTTTTCTCAGGAGCCACTGAGGAATGGCCATTTTCTCTCAGCCAGAGTATGGATGGTCCAAGGCTGTTGGGTCAGGGTTGCCTGAGAAGTAGAAGAAGTGGAGGTGGCATCTTCAGAGCTGGAAGACTGAGGCACCACCAGCATTTTAGGGAGCTTTGGGATCCTCAGGAGAGGTAGATTCAAAGAAGCCGATGTCGATATCAGAGGCGTCAATACTGAGGCTGAAGTTGGTACCAAGGTAGTTGGTAAAGACAAAGATTTCGATACCGATGGACCTCGAGGCTGACGGATCAAAGCCAAAGCAGTAAACAGAGCCAAGTTGGAGGCCGCCTGATCCTTTAGGTGAAGAGCTTGCTCCCAGCAGTAGGATTTCAGACGGGAGGCTCTGTTCTTCAAAGTTTGCAAAGTGAATTCCTTGCAAATAGAAAGGCTCGGATGTTATGGGCCTCCCGAGGCAGAACGAACACTCTGAATGAGCATCAGAAAGTGAAACCTTGCAGCCGCAAAATATGCAAAAGTGAAGAAGACATAAGAAGGAAAAATGGTTCTCACAGTTCTCATGTGGAAATAAGAAAAAAACAATCCAAGAAGAAGGAATGCTGCTCAGCAAAGGAAGCCTTCCAAGCTGCTGACTGGTCGGTTGACGAAAAGAAACTGAGAAGAGACCATTAGCTTGGCAGGATTGAACACGCTCAGTACCAAATAGGGGAGGGGTTCCCACCAAGCTGCTCAGCTCTGGAACCTTCCAAAACACACATGTGCGAAGATCCCACTGTGTGAGGCACAGAGACCACGAAGAAGAAAGATTGGTTAATGTGTATTAACAAACTTCTACTTGTTTATTCTTTTTTCAGAATTGGGTCTGGCTGTTCCTGTTAAATTGCGAGAGTCGTTACATTTACCACAGTGAACCCACTAAACAACACATTCACTGGTCCATATAGGGATTACCTTAAGCCCCATGTACCAGATCAAGGGAAGGATCTTGAGTGGAAAAGGAGCAAGGAGAGTGACAGAAGCCCAAGTGTTGAAAATGTGGGCCAGCCTGAAGGGTGGATCTGTCACAGGGGCCAATAGAACAAAAACAAAGAAACAAATGGAAGATTCAAGTGTTAAGCATTAGTGCATTATTTCTATTTTATATATGGCAGGTATGTACTGCAATTAAAAATTTCTTAACTGCCTGCTTACTATTATTCCGCTGGCTGTCAGTCCGTTTCCAGGTATAATTCAAAATCTTGGTTTTGACCTATAAAGCCCTATATGGCTCAGGTGCAGGTTATCTGAAGGACCATGTTCTCTCATACAAGCCAGCATAGTGTAGGGGTTTGAGCACTGGATTACAACTTTGGAAAACAGGGTTCAAATTCCCATTCAGCCATGAAAACCCACTGGCTAAACTTGGGCAAATCACAGTCTCAGTCTCAGAGGAAGGCAAAGGCAAAGCGCTTCTGAAAAAAATCATGCCATGAAAACCCTGTAATAAGTTTGTCTTAGGGTCACCATAGGTCAGAAATGACTTTAAGGCACACAATT
Source organism: Ctenosaura bakeri (assembly GCA_948474755.1). Classification (NCBI taxonomy): domain Eukaryota; kingdom Metazoa; phylum Chordata; class Lepidosauria; order Squamata; family Iguanidae; genus Ctenosaura; species Ctenosaura bakeri. The sequence continues at coordinate 242,299 of CAOLHI010003276.1, read as the reverse complement.
TCCCCATATGAACTTGCATGTGTTTTGAGATATTCTGGTGAGGCCCTTCTCTCTGTCCCATTATTCTGAAAGACACATCAGATGGGAATGTGGGAAAGGTCCTTCTTCGTGGCTGCTCCCAGGCTCTGGAACTTCAACTTTTGAAGATTAGACTAGCACCCTTCTTGCTGTTTTCCACGGGTATGTGAAGGCATTTCTGTTTCAGCAGGTCTTTTGAGGGCTGATTGCTTGTGGGGCACAGGTCTTGCAGCCTTTGCTGGATTGACTATTTGTTTTCTTCTTAATTATTTTAATGTATTTGATAATCTAATTACTTTTTAAACTGTTCCATCCTATGAGATCTTAGCTGCTAGTTCTAACTATTGTAAGCTACCTTGAGTTCTAGAGTGGGAAAAAGGCAGGATAAAAGCAGCTAAATCATCATGCATGTGCAATGAAAACAAAACTATCAAGGATGCAAAGAAAGGCACAAGATGGAACAACAGCAACAGTGAGAAGTCTAGCCTTTAACCATGAAACAGTTTATCTGTCTGCACTAGAGACAGGAAACAGTAGAACATTCCATTAACTCCTGAGGCCACCTGTAGGTTTTTGCTCTTCCTAGATTCCATGTCGGCTTGTCATATTTAGAATTATGGTGTAATTGTGCCTAAATTTCTTTGCTTTCCTCTTCACTTATCCTTTTTATCTTGTGCCATTTCATTTGTAAGCCTCTGATAGACTCCTGCTTATAGGATACTTCTTACTACTACCTTAAGGGTCCAATTGCACTGCTGTTATTGCTAATCCAACACTTCTCCTTTTCAAGGCAGACTACAGATATAGCCAGGATGTGAGAACAATACCCTTACAACTAGGAACATGTCTCTTCAGAAGTAGAAATCCTTGAGAAGGTGAGAACAGTTAGTCAGTCCATTTGACACTGTTGACAGTTCATGTATTTCCTTAAAGGATATTACACACTTTGCTTACTACAATACAACATACCTATATGTCCCACAAATGTCAATATTCACCAAGGATTACAACCTTAGGCTAAGGTATTTGGGAGGAAAATCAGCTGAATTATGTAATGTGCTTCTAAATGTACACAGATTGTAAATGTAAACAGATTATAAGCCTGAGAGCAGGGAATTGTTCTCTTGTTCTTTTATTTGTGAAGCACCAAGTACACTGATGGTGCCATATAAATAAACAAAGGTGATGATGAGAATGGAAACGAGTTAGCTCTTAACAGGCTTAGAGTGGACTGCTGACATTAAGCATAATTAACATCAAAGTGGGATCTCCATTTAGCTTTCAGAATGCTAAAAATGAAACACCCAGTCTTTGCATCATATAGCTTAAGATGTTTTTTCTTTATTTATGCCTCACTTCGTACAAAACCATTAACTGCTTATTTTACTAAAAGTTCCGTAAATTTACATTAAGAAAGAATAAAAACAATAGAAAAATCTTGTTCTGTTCATTAGTTCTTAAAAAAATCTAAGCTTCTGTGCATAACTATTTACAAATATCAATTCAGAATACACCTTTGAGAGCTGCTTCCATAAAATGGACCTGAAAATTAGGTCAGAACCCTTTCTCAAAGAAAGAAGCTTGCCTACACTCATCTTACTGAAACATACTTGACAATATATGAAGAAAACACGGGCTTAAGGAATATAAAATGGCACTGTCTCACTACTGAGTAGGCATTTATATCATGTACAGAACAATATGGAGAATTACTACTCCCTGCCTATCACATGTCAGTGGATAACAGCACATGATCACTTATGGTGAGGATCTCCTACAAGCCTACAAATGTTTCCAAATTCTTAAAAGTTTGCCAACATTGTCTGACTGGTTTAATCTTCTGAATTACAAACTGGTTATACAGCCATTTGCTGTGTGCATAACAATTAGCCAGCTAGCCAATTACATGTAATTCAAACTTTATCATTTATGAAAACTTAGGAGAAATATGGATTATGCAATTAAAGATGTCCTTTCCTTGAACAATAGCCTTAAGAATGCATACTCATAGCCATGCAGTGTCATAATCTAACACGCGTCCAACTCAAATTTATCATCAGCCAAGTGGTCAATGCCTCTTACTTTGGTGGGTGTGAAAGTACAATTTTCCTGTAATAGAATTGGAGAAACAATTAGACACACCGATCTGAAACTTCATGTTACTAGTTGTTAATGCAAATATCTGATCAACTTAGAAAATGCAATGTATTTTCTGAAAATTATTACAAGGAAGAAAGTAAAGGATCAATGACACTTAAGACAAAGTTATTTTTCTATTTTCACAATATGTGAGCACTTTCCGCTCATTCATTAAAAGGAAACCTGGTGTGTCTACTATCCATTAGCCTGTATTTATGATAATTAATTCTTCCTTCCTCTATCTATTGCCTAGTTGCTTAAATAACATATCACTGCCACCACTGTATCTCATCTTTTCACTACATTCGCTAATACAGATCAAGAGCTGATCACTTTGTTTCAGAGCAGTTCCAGGTGAGCCTTTTATCACACAATCACCCTTCCTCATTAACTGTATTTTATGGGGTTTCAGGCATTGTTGTCCCCACTTTTACTCCTCGTTTTTCTACCTTTTTACCTTTAGGGTGAAAAAATCTAACAGCTGTACAATGTCTTCCAACTGTTTCATGTGAGGTGCCCTCCATCTGAAAATGCTTTCTGACCCCTGCTCAAGCACCCACAGCCTCTTCTCCCTTCAGCATTTGTGTTCACATTGGTAACAATAATAATTTACATAAATGCTTACAACTGCACCATGCAATCTCTTTAAACCATTAATCTAGACTGAAGTCTCCACCTTTTAAAGCTATATGAACTGTATTCCTTGAAATTTTACTTACATTTATTATTTAAGAGTTATTTATTTATACCTCACCTTTCTCCCTGTGTGGGGCAGATGTCAAACTTCTTACATTTAAGGACGATAAAATAAAAATAAATCACTTGGCTATGTACCACTCCACTGAAAACAGTTACACTAGATTATGAGCCCAAACTTCTGAACAAGAATAAGGAGGCTACTGTTGGTTCAGTCATCTGAGACCTAATGACAAAGAACACAAAGGCTGGCCATGAAGCACTGCCCCACACACAATACATCTCACACCTGAAGACGATACTGTGCAGGTCTGTGAGAAGGTGCTGCTTTGCTACCTGTGCTGTTGGGCATACATGACCTAACGTCCCACTTGATTCTTGCTAGGGTGGCCTTCAACTTTATAGGGCTGAAAGAAAACTGGACAGGCCTCTAGTACTCTTGGGTTGACTCGCTTTTAAATCCACCATGGTTAAACACATCATGGATTCTGCTCAAGCAGAAATGAAAATTTCTCAGTAAAATTTTGAATGACACTAACATACATACATAAGAAGAATTACTGCTAGTAATCCAACAGCTTGTATGAACTGAAATAAATTCGCAACTCTTTCAAAGATTCTAATTTACTGAATAAACAACTGTATAAATTTCACAATCTGCTTACATCATTATCCTGAGAGCTTGCTTGTGACCCAGTAGAATTACTTCCTACAGATTCTGTTTCCATATCACCAAGATCAACAGGTCTACTGCAAAAATAAAACAATCCAAAATATGAAGTCAGTGATGCAGAAAAAGTGCTTGAATTAGGGAATAAAGGGAAGAATTAACTTAATTATGTGCTTTTGTTTTTCTAAGTGTGTATAAATCTTGGTTTCCATTTTACAGTAAAATCTCAAAACTGAGCAGTTTCTTTGCAGAAACAATTATGTGATGGGAAATTCTGGATATGAATCATCCACTTCCCCATTCTTAAAAGAATTGTTTGATATCTACAGTTGAAACATTTACTGTATTTAAAAATACCAAAGCAATTCCACCAGTTGTTTATTTGGCAAGACTTCTGTGTAAATGGCCAATGGATGATGTGCTAAGCCCACATGACCACACTACTGCTACATCTCTCAGTATGTCATGCAATAAATCTTGACACATAGTTAAAACTGACCATGACCACTGATATATCAACCACATTGCCAGGTAAAACTCACATCTTCCACATGTTGTTTGTCATAGTAGAACGTTTCATTTTTATTTTTATTTTAGTTTTACTTCATTCAGTTTCTGGTGCAAACAAGCGTACCAAATATAACAGCTTACCAAGACTTCATAAAGAAATCAACACTAGTATTCCAGCCATATTGTACCTTGGACTACCACATCAGTGTTTGGATTATGAACTTTTAGAGTTCCAGTGATTTGGTGAGTGTTCCTATTGACATCAATGAACTAAATCCAACTATTAATACCAATTAGAGCAGATTCACTGACTCAATGGAACTAGGTTATCAAATTGTTCCAATGGATCTGCACTACTTGGGTCTAACAACTGGATTTTGTTTGTCTCAGTGGTTGCTCTCACCCCCTGGAATGCCCTGCTACAAGAGGCTAGGCAGGCCCCTCCCTGCTCTCCTTTCACCGGCAGGAGAAAACGTTTCTTCTTAAACAGGTTTTTACATAAACCAGGGGGTTTTATTTATTGTTTTAAATTGAATATTGTTTTAAGTGTTTTATGATTTTATATCCTTTTAATGTTTTTAACTGTTTTAAATGTTTTTAATGTGTTTATTGCTGGAAGCTGCCTTGGGTTCCACTCCAGGTGAAAGGTGGCCTACAAATTAAATAAATAAATAAGTTTGGCCAATGAATAGTGCTCAATGTCAGTCAGATCACAGCTAGTGTTAATTATAACAGTATTTCAAATTAAGACTTGCGTTTCCCTTCAAGGAATAGATGCCAAAGCCATACAGTGTACTTGAAATATGTTAGAAGGAGGTTATTGCCTATAACAGGTTTTTCACCTTAAGATGGTAGCAAACACTTATCTTTAGCTTTTAAGGCCAAATATTCATCATCTAGTAAGTTGACCAAACTGTACAATTCAGTTAGCTGGATAATCTTACTCTTCTGTTTTTGAAATTAATATTTAAGGCCCATCTTTACAATACAAGTTAAGTGTATAGAAACACTCCTATGTTAAGTAACAACACTGAATCAGTAGATTATCCTGGTGAAATACAGGACTGGAAATCAAAACACAAAGGGTTTAACCATCTACCAGTTCATGGCTCACAATGTCAAGTCCACTGTGTATGAGTCATATTGTGAAGCAGCAGATATATTCAATTTCTTCATTACAAAAACAAGAACCTTTGGCTTCAAACTTGCGGCCTTTAAAGTAAATGTCTAATTTTTAAAAAATCTATAATTTATTTCAAATTTATAAATTTGAAATACACCTCTTACTTACATTATCTGTGTATCACAGCCTTCTTCAGAAGGAGGATCCCAAAAATGTAATGCAACCTTCCACAGTCTAATTTGTTGGTCCCAGGATCGCCGACTGTATTTCTTAAATTTATTTGGCGTCCTTGGATGGACACCTGGAACTCGAAGACACCTTTAAAAGAAGATTTAAGCCAGTTTAAGTAGCATTTTAAAGTCATATTCAAGAAGAACTGATAATTCCACTTTTAATACAGCCAAAATTTCCCATTTTATTATTTTATATTTTCTGCATAACCTGTCCAGCAGTTTGAAGGCTCACAAACTAAATAAGGTTTCCAAGTGATTAACATACAAAAGGCCATATAACTATCTCAGTGCAATTAAAAATCCTACAAAGGTTTAAAACCACAATGGCCATTAATGAAAAATGGCAACAATTTCAGCAGAATGAAAAAATACTCTCTATTCTCTCATCCAAGTCATTGGTGATGTTGAAAAGCACTGGACTTGGGACACAACCGTGTGGCACCCCACTAGTCAGTTCCCCCTACGAAGAAGATGAGCAACTGGACTGAACCAATTACAAATACACCTAACAGGAGCATTGTCTAGCTCACATTTTACTAGCTTGTTTGCAATAGTATCATGGGGTACCCTGTTAAAAGCCTTACTGAAGTCAAAATACTCCCTTCATCTATTAAACTTGCAACTTTATTGAAAAAAGATGTAAGATTAGTCTGGCATGACTTATTTTTGAAAAACTCATGTTGACTTTTAGTGATCATGGCATTCCTTTCAAGTGCTTACAGACTGTCTCTTTAATGATCTGCTCTAGAATCTTTCCTGGTACAGATGTCAGGCTGACTGGGTGGTAATTATCTGGATCCTCTTTATTCCCCTTGTTGAAGATGGGGATAACATTTACCCTCCTTCAATCTGTTGGGGTTTTTCCTGTTCCCCAGGAATTCTCAGATTATTACCAGTGATTCTGAGATTATGCCAGTTTTTTTTAAATACCTTTCAATGTAGTTCATCCGGTCTAGGAGACCCGAATTCATGCAGACTAGTCAAGTATTCCAGCATTACCATTTTACCTATACTCCACTGCATTTCCTCAATGGTACCACCTGCTCCATTTTCTCCAGGTCAAGTGCTGTTTCTTTTGGGTGAAGAGTGAGGCAAAGAAGGTGTTGAGTAGTTCTGCCTTTTCTCTGCCCCATTAGCATTTCACCATCCTCTCCATGTAGTGGTCCTAACATTTCCATGTTCTGCCTTTTGTTACAGACATAACCAAAACACTGCTCTAACAAGCCCCATTCTGTGCTTTAGCTTTTCTGTCTGTCTCTATACTTTTTCTGTTTCCACACTTGCTATTTGTCCAAACTCCTCTTTGGCAGTTTCCCTTTTTCCATTTCTTGTATATGTCCCTTTTAAATCTTGGCTCAAATGAAAGTTCTTTAGACATCCATCCTGGAATTTTTAGACACCTCCCTCCCATTTTTCCTTCTCATTGTAATTGTTTGAAATTGTGCTTTCAATATCTTACTTTTAAGAAACTACCACCCATCATGAACTCTCTTCTCTTTTAATATACCTGGCCATGAAATCACTCCCATAATGCCCAAAGTTTACTGAAATCAGCTCGTCTAGAATGCATGTCTGACTGTGCCTGGCCTCCCCTTTCAACATGCTCACTTCCACCTAAGGATCCTGCCACTTCCACTTCATCAAGCAGGTCATCATTGTCGGTTAGGATCAGATCTAAAATAGCTGTTCCCCATGTGGCCTCTTCTACATTCTGGACAATGAAATTGTCTGCAAGGCAAGTGAGGAATATGTTGGACTTGAAGCAGTTTAACTTCCCAAAAATATCTGGATAGTTGAAATCTTGTACTGCTTCTATATCTCTCCTTTCTGAATGTTTTGTCATCTGTTCCAGGAAGACATCATCCAAGTCCTCAATCTGGCTTGGGATCTGTACTAGACCCCCACAAGGACATCACCGTTGTTTCTCCCCGCTTAATTTCCACCCAAGGCCCTCAACATAGCTTCCAGTATTTAAGAAATCTCTTCACAGGGTGTGTAAACATCCTTGACATATAATGTTGTTCCTCTTCCTGTGTGGTCTGTTTATCTGAAATAGGTTATACTCCTCTATTGCTACAGTCCAATCATGAGACTCATCCTACCAGGTTTCACTGATGCCTATTACTGTATTCACTGGCATACAAGACTCACTTTTTTTCCTGAAAAATACTGTTTGAAAATGGGGTGCGTCTTATATGCCAGTGTATTTTATATGTCAGCACATAGTATTTGCTGGCATATAAATGGGGTGCATCTTATACATTGGTGCATCTTATACGCTGGCAAATATGGTATATCATATTTGCTTTGCTATACTACAAGCTCTAGTTCATTCTGTTTATTTCCCATCTTCTATCTGTTAGTGCAGAAACCTAATTGTTGTTGTTTTTTTGGCCTCCCGCTGTTGGGTTCCCTATTTCATTCTCCCTGTTCATCCCACAACATTCAGGGTATAACCTGATGAACTCTTTCCCTCAAAAATACTGTCTCCCTCCCCTAATCTCAGTTTAAAGCCCTCCATCACTTGCCAGAAGTCGATCTTTAAGAAACCATAGACCATGGTCCAAGAAGCCAAACCATTCCCAGTGGAATCATCTCCAAAGCCATTTGTTCACCTCCACTATTTTTTTCTCCCTTCCTGAGCCATATCCTTCAACTAGGAGGAGAGAGGAAATGACAACCTGAGCATCAAGGTTCTTCAGCTTCCTAGTCAGAGCCTAGTAATCCCTTATGATCTTCTGAAGGCTGTGCCTTGCATTGTCACCGGTTCCAACACAGACCAAAAGGAAAGGTTAACAGTCAGTGGGCTTGACTAGTTTATACAGCTGCTGTGTTACATCTCTGCCCCACAGAGACAACATATCTCTCAAGCCATCCTGTCAGGCCCACAAATCACTGTTTCTGTCTCCCTCAGCAGGAAGTCCCCTACCACTAGCACATATCTCCTTTGGGGACTATTAGGGCCAATCCATGTGCTAAATCAGCCAAGGATCCAGCACCCCAATTCAAGAAGGATATTGACAAGCTGGAGCAAGTCCAGAGGAGGGCGACCAAAATGGTGAGAGGCCTGGAAGCCATGCCCTATGAGGATAGACTTAGAGAGCTGGGTATGTTTAGTCTGCAGAAGAGAAGGTTAAGAGGGGACATGATAGCCATGTTTAAATATTTGAAGGGATGCCATGTAGAGGAAGGAGAGGGCTTGTTTTCTGCTCCTCCAGAGACCAGGACAAGGAGCAATGGATTCAAGCTGCAGGAAAGGAGATTCCACCTGAACCTCAGGAAGAACTTCCTGACAGTCAGAGCTATCCGGCAGTGAAATATGCTGCCTCGGAGTGTAGTGGAGTCTCCTTCCTTGGAGGTTTTTAAGCAGAGGCTTGATGGCCATCTGTCGGGATTGCTTTGAGGGTGTTCCTGCATGGCAGGGGGTTGGACTGGATGGCCTGTGTGGTCTCTTCCAACTCTAGATTTCTATGATTCGATGAGGATCCAGCACATTCTCTGAGGACTGACACTGTTGCTCTTGTTCCTCTTCCTCATCATTACTAAGTAAGAAAACACTGAATCGATCCTGTAGCTCCAAACTAACAGAAAGGTCCTTAGTCCTTCTACTTCTCTGGGTCCCGTTCTTCCAAATGTCTACCTCCTACATTTGGGAACTGACCTCCTCCCCAGAGACGTCCTCTGTGTGTTTTTCATCCAGTACTGTCTGCCCTGCTCTGTCCAAGGAAACTTCAGGCTCCCTAATATACTGAAGACTGCTGAAGATGGGCCTCAAGTCGCTGGACCTTCTTTTCCAACATGGCAACCAACCTGTACTTGCTGCAGGTGTGGATGTCCATATCCTCTAGTAAAAACACAAACCTATCACAGCTGTTGGACTTGAATGCAGCAGCTCCCTCACCATCCATATATAGGAGATACTGAAACAGAACTCTGTGCCTCTGCTGCAAAATGTCCACATTAAATGCCCATGAGAAATGCCTGTTGGCCTTGCTGCCTATTAACTGAATTCCTGTTCACCAAGCTCCAAGGACGGGCTGCAGTACTTCAGTGCGAGACCACTAATGAATACCAGGTGCTGTAGGCTATATTTCAGAGGAAGGAACCTCTGAGTGTGCCTTGCCTAAGAAAACTCTATGAAATTCATAGAGTCACCATAAGCTGACAAGCACGCAAGTTGACAAATTAACATTCATGGATACACAGGAAACTCACTGTAGGGTCTTCTTGACAAGATCTGTTCAGAGGGGATTTGCCTCTGAGACTGAAGAGTGCAACTTGCCTAAGGTCATCCAGTGGGTTTCCATTGCTGAGTGGGGATCTGAACCCTGGTATCCAAAGTCACAGTCCAGTGCTCAAATCAGTAAACCACACTGGCTCTCAAAGATAATCTACATACTACTTAAGCCAAATAAACAACTTACCTTGGAACTTCTCGAATGTATCTGTCATATGCCAGTGTATTTTTTCCATAATTTATTTGTTTCTGTCTCCGCATGAGAACAGTCTCATCAGTCTCAAGTTCTACTGTTGTTGTGGACCCCTTTGAATCAGAACTGAGAAGACAGTATGCTTATTTTCAATTTTAAACTTTCATTTCATAGGTTAACATCACGACACAGGCACAAGCAGGACTTGCAACAGAATGCTGTATGCCAATGCAGTAGTGTTCCTGCCCAATCTTCTAGCCAGCCCATACAGGGAACTTTTAGTGCTATTTAGGGATTGCAGAGCACACTCTTTTTCATTTTCCCACACTCCTTAAACCTCCTCCTTTGCCTGGGTTACACACTCAGGGCTCAGTTACCCAGGCTGTAGTATCAGCCTCTAAATTAGATTACTAACATGCATGATACTATCATGTATCACAAGGCTCTTTTACAGCCGAAAACTACACTTAGTTCAAAACAATGCTACACAGTTATTAATGATGATAATATTACACTGGTGCTCTTACCTTCTACTTCACAGCTCAACTCAAAGTACTGGTTTACATATTTAAAGTGCATTACAGGATAGGATCTGGGTACTTAACATTTGCCTATCTGTGCTTTTAAGCAGACAACTTTTTCTGTGTATTTCTTCAGCATTCTAGGTATAAAGGGTGACTAAAAGAAAGACCAATCACCTGTGTTAGCAGTGCAGAGAGATCCTTTTTCTTTTCCTTTATTTTATTCATTTGATTGTAAAAGTAAGATTGTTTTGGATTAGTTTGTGAACTATGTTTTTGACTATAGATTTTAGTTCAGTGAATGTAATTTTTAAATATTTTTCATCTCCCAGTTTTACAAGTCACCATGAAACAACTTTGAAGAGCAGGTTTAAACTGATGATTATAAAGCATATAGGTTTAAAGCCTGACTCAGGAAAGAATCAAGAGGACAAAAGAAGGAAAAGCTCTTTTTTAGCCAGCCTGTAGATGTACAATACTGTTAATGCAAAATCATAGCAACTGCAAGCCCTTTACCAAGAGATAATCATGAAATTAAATTAAAAAAAAATCACAATCTTCAGATATTCAAAACAAGCATTTTATCAACTCTGTACAGTAGTGGTTCTTAATCTTTCCTTTACAGGGGACCACCTGTAAATATCATTTGTTGCCATGGTCCCCCAAAACTTAAAATTTAAGTATTCAAATTATTTATTTATTAAAGGCTTCTGGCAACTAGGATTCAAATTCCCACTGAGGCATTGGGTGTCCTTAGGCAGGTCAAATTCTCTTTGCTTCAAAGGAAGGAAGGCAAATCCCCTCTGAACAAATATTGTCAGGCACACAAAAACAAAGTGCTGCTGACAGGGGGAGGCTCTTTCTAGTTATCATGTCTCCCCTTTGGAAATTGACTTATGGACACCCTAAGGGAAACCTACCATGATGGTTTTCTTGGCAGATTTATTACTTTTGCCTTTCCCTGAGGGTGACAGGATGTGACTTGCCTGAGATCACCAGTGAGTTTCCATGGCCAAATGGAGATTCAAACCCTGGTCTACAGAGTCACAGTTTGGCACATTTTGTCCCTTTTGTCAGGGAAGCAGCAGCAGGGGTGTGGGCTCTGAAACTGCTCCTTCATTTGCAAACAAAGGAACGGTTTAGACATGCACACATACCTGTCACCATGTCCCTCTGTGCCTGCACCCCCTCCTGCTACATCCCTGATGAAAGGGACACGACAGCAGGCATATACACATTCCTAAACTGCTTGCTTATTTGCAAATGAGGGAACAGTTTTGAAACCTGCATCCCCCTTCTGCATCCTTGCTGCTCCTGTTAGTAGTGTCCAGGAGCAGGCTCAGTGGTCAAGAACCACTGCTGTACAGAATACGTTCTGCTCTTACCTTCCAGTAGACAGCTTTCGCTCTCTTCCAAATTCATTTATCAAGAGTTTTCTTTTGTATCTACAATATATGCATTTATGACACACAGTTATTTCCAGTTCTTTTAATACCATAATCTGTAATTTTATATTAATTTCTACTGTCATACAAATAAGGATAAAGAAAATAAACTGACATTCAAGCTCATGTTAATCAATATTCGGCTACTACACAGTTGAGCAGGCTTATTCATTATTAGTATAAACACAATAGTTACCGCAAGTGATAAAATTGCTCTCAAAGATTATTACTCCTGGCATAATTACAAGTCAGCCTAAAACTACACTGCTATCAGAGCAACTACAACAGAAGCCTACCCCAAACACTATCCAGTTTAGCCTTAACAGTTTCAAGCCAAATATCCTACCCCTGAAGCAATCTGCCAATATTAAAATAATGCTGTCACTGAGCAGATGATGCCAGTCTAATATTTGTGCAAAGGCACAAGGAGTCATTGCTAGGCACAAATCCCAAGCCTAGCTACAAGTCACATGGTCCAACTGAAGTACTGGCATACATCGAACACTTGCTATCCTGAGAAATAAACAGGCTGCCATACTAGAGCAGGAAATGTAACAACTTTCACCAGCACTGAAAGCCCAATCTCAGATAACAGGCAACATTTTAAAGTTTACCTGTATATAATGGCAATTTTCACAAGTTAGAATATAGGTAATCAAAAACCACCCAGTAGACAGTGGAACAATTTCAAATGGAAAAAGGTGCTGAACCCTTTTACCTAATGCTTTACTCCCAACCTGTTCCATTTTTCCTAGATAAGATTAGTTCCTCATCAGAACATACAATCAAGCTAAAAAGAGCTTTAAAAATTAAGACAGATTATCATGAAGTAATCTCCATTTTGCCATCTCCCCCAAAGCTTAACACTCAAAATTCTTCCCACAGTAGGTGAGAATCTGGTGAATACCAACACCATTTTTAAGTACTGATACAATAACATAGGTTTTTATATTAAAAAATGGATCTAACATTTAACCAATTACACAATTTTGACTTTGCTCTTTTCTCTGGAGTGTACTCCCCTCTGTTTTCCTGCACTAACTTGATGAGCCCATGCCTAAAGCAGGAGTGAGCCAGGTGTGGTCCACAGGCTGCTTTTGTGGGCCCAGTGGTCAAAAATATGTTTTTCTCCAGAATACCCCTAAATGCACTGTAGGGGGTGTGGAGGACATTCCCACCATGTTTGTGGGCCTCCTGGGCCCCCTAAGGGTCAAAAACAATTTCTGCAACCTTTTTTTAAAAACGCTTTTTGCTCCAAAATTTCTACTAGGGGTATGAGATGTATCTCCCTATTTTGCATTCTCTCTGGGCCCATGAAAGGCCTTTTCTAAACCCTCAAACACATCAAAAATCTCCCATACCCCCTAGAGGCACTGGGATTTTGGGGGGTGGTGGGAGCAGGTGCAGCCCTCCAAGATCTTCTTGGGGGCTAATGCAGCCTCCCAACATTCCACAGTTGTCTCTCTCTGGTTCTTCTACTCTGGTTCTACTCAATCCATCTTTTCATGTGTAGAAAGCTGATCAAGCATCAGGAATATGGAAGCTAGGCTCTGAAGGAAGGCAAGCAACGTATTATGCAACAGATTATTTGGGGTCTTAATCATCTGGCTCTGAATGGCTGAGAAGCTTATCTGTATCAGAAGCTAGGTACATTCAGGGATTCAAAGTCAGAACTAACTTTTAGGTTAACAGGCTCATTGTGAAATAGTGATGTCTGCTTCAATCTCATTGTCATAACATTATGACAAATGCAGTTTCAGTGTATTATCTGCACAACAAAGAAAAAAAAATTCCATCACAAACCCATGCAAGATAAAACTGAACAAAAGCAAACAGCTTCTCTAAGCTATTTCCCACACTGCTGTTGTTCCACTGGACTGACTCAGACAGATCTTCCATTATACTCTTGGCTGCTCTATCAGCTTTACAGAACATAGTGCAATCAACTATTTTTTAAAATGCAACATCATATTGAAAGGAACAAGCTACAGAAAGTACTGGAAACTATTCTGGGTTATCTACCCCAAGCAAGAAGCAACAATACAGTATTCTTAACTCACCTTCAAAAGGAATAAACCACAGTATTCTACAGAATTGCCTGTAGCATTCAAATATAAAAGCTATAGATTTCGCCATATCTGCAGCAGCAAGTAGCTAGAGTATTTCTAGCACTCCTACCAAGATTTTAAAAATGAATTACATCACCCATACCTTGCCATTTCTTTATTAACATTAGTCCTCATTTCATCTTCTTCAACTGCAGTTCCCCAGTCTGAACACCTTGAACGGGGTTTATGTCCTTCTGGTGTTGTGAAACTGTAAACCAAGTCCCAATTAAAACAGAATAATATCTGTATCACAATATGTAGCTTGTACTAACAACCCTACAAATTAAATCACATAATTCAAGCATAGTTTATGTATTATAAGCAAAATTACTGTATGATCCCCTAACTGAAGCAGTGTCTATTATCCTAAGACAATAAAACATTTGCCATATATGCTCATCCACATCAACCTCACATATAAGCCAAGGCGAGATTTTGGGGCCAAAGTTGTGGATTTTTATATGATCCATGGATAAATTGAGGGTCATTCTGCAGAGGGGAAAGCTCCAGCACCACTATAGGGAACCAGCCACTCTAACTACCACTGCCATCATTTTCCCACCCAGGCATTCAAAAAGGCCTTTGCCACTCTAGTCAGAGAACTGTACCTTAACTTTTATGAATAAAGAAGTCATCCCTTTCTGAGTAGAGTGGCAAAAGGAAAGAGCTTAATCCATCCTGAGAGAACCTAAAAGAAGCACCAACTCCCTCTACTCTCTCAGCACTCCTTTGAGGGGAAGTGCCATTTTCCCATCCAGGCATTCACAAAGGCCAGAAGTGGTACTGCAGCAGACAGAATAGTAGAGTTGGTGCTTTTTGTAGGTTCTCCTGGGATGGACTAAGCTTTCAGCTTTTGTCACTCTACTCAGAGAACGGGATGTTTCCTTTTTTGGTAAAAGGTACCATACTTATACTAATCCATGTATAAGCTGGCTCAGCTTCTTTGGGTCAACTTTTTTACAAAAATTTTTGGACATGCATGAATACTACTGCATAATTATCAATCCTCCATTTCATCTTTGAGTTATGAAGCTTCAAATAGTAGTATGTGACTGTGCTTCAGTATAACATATTTTGGAAATATGCCCCTACCTATCTGGCCTGCTGTCTAACAATCTGAATGTATCAGCATCAGCATCATCAGTGGGCAAGCCTGAATCATACGTGCTTCTGTGATTTCCATCTGCACCACGCTTCCTTCCATGAGTCCAATGAGCTGGTCTGTAAGGAAACAATCAGAAAGTAAAAAACGTGAAGTGACAACCACATTGTTATATTTCTTTTTCAGTACTATTTAAAAGGTGAACTCCATATCTAAAGCATATCTCTCAACAGTATATGGCACCCAATTGTACATGATAGTCGCCAGAGACATGAATGGAGCCATTTCCTATCTCTCTGCTTCCTCTCTCACTGTCACAAGTTCTCTCATCCTGAATCCTTCAGAGAATGGGGGGGGGGGAGATGCTTTCAAGTATATACAGTCAGCCCTTCACATTGATGAGTTTAACATTAATGGATTTGATTATTTGTGAATTTCTCCAACTCTGCCCCTCTCATCAAACACTTCTTTTCTAGGCAAACTTTCCCTCTTGGCAGTTCTAATCAGGCTGTGCAGGCCGTTAAAAACCTGCCTCTGTTCCTCTTTCTCCACCACTATTACCAGGCACTGCCTGTGATGCAGCAGCTAAAAAACCCCAATGTGATTCTAGGCTGCATCAACAGGAATATAGTGCGTAGGTCAAAAGAAGTAATAGTACAACTTTATTCTGTTTTAGTCAGACTCCATCTTGAATACTGTGTTCAGTTCTGGGTACCACAGTTCAAGAATGCTGACAAGTTGAAACATATCCAGAGGAAGACAATCAAAATGGTAAACCATGGTAAACCTGGAAACCATGCCCTATTAGGGGCAGCTTAGGGAACTGAGTACATTTAGCTTGCAGAGGAGAAGATTAAGAGGTGACATGATAGCTATATTTAAATATTTGAAAAGATGTCTTATGGAAAGTGGAGCAAGCTTGTTTTCTGCTGCTCCAGAGACTAGGACACAGTGCAATGATTTCAAAAGTCAGGAAAAGAGATTCCATCTAAACAATAGGAAGAAATTCCTGATGGTAAGAGCAGTTTAACAGTGGATACGAGAAGATTTAGAGATAAAGGGATGTCAAGTTCAAAATGAGGTTTATAAGATAACGGCATATGCAGATGATTTACTTATAATATTAAATGACCCAACTAAAAGCATACCCAAATTATTTCAAATTATGGAGGAATTTGGAGAACTAGCAGGATTCAAGGTGAACAGACAAAAGTCAGTGATATTAACTAAAAATATGGAGGTAGTAGCACAAAAGGAATTGGAACAAATTTCAAATATTAGGATAGGGCAGAAAGTTAAATATTTGGGTATTAGTATTACAAACAAAAATGTAGATTTGGTGAATAATAATTACGTTCCAACATGGAAGTACATTGAAAATAAATTAATTATGTGGTCTAAATTGAATTTGTCGCTATTAGGGCGAATAGCAGTTATAAAGATGTGTGTTCTTCCTAAAATACTATACATATTTCAAAATTTACCAATATTAAAAGATGAAAAAATTTTAGAAGGTTGGAAGAGGACAATAAATAGTTTTTTTATGGCAGGGGAAGAAGTCTAGAATTAAGGAAATAAGTTTGATGGATAGTAAGGGTAGGGGAGGATTAGGTTTGCCCAATCTTAAACTTTATTATAGATCATGCGCTTTGAAATGGGTTATAGATTGGATTAGTGTTGAGAATAAAAGGTGGAAGGCGCGTTTGGAAGGCGCGTTTAATAAATTTGGGTGGCATGGGTACCTTTGGTATCATAAGGCTTTAGAAGGATAAGGAGTTCTCCAGGCATTTGATTAGAGGAAGTTTACTGAGAGTTTGGAAGATTTATAAGAAAAAAAATTATTTAAAAAAACCTTCTCTACAAGAAGTTTTTTTTAAAAAATTACCTAAAAGTTATGGATGGTTATCATATGAAGATATACTGTATAAGATTGGAGGTAAAGATGAACTGAAGTCATTAGACGAATTAAAAAATTTAGGATTTCAAGGTAATTGGTTTCATTACAGAATCATGTATGAATTATTTAAAAAAGATCGGGATGGGGAGGGAATTCAAGATAAGGGGTCAGCTTACAAGGATTTAGATATAAGATATTTAATTGGAGAAGGTCATATTATGGGGAAAATTTACCAAATATTGTTAAAATTAGATACCAAACGGGTAATAATTAAGGATCACATGATTAAATGGTCAAGAGATTTAGGGTATTCTATTGAATTGGCAGAATGGAGGAAAGTGTGGAATATTAATATAAAATTTACAAGATGTGCCAGTCTGAGGGAAAACTTCTATAAAATGTTATATCGTTGGTATATTACCCCGCAAAGGATAGCTAAGATTTATAATGATAATTCTAATAGATGTTGGAAATGTAGAAAAGAATTAGGAACGTTATATCATATTTGGTGGGAGTGTAGACGGGCAAAGGAATATTGGAACCAAATTCATCATGTGATTATAAATTTATTCCAGGTAGATTTTAAGCTTAATCCAGAATTATATCTTTTGAATATGTTTGTGGTTGGTGAGTTAAATAACCATAAACAACATAATAGAATCTTGTTATATATGGTGACGGCTGCAAGATTGGTTTATGCTCAATATTGGAAGAGGGAAGAGATACCATCTCTAGATCAATGGGTATTGAAATTATACGAGATGTATCAAATGGATATGTTGACTGCATTAATAGATGTAAAGACTGGTAAGGGTGAGGTAGAAAATGAATGGTCCATAGTGACCCAAATGTGGTTTAGGGAATGGAAAGGGGTTTATATTGGTTGAGATAAGTTATACTAACTATACTGAGACATATATTGAGAGGTATATACATATATACATATATAGGTATTATATTATATAGGTATTATATATATATATATATATTTAAGATTGAGATAAGTTATAAGCTATAAGTTACATATTTTGTGACGGTGGTTGGTTTAGTTGGGGTACTGTTAGTTTAATGGGTCTTTTTATTTTTCCTCTTTTCTTTTTTTCCCTTTGTTATGTTGATTCTCTCTCTTTTGTGATATTGTAATAACACTGTAATAATATTTGATTAATAAAGTATAAAGTAAAAAAAAAAAAGTAGAACATACTGCCGTGCATTGTGGTGGCATCTCCATTAGAGGCTTTTAAACAGAGGTTGGATGACCATCTGTCAGGAATGCTTTGATTAGGTATTCTGACATGGTAGGGAGCTTGACTCAATGGCCCTTGCAGTCTCTTCTGGCTCTATGATTCTATGGCAGGCTAAGGACAGCTTGCATCCTGGATTCTCAATACCACAAATCCTCTCTTAATGCCTCCCAACATCTAATGAAGGAAGTGATAGGGTTACAAGCTTGATAGATGAAGGGAATGCTGTAGATGTAGCATATCATGACTTCAGTAAGGCCCATGACATTCTTGCAAAGAAGCTAGTAAAATGCAGGCTGGATAGAGATGCTGTTAGGTGGACTAGCAATTGGTTGACTGACCGAACCCAAAGGGTGCTCACCAATGGCTGCATTTCATCCTGGAGAGAAGTGACTAGTGGGGAGCCACAGGGTTCTGTCCTGGGCCCAGTGCTATTCAACATCTTCATCAATGACTTGGATGAAGGAGTGGAGGGCATGCTGATCAAATTTGCAGATGACACCAAATTGGGAGGGGTTGCTAATATCCCAGAGGACAGGATCGAATTTTAAAATGATTTTGACAGATTGAAGAGCTGGGCCAAAGCTAACAAAATGAGTTTTAACACAGAGAAATGTCAAGTCCTATACTTAGGCAGTAAAAATGGAATGCACAAATATAGGATGGGGGACACGTGGTTGGATAGCAGTACACATGAAAGGGA
Source organism: Ctenosaura bakeri (assembly GCA_948474755.1). Lineage (NCBI taxonomy): Eukaryota > Metazoa > Chordata > Lepidosauria > Squamata > Iguanidae > Ctenosaura > Ctenosaura bakeri. The sequence continues at coordinate 223,460 of CAOLHI010003276.1, read as the reverse complement.
TCTAGGAGTCTTGGTAGATCACAAGCTGAACATGAGTCAGTAGTATGATGAGGCAGCCAAGAAAGCCAACGCGATTCTTGGTTGCATCAATAGGAGTATGGTATTTAGTTTGAGGGAGGGAACAGTACCATTGTATTCTGCACTGGTTAGGCCTCACTTGGAATACTGCGTCCAGTTTTGGGCACCTCAATTCAAGGATATCGACAAGCTAGAGCATGTCCAGAAGAGGGCGACCAAAATGAAGGGTCTGGAAGCCATGAGGAATGGCTCGGGGAGCTGAGTATGTTTAGATTGCAGAAGAGAAGGTTAAGAGGGGACATGATAGCCATGTTTAAATATCTGAAGGGATGTCATGTTGAGGGGGGAGCGGGCTTGTCTTCCGCTGCTCCGGAGACTAGGACAAGGAGCAATGGATTCAAGCTGCAGGAAAGGAGATTCCACTTGAACCTCAGGAAGAAGTTCCTGACAGTCAGAGCTGTCCGGCAGTGGAATATGCTGCCTCTGAGTGTGGTAGTCTCTCCTTATTTGGAGGTTTTTGAGCAGAGGCTGGATAGCCAGTCATCTGTTGGGAATACTTTGATGGGTGTTCCTGCACAGTAGGGGGTTGGACTGGATGGCCCCTGTGGTCTCTTCCAACTCTATGATTCTATGATTCTAAGTATAAGGCCATCATGCAAACCCATTCCTTTTCCCTCTCCGATCTCTTACCTGGCATGGATCCTGGTTGCCCACTCTCCTCACCATGCCTCATCTCCCCCCTGTACACACATTTTGATATTTGTCATTTTCCCACTTTTGCAGGGTTCCTGAACCCCTAACCTAGATAATGTGGAAGGCTAACTGTAAATCACCAAAATTAATTCACTGAGTGAGTTTAGGGCAATCACTACCTTATCGGATGCTGAAAGAGATAAGTAAAGTCTGTCAATGTATATCACCATTAACAAGAATGTATATCACCATCATCAAGAACGAGGAAAATATAAGATACAAATTATATATTGATTTTAATACTACCTAAAACAACACCAAGAACAATAAGGTAATGTGGAACTTACAGCCTCTTTCAGTTTTTTTATAGATAAGTTTTTACAATACAGGGAGCCCTGGTGGCGCAGTGGTTAAATGCCAGTACTGCAAGCCACAAGGTTGTGAGTTCAATCCTGACTGGCTCCAAGGTTGACTCAGCCTTCCATCCTTTCGCAGGTCGGTAAAATGAGTACCCAGCTTGTTGGGGGCATGTATAGAAATGTTTCGAAATACATGCTATTTGTAAGTTGTTCACCGCCTCGATCCATATGGAGAGGCGGGATACAAATAAATAAATAATAATAACAACTATTTAAGAGGTTTTCTGTTAAAAAAAAGGTATAGTCCGCCCTCCATTTTTGTGGGCTCAGCATTTAACTATTTGCTTATTCACAAAGTATTTTATTTACCAAAAAAAAAAAAAAAACTTTCTATATTTGCCTTTACTACAGAAAAAACACAGTCTCTCTAGAACCTCTATGTCCTCCAGTGTGATTCTATAGTCCACTTCTGCCAGAAGTGGATCATGGAGTCACACCGGAAGACCTACAGATTTCTACATGACACTTCTCTAGGCACTGCTAGGTCCTCCAGCATGACTCTGTGGTCCACATCCACTGAAAGTTGACCACAGAATCACTCTGGAGGACCCAGAGATTCCTAGAGAGGCATCCTCAACAACAACAAAATAGCATTCATAGTTATCATTTGTAGTTTTCCACTTTCAAGGGGGTCTTGCACACCAAGCCCCCACAAATGTGGAAGATTATTGTATGATGGATTACTATTGCGTGAATCTACTCTGGGAAAAACGACTTAATTTTTCTGTTTCTCAACTCTCTTGATTTTTTTTCAGAGCAGCATTCTGTTGTTTTTTCTTACTCATCTTTACAGTTATATCCTGCTTTTCGTTCAACAAGCTCAATATGGCATATGTGGCTCTTCATCTCCCTGCTTTTATCCTAACAACAACCCTGTGAGATAGGCCATACTTAAAGAGAATGACTGGCCCAAGATGAACTTGGGTGGACTTAAGTCAGGACCTCTGAAGTCCCAGTCCAGCATTCTAACCACCATCACACCATTCCTGCTCTCCTACATGACACATGGTTCTGTCCTACACTATATAGAGTTCAACCAGATTCACTAAAAGTATTTATGCTGCATGTATTTTAACTTTTTTAAATTATTCATCTGTTTAATGCACTTGTAGAATGTTTATTTTACTATTTTAAACTGTTACTCCAATTTTAAATTGCTTTATTTTATTGTAAGCTACCTCTAATTGCTAAACATCTGAAATATATAAATTGATAATAATGGGAAAAAGTAAGGTTCACAAAAAGATGACATGCCAAGTAGGGCAATTCCATCAATCCTGAAGAAAGACTACTGTACTTGCTTTTTGTCCTCCTTTCTCCACATCCCTTTTTACTTCTGCAACAGACCCTTTCGGATGATTAACCTACAAACACGTTTTCTTTCACCATGTGTAATTTTTATTTTTGGCTGAGTATATGGACAAAAGCGCTTCCAATATTTAAAATACGTAAAAACATTTGTACTTACAGTACTGACTGGAATGCCCCAGGGCCCACCCTACTCCAAGAATCGTAACGGGCGACCCTTCAGGAGAAGGCCTGTCCCGCAGCAGCCACCCAGTTATGGCCTCTCCTCACAGTCCATCCGGCCCTTCTACTCGCCCTGCCCTTTTATTCCTCCCCAGCTTTACCCATTTCTTTAAAAAGTAGTTCTACGTTCGATCTATTTAATATTTTTAGAACGCTTCTTGGGGTATCCCAAGTTTTTTGCCCCTTTTCAATTCCTTTACTGTACTGTTTTTTGTTTAATTTCCATGTTCTTTTTTCTGGACTGTTTCCTGTTCTCGGTGTACGCGGCCCTAAGAGAAATTAGCTACCGCGGACGATCTTGGGAGTCAATATTACAATACACAACACACCGTCCCGCCCGGCCCGCGCTCTCTCTCCGCTCAGCCCGCTGAAACAAAGCGCGGCCCTCGGCACACGCCAGCCCAGAAACGGCGCCCGGGACTGGATGGCGGCGACCTGAAGCGGCCACCGTTTCCCACAGGGAGGAGGACGACGACGACGACGACGACGACACGCACCTGCTGTAAGCGCGGCCGCCGAGAGGGCTCCGCTGGCGAAACGACATGATGGCTGGCTTTCTTCGGAAGACAAAAGACGACGCACTTCCCAGACAACCTCCCGCCGCCTCACAGCCCCACCCCCGCCACAGAAGTTAAAAGGCGTTTCCGCGGCCAGCCGCGAGATTCCCCCGCGCGCGCGAGGGCGCCGAACCAAGGTGGCCGCTACCACGGGGGGGATGTTGGTTGCAAGTACGGAGAAACTTGTAAACTTACTCCCTTCCAATCAAACACAGCGGCCCAAACGCTACAATCGGACGTTATCTCACATTTCTAACTGAACGGGGCGAAGACCTCCGAGTTACCTTTTTCCCCCTTACATTGTCTTAATAATGTTCCCCTATGACGGGTCTGGCAGTGGATTGCTCCAAGCCCCGGAACCCCTCCCTCCCGTCCAATGCGCGCGCGCTGCTTCTGCCCGTTTTGATAGCACCGCCTGTTTCCGCGAAATCCCTTTGGCGGGAAAGTCTGAAATACTCAGGGAAGCTGAAGGAGGAATCTGGTTAATATATCGGAGAGCAAAAAAGCGGACAGGAATTATTTATATACTGATTTATTTGTGGGCATATTGGAGAACCAATAAATACGTGGACACATTTATGTGTATGCCTGTGTGGATAAATACGGAGAGAGCCGGCATGGCGTAGTGGGCCTTGGACTACAAGGCTGGAGGCCCCTGAGTGACCTTGGGAGGATCTCACGCACACTCAGCCCCAGAAAACCCCCATGACCAGTTTCACCTCAGGGTCGCCATAAGTCCGAAAGGACCCGAACGCGCACAACAGCCACAATAAATGCAGACCCTGAGATAGCAGCAGTAGGATGAACGGTTTCAAGGAAAAGAGAGAATTGGCAGGAAGAGAAGCTGTGGAAGACTAGTTACAGCCAGTCTATGAAGGGAGCCTGTTGGGCGGGGGGGGAAGCCTGTAAAAACAGTTGGTTAGGGCAGTGGGAAACCGGGTGAAGAGCTGAACAGGGCTTTGAGAGCTGTGGATGAGGAAGGAGTTCAGAGAAGTCATGTTTAACCTAATTGTTATATAATAAATATTTACTCTTTTTGACAACTGTGTCTATTTGCGTTCAAGAACTGAAAGGGAAGACTAGTCACATGCTACACTGAACTCACTGATTAACACTTATCCAGTGTATAGGTCCTCTTGAGGGGAAAAGGGGAAATTGTTAAAACTATTTTTTTAATATCATTTTATTAAAGTTTCACAATTAAAACAAACATTTATTATTGCTATTTCACATGAATTATTTCTTGAATCTTCCAAACTGATCTAGATTTCATTTCCAATATCTCTTAACATTGCTATATCTTTGTACTGCATTTTTCAGCTATTTTACACGTTGGTACATAGCATTTCCATTTTCCATATTCTTGCTTCATGATATCTACCATAATCATCACAATGAAATTTTTCCACATATTACCATGAATTATAGACTTCTGTCAAAGGTGACCCAGCAATCACCTACAATTTGCCATTCTTTCTGAATTTCATCATCTGATTTCCCTTTCAATCTTTGAGAGACTAGGGAAATTGTTAAAACTATTAAAACAGTTTAAAATATGTGTTTTAAATGGATCATAAGCAGTTAAAAGTGCTCTTAAAACTACTTTCCTTAAAAACTTCCAGTTCCAAAACCCTGTCTGAATAAAAAAGCCTTCGCCTGTTTAATAGAAGGACAGTGAAGAAGAGAATATTCAAGCTTCCTTAGGGAATTTCAGAGCCTGGCATCACATGCAGGGAGGAGAGGACAGTAAAAGGAGGCTTGAAGAAGGCTTAGGCTAGCCCAGGGCACAGACAGTCCAGGCTTGCTTTTCTTTTCTCGCTCACTGGAGTACCAGCACCCCTATTAATCTTATTATCACACCTTGGCTCCATCCCCCACACTTATTCACCACCCTGCTTTCCCTAAAACCCACAACCTTAGTGGATGAAGGGCAAAGCTTATTAATGGTTGTTCAAAAAGTAATGGATAACCTGTGGTAGCATGTTCTTAAAAACAGAACTGAAGAAAATACTCTGATGAGGCAGAACTTCTTAAAAAATAGAATGAAATCTTTATTAAAATAACAAAGAAGGGAAAAGGTATTGTGGATTCAAGAATAAACAAAACAACAGTTCCTTAAAAATGCTCAACTAATTTCTCCAAACACCACAGTGTTCTCCGACAGAGCTTTCACACACAGCCCTTTGGCTCTCCCAGCACAAAGGTCTGTTTGCCCACTCAGGCTTCCACTTTGCAACCTTTTCATAGGTGGTTTGGTTTCTTCTCTGCCATCATACTAGAGACTAACCCTCTTCTTGGTTAACTGGAGCCCTGAAGTAGAGTTTTCTCTATGATTCTCACTGAAGAAAGCTAGATTCCAAATCACGCTCCTAGTATATATACTTTCTGCTGTCTCACCCACAGCTCCACTCTCTTGCTAGGGCTGGGTCCCCCCCCCTCAGACGGAGAGCCAATCTGATTATACCACGCTCTGTTACTAGGCTACTCTGTTAGCTACACCCCCAGGCTCTGTCACACCTGGGACAGCTACCAACCATAATTGCAATGAAGGTGAAACTGAACAAGAGACCTTTCTTGAGGATCTTAGGACCTGAGCAGGCTCGTATGGGCAGATATGGTCTGTCAGATAGCCTGCACCTGAACTATACTGGGCTTTATAGGTCATAACCAACACTTCTAATTATGCTCAGAAAGAGACCACCAACTAGGGGAGCTCTTGGAGCAGGGCAGTTGTATGATCTCTGTATCAGTGCCAGTTAACATTCTGGTTCCAGCTGTGGCTGTACCAACTGAAGACTCCTCAAAAGTGGCCCCACATCGACTGCCTTATGAGAATCCAATGAGGATGTAACTAAGGCATGTGTCACCATGGTGAGATCAAGCATCTGCAGGAACAGACATAATTGATGCACTAGATTAAATGTTCAAAAGCACAAGAAAGCTGCACCCCAGGTTCAAAGCTAAGCCTGGGGGTACACTCAAACTGCAAACCTGTTTCTTCAGAAGGAGTATAACCCTATACAGGCTACATCTCTATTCCCTGGGCTTTTGACTGACAAGGAGTACAGTCATTCCTCCACATTCTCTAGGATTAGGGGCACAGGGCCCCTGTGGAAGTGAAAAAAATGTGAATAACTCTAGGTCCTCCCAAAACATATTTAACACACGCAAAAGAAGTATGATGGCCATATTCAACCCACCATGGATCCCTTTGAGGCCTTAGGGTTCCTTCACAAGGCAGAAGTGGGTGGCCGGTAGGGCTTACTGCCACCTCTACTGCTGCCCCACGCCATTTTTAATAGGGACTTACAAGCCTCTTTCACAGTTTCACTCTCTTATGGGGCTTGCAGTCCCTATTGAAGATGGCATAGGGAGGCAGCAAAGCTGACAGCAAATAATATGTGAATAATCAAATCTGCAAAAGTGAAACCTGCAAATGTGAACGGCTGACTGTGCTTCTGGATTGAGCCTCAATTTGTTTTGCCTCCATTACTCATCTACTCTACCCATGGACCATCAAGTCCAACCCCCTGCTCAATGTAAGATTTGCAGCTAAAGCATCCCCAACAAGGAGCTGTCTAGCCTTTTTTTGATTTTGTCTAGTAGGCAACCTCACTATGTCTCTAGGCAATTGGTTCTATTGCTGAACTGCCCTTATTGTCAAGAAGTTCCTTCTAATGTTCAGTTGAAATCTTCCCTCCTGTTTGCTGTCTGTACACCTTGATATAGTTTAATGCTGCTAAAGGAAAATGATGTCCTGCCACTGAACTCTGGACCTTTCCCAGAGCATTGCCTTTGTTAATTAGGATCTGCGGGAATAACTTGTTGTGTGAGGTAGTTTTTAGTCCTTAATGGTGATTTTTAACTCGGATTTTAGTGGGCAAGCTGATGCTTTTTTAAATTGTTTTTTATTGCTTTTTTTAACCTTTTTAGCATTGGAACTTTTAAACATTAAATTATAAAGCTCTGAGGTTTTAATAACCCCAACATTTTTATTACTTAGGGCTTTAATTAAGATTCTAAGATTTTAAGACTTTATTTACCTGGGCAGCTGTGATCATTTGGCAATTAACCTACCTGAAGATTTCGGAAGGCCAGCTGAGGGCTAGCTGAGTGCTGGCAGAGTGGAGCCCAGGCACATTACAGCTGGGTTGTTTACATCAGAGAAGGTACTTCTATTCACTACTATTCCTTAAGAACTGCTGTCATGCCGTTTTTGTCTGGATTGTGGACTGTTGATGGTATATTTACCCAAGTTGAAGAAGCTTATATACAATGGTCCTTTTCCATAGCTGTTTGCATTTTTGGCATTGTCTTTATCATCTTTATTTGCCTACAATTTGGAACTCACAGCTGAAATGCTAAAGTGGTGAGCAGAGGCTTAAGATCTGAGGTTGTATCTTTGACCTGTTGGCTGACTGAAGAGGAGGAAGAAGGGAGGGCATAGAACTTTCTACCATCCTATGAAGGTCAGATACTGATTGATGATGTGGGACTGCGAGCTGTGAACTGCAAAATGATTATTATCCCTTTGTTTGAGGGTCCTACAGTGTTTGGTAGAGAAGAGACTGAACTAGTAGTGAATATTGACAGTAATAAACGCTGATAACCCCTGCTTTTGAGTATGAGGAACTACCTCTGGGGAGTTCTGATGAAACTTTGATAAAGCCTGTGAACGAAGACGAAAGAAGAGCCTGAACAGCTGCTGCCTACAACAGTCTGGATGCAGACCTGAGTTCAAGAGGTGCGCCCTGGGTTTTATATGCTACTCAGCCTATTTGCTGCAGGATCGTAAATTTGAACTGCACTGCCTTCTTTGTGAAAACAGTATTTTTTTAGACTTCATTTTTCTTTTTTGTTTCTTTTGGACTTTCAGATATATGCCTATCATATGTTTTTATTTTTATAGTCATATATATATGTGTGTGTGTGTGTGTGTGTGTGTGTGTATGTATATATCTGTTTAGCTACTTAATTATTTAGTTATTTAATTATTTAGTTAATTAAGCATTATTTACTTAATTCAGTTCTTTTTAACTTCTAGTTCAGTGGTTCTCAACCTGTGGGTTGCGACCCCTTTGGGGGTCAAATGACCCTTTCACAGGGGTCACCTAAGACCATTGGAAAACACATATTTCCGATGGTCTTAGGAACCAAGACACCTAGTCTGGAGCTTGCTGTAATTCTCACTAGCTTTAGGCATGAGAATGGTGGAAAATAGACTTTTAACAACGTTCTGGGGGACCATGTCCTTTCTGTCCTTGCTTCAAGCCCTTCTCAGGTTGAGCTTCTGACACTCCCGAACCATCCCGCCCCCATTTTAACTAAGGAAAGAAAGTCATGGCGGCGGGAGCCGTGACCCCATTGCCTCTCACGCTCTCTGACTGTGTATGCGGACTAGCCGACAGGAGAGGCGAGAGTGGGCACCGTTAAAGCCCACTGAGATAAAGGCCGCCGAGCGAGCGACAGAAGAAATGGTGGCGCTCTCAGAGTGGGCTTCGATCTGCGAGAAGTTCCGCAGCGCCCTCAACCTCTCGTACGTGAAATCCAAGAAGGACCTGGAGACCGAGCCCTATCGCTCCAAGTATAGTGCCCGGGAGCTGCTCGAAGGCGTTAAGCAGCTGCTGGGCTCTGAGGAGGCAGGCGAGGCCGAAGGCACCTCGAGCACGGGCAAAGGTGGAGGCGATGGCCAGGGTGGTGGAAGCGGCGAGGTGGAGCGCCTGCGCGCCATGGAGCTGGCCGTGGTTGAGTACGAGCTGGGGGTGAACCACACTGACACCTCCATCAGGTCCAGCATGCGGGGAAGGCGGGCGCGCCATCGCGGGAGCGATCCCCGGGGGCACGGCGCGGTGACGGGGAGCTGGGCGGAACCGCAGCTCCCTTTCCTGCGGGAGGGGAAGGGGCCGCCGCAGCCCGTCGGGCCCCTCTCGCCGCACGCATGCGTGCCCACTTGGGGAGCACCCCGGCCCCAGGGCCAACGCGGCCATGGCCATGGGCCACACCTGGGAGCGACCGCTCGAGGGGCCGGGGGGCGAGGTGGGACATGCTACCGCATCGCCGCCCCCGCCGTTCCAGGAGGGAGGTGGCAGGAGATGGCCAGGCCTTGGCAGCCGGTGGAGGCTGGGAAAGAGAGAGGGGGGGCTGGCGAGGAGCGGGCGAAGGGGAGAGGGCGGGCGGGTGCCGGCGCCTGGTCCACCAACCCCCGATCCCTCCTCAGCTCCCTGCTCCCACCCTGTCTCTGGCCGGCCGGCCGGCTGGCCAGGACCCTCCGCCGCACTCGGTCTCCCGGGGACTCGCTCGGAAAATGGGTACGGGACTGGATATTAACAGAAGAACAGAAGGCAGCCCTTTTATGCTTTTTTTTAAATGAAAGTTTTAAGAGAATAGTAAGGAGGATCCATTGAAAATGTGGATCTGAGATTTTTTTTTCTTGTATACTGGCATTGCTTGCAATGTGTTAGCCCTGTAAATGCTGTGGCATAGGATAGGTTGAGCTTTCCAAGTATGGATCTTTAGAAATTTTACCACACTCCCTTTATTTCCCCCTAGTCCTTTTCTTCTTTGCTTCTTTCACAAGTCTTCGTGTTTCCAAACTTTATTTTACTATTTGTCTCTCTCGATGCCAGCTATTACTTTCCTCTCCCACTCTCAAATCTCTCCTTCTTTCTGTCTTCCCCACACGAACCTTCCGATCGCCTTTGCTTGCTCTTTCAATACACTTCAGTCCAGTCCAGTTTTTCGTTCTCTCTCAGTTCAAAAGCACAGTCCCATAATCAACCTTTGTCTCTCTTCCACATTCTACTCTCCTTTCGCCCCTCACTGTTCAGCTCCAACTTTTCGCTTCCACTCTATCTTATTTTCAGTCGTCTTTCAATTTTCTTCATCACAATATCCAGTCTTTTCTTTACCTATCCCAGCCCACTTTAATTTTCCAATGTTTCTCTTTCCCTCCTTACTCCTTTCCTTCCTTACTCTCTCTGTCTTTCCGTAGCAGCTCCCGCTTTCGTTTTTTGGTCTCTTCCCTTTAGTCTTTCTTTCCCAGCATCTCCCAACTGTTTTGCTTTTCCACGGACAGAATTTCAGGTTAATTCTTTACTCTTAATGTTCCTCAGTCTGTTTTCAACTGTATTCCAACCGTATGTCTCTTTTATCCTTTTCTTCAAACCCTGTCCCCTTTGCTTTTTCTCTGTTGGCTGCTTTTTCCGGCTTGTCAGTTCGTATATTCGTTATTTCATATTTGCACAGTCCCAATATTCCAGTATTCAGTTATCAGTGCTGATCTTTAGAAATTAAATAAACATGTAATACACTTGCATCGTGTATTAATGGGCTGGTATATTGGCTTTGAACCAGAATTCTTGTTCTATTTGAAGAGATTCCTTTTGTTTGTGGGGAAAAAACTGATGAAGGAAGGAATAAGGAATAAGGGGTTGCAATTTACATTGATTTTTCCTTCCTTTTGCACTACTTTACAGCCTGCTTTATAGAGTGCTGTAGAACAGATGACACAGCTGTGATGGGAAGAAGAAATCAGTAAAAGTGATCTCTTTGCCACCCCCCCTTCAACGAGCAATCTTTTTGACTGGAGTTCCACTTGTAGGTGTCTGGATCCAACCCTTTTGGTTTGGCATTGTGGAACCTTTGTTGAATTACTGCAAGACATGTGAAAAATATGCATCAGGACACATGAAAATGGCATCTTGTCACTATTTCTTTTTTGTTTATTATTGAAGCAATATGTCTTTTACATTTATTTGCCTTTTTGTAAAAGTAAACTTTGTAAGAGATTTCCAGCCATGTTTGTAATAGTACTGAAAACACAGGACAGAATAAGAATTCTAGGAAGGAAAGAAGTGAGATAAAATACTATATTAAAATTACAGTAATGGAAATCATAACAGTAAAACACTGTGACACTGTTTTATATGTAGCAGAATTAAAACAATTATATCTTCTGTACACTTCCTTATCTGAGGCAAGAAGTTGGCCTCTGAATCTTTAGGAACTACCATATTTTTTTTTCAAGCCTGAGAAAGGTAGCATGGCCTATGGTAATTGTACTTCTCAAAAAGACAAGAGAAGAAGCCCATGAGAAATGTTGCCGTTGCCATTGTATTGTTTTTTTCCCTAAAGGATGCTGGTGAGAAAGAAGCAATCTCAACCTTCGCACTGACACTGGCTTTTTACGCATACTGTCCAAAATGTAGCAATGTAGTTTACTGTTGTTATTTTAAAAAAGGTTTACCCATGCTACACCATGCTTCAAGACAAAATTTCATTTATTTGTAATTAGAAATAAATATTTCACAATATATAATTACATATTGTTTTTGTGATTAATCACTATGCTTTAATTATGTTCAATTTGTAACAATGAAAATACATCCTGCATTTCAGATAGTTACATTACGATTCATAACAGTAGCAAAATTACAGTTATGAAGTAGCAACGAAAATAATTTTATTGTTGGGGGTCACCACAACATAAAGGGAGCTGTAAAAGGGGTTTGGGCATTAGGAAGGTTGAGAACCACTGGTCTAGTTGAAAGCCAGTTAATATGACTTCTAAAGAGAGTTCAGGGAAGTCCTACTTACTCTTCTCCCCCTAAAATTAAGCAGCCCAAGATTGATGATTTTTTTAAACCTGATAGGCAGCCATTAGATATTTTTAAATTTACAGTTCCTACCTCTAATAGGTTTGATGTTCTAGAGGAGGAAAGCTTAGAGCCCCAGTATTTACAAGGCAGAAACAATATAACTAAAAGTGACCTAATAGATGGGAGTAGGCATGATGACATTCAGGAGATTATTTCTTTTTTAATGATAGGATGCTTTTAGAAAAACAATATAATTTGGTGGTGGTAATTTAAAAAGTATTTATAGTGAACAAAAAATTTTTAGAAAAACTAAACAGTCTTACCTCCACTATAAAAAGGGAAAGTCATACATTTCCTTCGAAAACGATCACTAAGAAGCAGGATGGAATCAAAGTTGCAAATACCATTCCTAGAAGCCGGGTTCCCTTTAATTCTCTTTAGCTAAGAGCTTTTTAAAGGATATGAATCTCCCCTTTTTCAGGTTAATCAGTTTGTTTTAAAACTTTTTCCCCTTTATAGACAATCTATTCCTCGGTTGAATACAATGAGCTGTGCTAGGAAGCATTTAGTACTATACTACATTTACCAATTAAGGCAGTTGATCTTTCATTTATCAATATTTTATACACCCCTCCTCAAATGAAAAAATTTTTCCCAGTATTTAGGTCAGCTAGAATCCCTTTCCCCTCTTTATGAAGAGGAAAGTTTCTGTTACTAGGTTGGGTGTGGTACCTACCCCATGTTTTGGGATACAGTGAAGAAACCTTTATTACCCCATTCAGTATTGAAAAATTCCCAAAGGGTTTTGGGGGAGAACATGGTTCTAAATCAACTTTTAAGTTTAAAAATTTTAAATTTTAAAAGTTCCACCCTTGGCCTCCCCTAAAAAAGAATTCCACCGTATGCAGCAACACCCTGTATTGACAAACTCTTCTGAGAAAGGCTGCCCACAAGACCCATTTAATATCTCTAGGGTCAGTGAAGAAGAGCAGCTAATAGACTCTTATAAATGTTTACCCCTGACGGGAAAAAAAAAGCCATCATAACAAGATTGGGCGTTTTAAGAGAAAGACTATCTGTGATGAGTAGGGCAGAATTGGATTTATTTTTAGCTCCTAGGGGAAAAGGATATTTGAAAATTTTGAACCCCCTCCCATTTATAGAAATACCATCTCAAAAGTCAAGCACGTCAAACAACAGCGAATTGGTTAGAGAGGGAAAAATTTGGGAGCCTCATAAAATCAAATGAAAGGAAGACAAAAAACGAAGATACTACATTTGTAGATATACATCAAGTACATTGTAACCCTTATTCACTAATAAATGGGTCAGTGGTAACTTCGGGAAAAAAGGGTTTTGACACAACAATGACAATCAATATATTCAACATCTGGACTTTCCTGTTTGTCCTGGAATCTAGCAGGCTGGGGGGAACAAACTAGAGGATTGTGACTTTCTAGACTATATAAAGCAATTTCAGGTCCTGCTGTTCCAAGAAACCTGGCTAAAGCATGATATTTGGCTTCCTGGATATGTGGCCTACTCAAATACCGCACATTCTTCTTCTAAAGGTGGTAAAAGTGGTGGCCTGGCTATATTGATATCTATTTCTCTTTCAGCTCCAATTATTCCTCTTAAAGGATTAGTTCCATGCTTCATGGCCATTTTTATTAAAAATGTACCCACTCTTATATTTTTGTTAACATCTATGCCCCCCCGTTTCGCACCTCACTATATTATGATCCAGATTACTGGTATAAGTTAAATTTTTTTATCTTCCGAGTTGGGGTATGAATTCCCTTTAGTTCCATTGGTAATTGCTGGCGACTTTAATGCACGCATAGGTTCATCTAACCAAGATATTGCTAGGGCTTTAGGAGGCCCAACTGAGTTGTGGGAAGGTTTGAAAATTAAAAAGTTTTAAAGATAAGAAGATTAATGATTTTGGTCTCATTTTTTTTACTTTACTGACAAAACTAAATCAAATTTTAAAATGGTTCCCATCTTGATAATTCAAAGGGGAGAGTTTATTTTTTATAAATAACTTTAGAGCAAGTACAGTTGACTATGTGTTAATTTCACATGAGTATCAATCCTTGTTCCTTTCTTTTACAGTTGACCCAGTAGCTGGTAGTTATCACCAGCCACTTAGTTTTTTCATTGCGGTGGTTTAACAGTACTGTTACAAATACTGCTCACCACCTTAACTCTGAACAAGCCCAATTAACCTCTGATAAAAGGATAAAAGGGAAACCCCCTGTTGCAATCAGATTTGCAACAGAGACTCTACTCTGAGGAATTTCTGAAATTAAGAAAAGACCTGATTCAAGCATCCAGTGTCGAGTCTCAAATCAGCTGTATACACAATTAACAAACTCCCTCAGACCCCTTTTTTAAAAAAAAGGGAGCCCTTCAGAAAATCATCAAACCAAAAGCGATAATGCTTGGTTTGTCAAAGACTGCAGGAATCTAAAAAAGGAAATGAGAAAAGCCATCAAATTATATTTGATCCACTAACTCCTCTGAAATTCCCTCACATTTCTATGAAACTTCCTTAAAAAATATAAAAGATTAATTAGTGAGAAAAAAAGGATATATTACAGGGAACAGTGGAAGGAAATAAGCCTAGCACTCCTGCAAAAGAATCCATTGAAATTCTGGGACACAATTGCAAAGCTCGAAAAAAAGGGCAACTCCAATTTTAGAAGGAACTATTTCTAAAAAAAACTGGGAAAACTATTTTGGAAAGATACTTAATGATTCAGACCATTTTAAGATTATTCCCCAGGATTATACTGGACCTAGATGGGAACATAGCTGGGGAAAAAATTTTTAAAAGATAGGGCTAATTAAATTAAAACTTAAAACTAAAGAAAGGTAAAGCACCTGGTGAAGATGGCCTTCCATCAGAATTTTATATTGCATTTTCAACTGGTGGGCCCCAATTTTTGCTTCATTATTTTCTTTAATTAATAATGCAGGAGTTACACCACCTAATTGGTCATCTGCTATTGTAGTTCCAAGCTACAAAAAGGGGGTTTAAAATGATCCAGGAAATTTTAAGGCCCCTTTTCTCTTGGATGTTTCTGGGGGAAAATTTTTGCCAGGTCTCTTCTAGACACATTAGGATTGGGTGGAAGAGCATGCATTGCTGGCCTCAGAACAGGCTGGCTTCCGTTCATGCAGGTCAACTTTGGATAATTGTTTTATGTTGAAATATGTTATTGATAAATATTTGGCAGGAACTGTAAAGCATATTTTTGTGGCATTCATTGATTTGAAGGCTGCTTTTACTTATTTCGCCGGAACATCTTTGAGTTAAATTACAAACTATGGGTATTGACAAGAATGTTCTAAAATGTATAATATCCCTTTATTCAAATACATCCCTGAAAGTCAGAGTTGATGGTACACACCTATCAGACTCGATACCTGTCTCTAAAGGAGTAAGACAAGGGTGTCTGCTTGCTGCCCTTCTTTTCAACTTATTTATAAATGATTATTATTTTAAAAGGTGACCAATTTTTCCCAGATAAAATTGGAAATATTTGATCCTATTGTATGCAGATGATTCTATCCTGATTTCCTATACTCAAGTAGACCTGCGTAGATTTTTTTGAATCGGTTTAGTTTATACTTTTTAAGAATGAACAACTTTCCATCAACTATCAAAAAAAAAAAGTGATGGTATTCGGCAAATCCAAAAAAAATTATAACTGGCTACTTGACGGGAATAAATTGGGAAAAAGTCCCCTCCTTTAAAACTTTTGGGATGGTCTTTCACTGGACTGGTAACTGGTCTTCACAGGTTCAATCAAGTACCCTGTTAGCTGAAAGAACATTAAATGGTTTATTAAGATTCTATCGCACAAAAGGGGGCAATATGATTCAACACAACTCTATAGGTCAGAGTCCTGCCAAAACTGCTGTTTGGAGCACCACTTTGGGGTCTGGCCAATTTAGATACATTTTGAGAGAGCACAAAATAAATTTCTGCGCAGACTTGTGGCAGTTCCTATTTACATAAAATTAGCATTGCTCCATGCAGAGTTAGGTATAATGCCAATTAAAACAGAGGCTCTTAGATTAGCCCTCCTTTTTTGGTTAAAAATTATTTTTAAGCAGGTATCTGAGCTCCTTTTGATGTCCTTTGAAGAGTCTGGTCCAAATTCATGGATGCAAAAAAAATGCAATTGGTTGTCATGAATTTCGGGTTCTCTGTTCCTTTTTTTCTGACTCAAGGGGGATGATAAAGCAAAATTTCTTATACTTCAAAGACTCAAGGATATAGCGATGCAATCCCAGATGACGAAGATTAAGTCCTGCCAATTAATATACTTTTTGTTTCCTACATTCCGTTGAACTCACCCCTTCCTCATTATCTGGTTATCTCCCAACTTTTAAAATGAAGTTAGCCTTTCTGCATGCTAGATTGAATGTTCTCTCACTGGCAATTTGGATGGGCAGGTACAATAATCTTCCCATGAAGGACAGAGAGGGGTTTGCAACTCTCTTTCAATAGAAGATTTAATTCATGGTTTGCTTGAGTGCCCTATTTATAATGATCTTAGGAGCAAGTATATTTTTCCTTTATTGAAATCTTTTAAGGGAAATTCCTCCTTTGCGAAGGTTTGTTTTCTGCTATCTGATACTGTGAAATATGTGTCTTTTAGAACATCTAAATTTCTTGTTAGGGCCTTACAATTACGTGCTATAAAGAACAAGGGGGGTATGGGAAAATATTTATTTATTGTTGATTATGTATTACATGTTTTTTTGGATTATCCTTTCTCATTTTATCTTATTTTATTTTTTCATTTTTGTGCAATGGATGACTGCTAAAATACAATAAACTTGACTCTGACTCTGATATAGTTTAATTGGTGAAATATGATTTAATGGGCAAAATATATTAATTTTGGGAAAAATAAAAAAAATAATCTGCTATGGCTGTATGGTCAGGCTAGATAAGAGGAAAAGACTGGCCAAACATATGAAGTGTGAATTAGGTCAGAAGAAACCTCCAGGCATAGCCATACCATAGTCAGGAAATCACTAGGAAACTCCTGAGTTAATAGGCTTGGAATTAGCCTTAATGACTCAGCCTTTTAAGACAATAGTGTCTGGGAGATTCCCACAAGGTGGCTAATTGTCCTAATTCTTTTTTGACCAAGCAAAACTTCTCCTTTGTCCTCAAACCTGTCTGACAAGTATTGAGCTATAGGGGTTTCCATTACCCTTTTTTCACCTAATGCTAAGACTATTAGCCATTCCGGACCTCATTGATCACTCTGCAAACTCCATTGTTTACTTGACCGGAGAACCATGAATCTCCCTGCCCTCCAGGTAGAAATCAAAATTTCCCCCCCTTTTTGGCCTGTCAAAATCAGAGTGCACTGATTGCTGATCACTACTCTGCTGCTTGATTCCCAATTGTGTACTGTCCTTAGACTTGCATATATGCCACACTGCCTTCCCTTTACTGCTCTTCTGGATTGGTAAATATCACTCACTATGCCCTGATACCTCGCTAAACCCAAAACTTTCCTCCCTTTTCCTTCAGTTAGCCTTGTGTGATTGCATGACTGCTTGGATCTTGTGCATGTGATTAATTCCTCCAATAAAATACAGTTAAAATTACTTTTGAATCTCTGGCTGGTTCTTCCCTGTAGAAATACTGGTAAACATAGGTGTTAAAGATCTCTTTAGGTTGTCCCCCTCTCTCAGGCCTCCTAATTTGAGCTAATAATTCTCCACCATTTCACTGAGGTACTGGCATCACAGGTGGACCTTGATGTCACCCATGTTTTAGGATAACTCTCTTGTGACCTAAAACCATTAGACTAGGTTCTACCCTCTGGAGCAGCAGAGAACAAACCTGCATGTTTTTACTGAACAATAGTAAGAGAGTACAACATCAGCCCCATATTGTTGTGGCCTCTCAGCCCTGGAAAAAATTCTGTCTTTATATCTTTTACAGGGCAAACCCCCTGAGACAGTCACCTGGAAAATACAGCACACCAGACTGCTGAGAATTACAAACTGGAAAGCATTGGTGGGCATCCCCATGTCAACAATGGTGAACAACATGCTTCACGGGGAAATATGGAGAAGGGAGGGAAAGGTCTCAGTGATGTGTGTGGTTCTCCCTCTCCTCCATTTTTCTAGGCAACCATGAAGAGAGCAGGGCAGGAGAAAGGAAGCCAGAGAATAATGAGGAAGGTGTCTCAAGTGGTCCTGCATTGGATGAGGCTGAATTTGTATCCTGGGGCTTTGGTGATGTGTATAACTGGAAAAAAGAAAGAAAAAAACCTCCTACAGTGCCAGACTGTTTGTGCCTAAATCTTAATATGTTCTTCCACTTTTCAGATGTTTTACTGTCATATCAGATTGCCCCATGCCACTAATATATGTATTTTCTATACAGTTGATGCCCTCAAGAGGTCTTGGGCTACAAATTTAATAATTTCCTTAAAAGGGGTTATGGGAGTCGTAACACAGCTCATCTTAAAGGCACTCAGTTGGGAAATTCTGTTTTATTATGTTATAGTACTACATGACAGTAGGGTACATGTGTTCAAGGAACTCATTACTTTAATGTTAATCTTTAATACCTGCAACAGTCCCAGCTGCATGTTAGATGGAAGTTTTGACAAGCTAGCATGAATGTTAAGAGTGGTAGAAGTATAAAAATTATGCCCTGGTTTTTAGAAAGAACAATTTAGAATGCATGTTAAAAATTATTAAAAAACTAACATGCGATTGTGTTTTATTTTTCAGACTTTTTAGACTATAAGAATAGCTTTATGACAATAAGTCTACATGAGCTTCAGGCAAAGAGGACTGAGTTCCTCAGCATGTAGACAGAATATTTGGTGATTTGGAGAGTTGGATGAAAACGTAGTCTCCTGGGGAGTGCGCAAATAGTTGCAAGGACCTAAATGATGCCTTGACTTCTGAAGACACTTAAGATCATACTTATGAAATACACATAGGTACACTACCATGAAACAAGTGTTAAGACAAATTTTAGTTAATTTAAAAGAAATATATATACCCAAGCTTGCAGTTCTGTAGACCTAAGAACTCCATATGTATGTCTTACGTTTGCTTGTGCAGCCCTGTGGCACAATGTAAATAAATGTAAACAAATATTTAGGTTAAAGGAAGCAAATCAATCAGGGAACCCAGTGAAAATGTAAACTTAACAGCATGTCTCCATGTCATCCTGCATAGGTCTCAAAAAAACACACTCTAGGAAGTTGTCAACTTGCCCATTTTTAAATAAAAACATCAGTACTGCATTCTCAATGTTTGAACAGTGTTAGAATTCACTAGATTTAGACTTACAGTGTATACTCCAATCCTCCAAGTACCGGTATGTCTAGAATTTTTTTTTAAATCAGCAAACTCTGCTTTGGTTACTTGCACATAGTCACAAACAGAAGTTTAAAACCAAGCTTTGCAACTATTTTAGGACCTGTTTATATGTAATAGCATTCAAATTTAGGCTATTCAGCTGCTATGGGATTGGTTTGTGCTGCGTTTTTGTGTTGTGCTTTGCTTTGCAGAACCTTCCACAAGCAATATTACTGCATCAATGTCCTTTACTTCCAAGCTAGCCTTGGCCAGGGAACAAAACAAGAAGAGGTATTGATGTGAGAGTATTGCTTTGGCTGTCATGCCTCACCCTCCACATATTATGCACAGGGAAGATCAGAGAGAGCTTCTACAGACTCTGGCATGCCCCATGAAGTCCTTGACATTTTCAAAGACACCACAGCAAGCTTAGAGGAGACACATGAACTATTGGAGGGCACATATGACAGTATCACATACTTCGCAGGCCTTGTCAACAGCCTACAGACTCTGGTGTCCTGTAATTCAGTGAAAAAGCTGAGGCTTAAATGGAGGAACAGTCAGTGTTTGCCTTTTCCAGGTGCACAGTAAGACTGTTGTGCTATCAACATCCACCTCATGCCAGGACATAGCATGTCCGCACATTCCTGCACATAGGAACACTATGCAGCTGTATGTGGGAAGCCCACCTCAAAGAAGAGCAGGATTCCTAAGCCAATTGTCTCAGACAAAGAAAATGTGCAATCTTCTCCTGTAGTCCTTCCTCAGTCCCAACAGAAGGAAGGAGAACACCTCCATCTGAAAGTGAGGGCCAAGCAGAGGTGCAAGGAACATCATGTTAGGGCCTAGGAACCGCCCCTTCCAAAGAGCAATTCTGCCCTTGAGTATGAAAATTTTTAATTCCACATGGTGTTGTGCACTGTCTTGTTGTATTTCAATAATAAAGGTTGAGTTCAGAATGTTTACTTCCACGGCAAACAAATATGCATTTTGGAGGGTGTGGGAAGGTAGCTAACATGAGAACACACAGCTATAGGGTGTCATGGTAACTTAATGATTCAGTTTTTAACAGACATGGCTGCATCCAGTGGAACCCTGAGGAATGGCAACTGTGAAGGCACTGAATTGCTCATGTAGAGAATGCAAAGTACCTTTCCCTAAACCCCAAATTCCTGGATCCCATAGGATGTTGCCATGGTAGTAGAGGTGGAAATACTATGCTATAACTATGTATTGTGAAAGGATGTCTTATGGAATATCTGCAATTTTATTAGGCTGACTTGAACAGGATCATGACAAGGAGTAGGAATAAAAGAGAAAAACTTGTTTAAAACTTGTCTTTCTAGCAGGGTGAATTGATAGATTGTTACGAATGAATCCCTTTTCACCCATTATTGCTGTATTCTAACTTCCAGCACTCTGCTCAGCTACTGGCTAGGACTGATGGGAATTGCAGTTCAACCACATCTGGAAGGCATCTATTCTCTGTCTGCAATAAGCATATGACACCAGTCCAAGTTGTTATGAGCTGCGCTGAAGAAAGTGCACTAACTGACACAGCAGTGTAGCAATGAGATACAAGAGTTACAGAAATAAAGTTTTATTGTAAAATTTATGGATTACAACAGTTTGTGTTGTGTGACTCAAATGGAGAATACAGATTTCATCATCTTCTGTTTGAACCTGTGTCCACTCTCCGGTCTATCCATCAAAAAGATGTAATTGTTTGCTTGCAAGCAGGCAATTTATACAATTTTACACTTTCAGAAAATAACAAAAACAGAAACAGTAGCAAAAAGTGGCATCAACAATAACAATAGTATTTCACTATTCCCAAATCAGAACCAAACAGCAGATATAAACTGTTTTCATCCCTCTTTGCTTCCACAGAAAGGAAACTCCAGTTTGGAGAAAGCATATGATACTACACCTTGCTACTGATTTTTCAGACAAACAAAAGGGTTAGATGATCCAGCTCTAAAAGTCAGAAAAATGTTGTTGTTTATGTCAAAGTAGAGCAACTGACTCCATGTGAGAATGAATTGCATTTATTTACATACCTAACCTTCAAGCCACTTCCACAGATTTCCTGACCACTAGTTTTCCTGCCAGGTCAAATTTCCCTATCAAGGCCCTGCCAGGTCAAAAAAATGAGGGGTATCACATCGAAGGCAGGAAACTCATCATTTGGGAATTTTTTATTGACCTCAGAGCTCAAATCATCAAGAAAGAAAAAAAACACTTGTGTGGGCTGTGAAAAAATAACACATATTCATTACATCTGTGATTCCTGGCTATCTCAAGGAGGGAGACAGTTGAGAAGCAGGATGGGAAATACACCAACAGAATCCTTTTTCTGTTCTTGCCACCACCTTTCAAATACACACACTCAAACCCCATGAATGGTGAGACAGGGCAGTTAGAAGAAAGGAATCATGATAGGCCACTGCAATTCTACCTCCCCACCCTCCAGGTCTTGCTAGGTTGGCATACTCATTCAGAATCAAATTCTGGACAACAGTTGTTTTCCAATTAACCAGCAATTCTGTATTCTATACTTTTCTACATTCAAGTGACTAACATTTAGAAAAGTAAGATCAAAGAAACAGAAGCTTCACAGTGGAGTTTCATAAAGAAATACTCTGACTTTGCTTCAACCAAAGAGTCAAGCACCATGAAATATTTGAATGTGGTATAATCTCCCAAAGAGTCAAGCACTGTGAAATATTTGAATGTGGTATAATCTCAGATGAGTAAGAAATTGCTGGACTTAATAAAATGTTCAATTTATTCACATTAATAAACTGTGGATACACATATAAATGAGAAATACAAGCAATCAGCCCTGGAGATTTTGTATACAGTAACTGGATATAGATTAAGGATGACCTTAACACAGTAATTATATTGGGAAAAGTCAGTTAAATCAAGTTAAGTTTGAAGACACATTTAATAGTGTTTAAATAATGCTGGAAAACAGTTAGCTTTGGCTAACTTAACAAAATACTTTGAACGGCTAGTGAAAGTTTGAGGATATTATTTGCATGGAATACAAAAATGCCAATGAATAACATCTTAGAATTATGCCTCATCTTGCGATAACTGTCAAGGGCACTTGAATAATGAGTGCAAAACAACATTATGGTTAATAATATAACTCTTCATTATAATACTATTAAGTATTATGGGTGAATTACAGTACAAACCTTAGGATTAGTAAGTTGGAACCAGAACAAGGCTGTAGTCCTATGAACACTGACTTGTAGTACGTTCCATTCAATGCAATGGCACTTACTCTGAGTGGACTAACTCAAGTCTGGTCTAAATAATTTGCTAGTCCCAACCAAATAGATCCACTGAATCAACATTCATCAGTTGACTTAATGGGTCAAGTTTGGCTCAAATCAATTATCCCAGTTAAGTGTTACCTACCAAAATCAACAGGACAAGTTAATCATGACTTGCATCCCACTGACTTCTACTGAAACTCAACTAAACTAGTCTGGATTAAACCCAGTAAGTTTAAAAATATACTTAAACATAAGAAAACAATTTAAGAATGCTAAATAGAAGAAAATTCTATGTAAATAATTCTTTTTTAAAAAATTGAAACTGAATTCTTTACATGATAAAGAATCTGAATTATTGTAAAGTCGAAGGCTTTCACAGCCAGAATCCATAGGTTGTTGTGGGTTTTCCGGGCTTTAAGGCCCTGTTCTATTGGTATTTTCTCCTGATGTTTCACCTGCATCTGTGGCTCACTTCCAAGCTACCAGATCCTCTGAAGATGCCAGCCACAGATGCAGGCAAAATATCAGGAGAAAATACCAAAAGAACACAAACTCAAAGCCCAGAAAACCCGCAACAATCTGAATTGTAATTTTTGTTTAATACAGAGAGATTTCTAAATCAAGACCAAGAAAGGCAGAAATCCCATAAAGACTGATTTACTCAGTAATACAGAATTGCATTTTAGGACATTAATTTTCAGAAACAGCCCAACACCTATATACATCTTTACAGCATTACAGCTAACATATTGCTTTAGTAGAGGTCTGATGTGATTTCACAATTTTCTAAGATATCATAGAATGTAAGAGAGTTACAAATGTTTCAAGGGTAATGGAACCAAATCCCCTCCCATCCTATTTAGAAGTGAGTTTAGATAGAACAAAAATAAACAGAAAGAAAAAAAATGAAGACAGCATGGGATGTCCCCATGAACAGAAAACAAAAATAATAAATAGGTAGCTAAATTCTTCCACTTTTGAGGTGCATTCAGATTTAATTGCAGATTTAAGAAGAATGTCTCTGAATTCATTTATCGTATAACACAGACGTCTAAAATGCAGAATTTTGCTCGGCAGGTTGGACAAGGCACGTGGCTTGAAAGCCATGTCTCTGGGCGTTGTTGGTCCTGCCGACTGGCAAACCATTTGCCCATGCAGGTAAGGCACCACATAGGATGACAGTAGCATTGCTGGCACTCTCCTTCATTTGGTTCTTGACAGTTTTTCAAAAGCTTGATATTTGCATTAGTCTGCATACACCCAATGCACTGGTCTAGCTCCTAGAGTAATTCAGGAAGAAATGCACAGCCAGATAACTATTAGTATTTACATAATGTCATCAAGGCATTTATATATTTATATTTATATAGGAAACAGGCTGCCATCTAAGGATCAAAAAGAGCTAACTACCATTTTTTGGACTGCTCTTAGCATAAAATGATTATCACAGTTTAAACAATACCTCTTATAGCTCCAACAGCCCATACAATACAAATAAATCAGTGCAAGTCTTTTGCATGTATAGACAGAAAAAATGTAGTTCCCAAAAGAAATCAGCCTGCACCATATTGCTAGCAAAAAAACAGGCCTCAATCCAGTCCCAGAAATCCTCTTGAAATCAACAAGACTTTATTTAGTCACAAATAAAATGTCCCATTTCAGTTCGGTGTGATTTATGTACGCCTTACTTTCTTTGAATTACATTATCTGAACCAGTAGTGACTGAGCAAATAAGATATTTTTGAGTTGAAATGACTGGCTTAATAAAAAGATAAGCCTGCTGTGTAGCTACTGTGAAAAAGGCAAATTCTCTGTTTAGAATAATTAATAAAGGAACAGAACATAAAGCCACCAAGAATATACTGCCTTTATACAAACCACACTTCAAATATTATATATACTTTTGCTCACTACATCTTAAAAAGGGTTATTGTACAGCATGAAAAGGGAAACCAAAATTATTAAGGGGCAAGAACAACTTCCTTAGCTTAGAAAAAAGGTAAGAAAGGAAGAAAATGCCAAATTTGTAGAAAAATTAAGCATGGTGTAAGGAAAGTGGAGAAGGAGAGGCTTTTATCTCTCTCTCATGATACCACAACCCACTGAAGAGGAAACATACAAGATTCTCAAAACAGGTAAGAGGAAGAACTTCTTCACACAACACAGAGGTAAACTGAGTGCTGGACCCAATGGGTGCAAATGACATATTTTTATAGGGCCAAATAAATGTGAAAATACAGTAGAAAGGTTTGGTTCAGACTTTGTCTTTTGGGGTAAATTAAACTTACCTAGTCATATATTTATATTGAAAGTGACTGTAGGTTTAGTGATAAAGCATTAACTCTGTTCCCTGCATCACTGTTAGTTGTCCATAAATATTTATTTTAAAAAAAACATATAGTACCTTTTCTACTGAAATACTTGTTTTACCCCATGACTTCTGCTGTGAAGGGAAATACAGTGGAGCCTCTCTTACTGTGACTTCTACATGCGCACACATCACATCCACTGACTATAATGGAATGCAAGCATTTGTATTTTTTGTTTTATGCAGGGGTTCCTGGAACAGAACCCTGGCATATACAGAGGGTGCACTGGAAATATACATTGGAAATGTGAGACAATAAAGCCAGCATGGTGTAGTGGTTTGAATGCTGGATCAGGAGAACAGGTTCAAATCCTCATGCAGCCAAGGAAACCTACTGTATGGCCTTTGACAAGTCTCTCACTCTCAGAGCAAAGCAAAGATAAACACCGTCTGAACAAATCTTGCCAAGAAAACAACCACAGCAACAGCAACAATGTGAAGCACCAGTTGTAATCTCAAGTCTTGAACAAGACCTACCTGATTGCTTGGGACAGAGTATGTTTGATTCATCTCTACTACAGAGGTAAAGGTTTCCAGAAACAAGTCACTGAGGGTCTGATGAATTACCACATTAGCAGCATTACGAATGGGAGCATGAAGCTTCTCTCGTAGCTCCCCATATTCTGCTGAATTCAGCCTAAAGAAGACAGAATGTCACATGAGACATTTGTGCAGATATAAAGGGATTTTCTAATTTAAATGTGATGTCTCTAGCAAAGATAACAGGTCTGGTATAATATTTTGATATGCAGAAAAATAAAAACAGCAACAAACAAACATTGCAGGCTGGAATTTAATGAAACATAGTGAGCACTGCAATTGGGTTCAAATGCAATTGCATATGACTGAAAACTTTTACCTAAAGTGCTTTCATTTATGCCTCCACAAACTTAGCATCATCATCATTTGAATCCCACTTTTTGCCCAACGCTAGGTCTCAAGAAACCCAATGCAAATATACTATTTTATTTCCTTAAATAAGACTGAGAGAGAAAAAAAGAGAATGTGATCATTCCCTCCTTTTAGTTCAATCATAAAACAATTAAGTTATTATACTTTAAGTCAGCAGCCTTCAAACTGCTGGGTATATTTGGAATTTGAAACAATGCCCAAGGGAACTAAAACAAAATAATTTTCAGGAATGTGGAATTGCCATTTCACAAAATGGCTGCCAAACAGAGTATCAGCAGTCATAAACACTTCTCTAGAAGACCAACTAACAAGACTAAATGACAACTTGGCTATATTTGCCTAAAAATGACAACTTGCCAAAGTAAAGGCGAGATGTGTGGTATTTGACTCAGAAAACAAAAGTACACGATTCTAGTTTTCTGCTCATACAGACCACTCTTTTCATGGAAGGGCAAGCCTCTTATTTTGGTAAATTATTTTCCCAAATAGAAAAGTCACTCCAAATAACTATATGCCCGACAATGCAAACAGCTCCCTTTTTTTTCTTTCTGGGGCACACTGCTATCACAAAAAGTCCCCTCCTCGCTACTCAATCTTATATGTTACGTATGTACACTTCAAACAGTCCATTCTTCTACCACACAAGAGTATTCATACAGACAGATATTTCTGCTTCAGCATTGCTAGCCCTCCCTAGCTCACTGTCCTCATCTTCCAGAAGAGAGAGAAAAGTTGATCCAGTAAACTACAAATCAATGAGCCTGATGTCAATACTGAGAAAAACTTTAGAAAAGAGTGATGTAGTAGGACTCAACACTCCTCTATGAGTAAGTAAGTAATAATCAGTAACTATCTCCTGTTGCAAGAGTTATTATTTTGGACGAACAAGAAAATACTTGGTTTTAGTGAAGCATCTAATAAGCCTTTTCCATAATATCCTTATTGATAAAATGGTGAAATGTGAGCTGAGGAACAGTAATGTTGCCTGGATTTACAGCTGTCATCAGCAAAAACTGAATAGGGATAGACCTAGAGTACTCTACCTGAGACCTCCCCTCCAGGAGGATTCCAGGAGTCTCTCCAGGAGGACTCCGGAAGTCATGACTCCCGGAGTCCTCCTGGAGGGACTCCTGGAATCCTCCTGGAGGGGAGGTCTCATCCCTGTTCAACCTATTTAGAAATGGTTCTTATGAAGTTGCCTATCAAACCTACAAATGACACACAGCTAGTAAGAACATACAACTCCATTGAAGATGATGATAAGGATCAAAAGAATCCTGGCATGTTGAACCAAAATTACCATTTAACCAAATTAAATGCATTTAAGATAGGAAAACAATCAAGCACAGAAATTTCATAATGGCAAGAAATGTCTGGCACTGAAACATACTGCAGGTGGTGATGAACTCTCCTTAACTACAAACACCAGCAACTCATGGACCAAGCAGAGAAAACACCTCATTTGGACATTTTGGGGTGAGATGCTGTAATGGTTTGCATTCTAGAATATATATGGTAGGGTGCTTGATAGGCTTGGATAGACGGGAATGTAATTAAGATATGAGATCAGGGAAGGGTTACAGTGTGAAGGAGGATGTTGAAGTGTGCTGGATGCTGACTGGTGGCAGGGAGTAGAAAAAGAATCTGACCACTGGAATCTGACTTACTGCTACAGTGCGGTTTGAGATGGAAGATGGGACTTTTTGGTCATTATGAGAATAAAGGATAGACAAGTCTCAAATAATGTTTGTTTCAAATTTGTTGAAAGTTACAGTGTAAGGAACAGTAGAGAGCTATATGAATATTATACTTCAAGTCAATTTCTTTGTTTTCTGCAAACTGTTTCATAAATAAATATTGTTTGTTCAACCATATCCGCTAAATTGGCCAAGCTGCCAAGGATACTGTCAGCGTAGGTAGTCTGGTATGCTCTAAAGTGAGGTTGCATCATCCTGTCATCTTTACCTAGGGCTGATGTGGCTGCGTATAGTTTGTAACACCTAGGGGGTAAATCAGCATACAAAATGGCCGGTCATGCTCTCCCAAACCTCTGAAGAGAGCAAATGGTAATTTGAAATCTATTTCAGAAGTGGCTGACTGGCCTGTTTCAGGCTTGAAATGCTCTTTTCAAGCCCCAAATAAGCACCCCAAATTTTACTTTCAAAGTGATATGACAGGATCAGTGGACTGAGAGCCTCAGAATTATGGAATGTATAACTGCTCTTTTGTACATGCCCTCAGAGCAACTAATAAATCATACAATAAAATGACATATTAAATATATAGTTGAAATCATGAATACATGCACAAGAACAATAAACTTAGTCCTAACTGTGATAATATTCACATAGGGAAGGAGAATCTACTTAATTCTCTCATAGTGCTCATAACTCTTGTTTCTTCAGGCCAATTCTGAGTCAGTGAAAGAGCAACTGAAAACATAAGCATTACAAATCTTCTGTTAAGAAAACCATCACCGAGAAAACCCATCTGGCTTGTTTCTTCCAAACCTAATGTGGAAGGTGTGCTCATAGGATCAAATACTACAGAAATACATTCAGCAGTGAGTACTTTCAACAGAAATAACCACATTAGGCCAGTTTTCAAAGGAAGAGCTGTGTTCTGTCACAGCATTAAAAAAAGGGGGGGGTGTACTGAAGAATGTAGCAGCACTTTTAAATTATCTATTTTAGCACGAGTTTTTAAGGCCATCAATCCACTTCTTTAGATGTCCTGAGAAAGTAAAGTGGCTTTAATATCACACTCTATTAAAAGTGTTGCAAGATTCCTTCCCTTTTTTCCCGGTTTTCATATTAGTCCATTAACTGCAAGAGCAACACCCATATTACAGATTTGTAATATGAAAAGGCAAAAATATGGTATATACTTTCCATAGTTGTATTAATCTTTAATGTACTATTAATTTTGAATGTACTAAAAGGTATTGGGTTAAATTCAACATCACTCAGAGTAATGCCATAATCACTAAAAGTCAACATGGATTTCTCAGAAATAAGTCAAGCCAGACTAATGTTATCTTTTTTTATGACAGAGTTACAAGCTTGATAGATGAAGGAAATGCTGTAGATATAGCATATCTTGACTTCAATAAGGCCTTTGACAAAGTTCCCCATGACATTCTTGCAAAGAAGCTAGTAAAATGCAGGCTGGATTGGGCTGCTGTTAGGTGGATTAGTAATTGGTTGACCGACTGAACCCAAAGGGTGCACACCAATGGTGCTTTTGATCCTGGAGAGAAGTGACTAGTGGGGTGCCACAGGGTTCTGTCCTGGGCTCAGTGCTATCATCAATGATTTGGATGAAGGAGTGGAGGGCATGCTGATCAAATCTGCAGATGACACCAAATTGGGAGGGGCTGCTAATATCCCAGAGGACAGGATCAAATTTCAAAATGACCTTGACAGATTGGAGAGCTGGGCCAAAGCTAACAAAATGAATTTCAACAGAGAGAAATGTTAAGTCCTATACTTGGGCAGAAAAAATGGAATGAACAAATATAGGATGGGGGACATGTGGTTGGACAGCAGTACATGTGAAACTGATCTAGGAGTCTTGGTAGATCACAAGCTGAACATGAGTCAGCAGTGTGATGGGGCAGCCAAGAAAGCCAATGCGATTCTTGGTTGCATCAATAGAAGTATGATGTTTAGATTGAGGGAGGTAATGGTACCACTCTATAGTGCATTGGTTAGGCCTCATTTGGAATTCTGTGTCCAGGTCCGGGCACCTAAATTCAAGAAGGATATCAACAAGCTGGAACACGTCCAGAGGAGGGCAACCAAAAGGATGAAGGATCTGGGAGTCACATCCTATGAGGAATGGTTCAGGGAGCAGGGTATGTTTAGTCTGCAGAAGAGAAGAGAGGACACAATAGCTATGTTTAAATATTTGAAGGGATGTCGTATCAAAGAGGGAACAGGCTTGGTTTCCACCGCTCCAGAGACTAGGACAAGGAGCAATGGATTCAAGCTGCAGGAAAAGAGATTCCACCTGAACCTCAGGAAGAACTTCCTGATGGTCAGAGCCGTCCAGCAGTGGAATATGCTGCCTTGGAGTATGGTAGAGTCTCCTTCTTTGGAAGTTTTTAAGCAGAAGCTGGATGGCCATCTGTTGGGAATGCTTTGATGTGTGTTCTTGCATGGCAGGAGGCTGGACTCGATGGCCCCTGGGGTCTCTTCCAACTCTATGATTCTATGTCTGTTTCCCCTCCTTCTCCCATGTGCCTCTCAAATCTGTTATAGTAGGTCTCCCAACATCCACACTTCAAACTGTGGATGCTGCAGAGGACTGTAGCATCTGTTTCACCCACATGAAAACAATCCTTTTTGTCATTCTTGCATTTGACCTTATTCACCAGTATGAAAAGCGTATTTACATCAACCTGGTTATATCAGTTTCAGTTGGTCTGCTATAAAATACAGCTTGAACAATGAGATTCATCATGAAATAGTCATGAAAACTCCACTTCCCTTGACATGAAGCACACTGTAAGTACTCAATAAACAGGAAAGTTGATCTATTTTACCGGATATCAAAAGTTTTCACATTAGGATTGACACTGGCAACACGGATTGTGAGGAACTGCGCGGGCATATTTGAATCTGGCAAGAGTTCGTACTGTCTGGAGTCCACCACTGTCAGATAGATGTCCCGCTGTTGGGCAACGTGTAAACAGTATGTAGTCACTTTCATGATCCAAGTGTCTGTAACAATTACTCTTGCTCCTGGTGCACCAGTAGCAAACTTGTCAATCCTCCTGAATTCTGTGTTGACAGAAGAAGCCACTGCCCTCCAGTCTGACTGTGGGAGGGCAAAAAGGGAAAGAGTCTTGACTAGGGGATGGTTATTCCAACCATTTCGTGACCAGTAATATGCTAATACACCAGCAACTGTTGGTGCAAGAACAGCTAACAAGAAGAAGACCTTCCAACCTTCAGGAGTCTGGTAAAAACTGCACAGTTGTTTCTCAGGTGCTGCAAAACACATGCCAATATAATAGCCTGCAAGGGGAAGGAAAGTGATTTTAGATGACAAAACAGAAGTCTCACATAAACAAACACATATTTAAGTTTATCTAATAAATCACTGTAACTTAAAGGCTTACATAGATCACATTCCAGATTTAAAAAAAATCTGATAAATATTAGCTTATGTCCCTTTCCTACAGCATGCAATACAGGGTTGTTCACTGCAAGGGAGTCAAAATGAGCACACTGTCCTCCCAAACACAAATTTTGAAGAAATAATGGTATTTTCCTGCAGTCCCAACGTTTCTAGCATGGTAGTGAAGCACTTCAGACAGTACACGCCTAGAGCTCTTTTAATTGCTGTGCTCACGTTCTTTTGGTAACTTCATATGGTCCTTTGCATGCCTAAGCTGCATTTCTAAATGCTTAAATTTTCAGTACTGCAGAGCTAGAAATTTGGGGACTGGATGGAAATTTCATTTTGGGGGCAGAATTCTTACTTGGATGCAATGCCCTCATTTCGTGTCCCCCCATCCCACAACTACATGTGGTTTCTCTTCTTCCGTTGCACTTCCATAGCTATCAAACTGCAGGTTACTGTTTGTTTACCTTGCAAAGGAGGAGAAGGGAGAAGACTAAGGCCATTTCCGCACTAGCGTGTTATAGCGCGATGATTCCACTTTCAACATCCTCTGGAATCCTGGGGTTTGCAGTTTCGGGAGGGGCCGGTCGGCCCCTCCCGAAACTGCAAACCCCAGGATTCCAGAGGATGTTGAAAGTGGAATCATCGCGCTATAACACGCTAGTGCGGAAATGGCCTAAGGAAACTACTGCCCCTCAAACGAGTTCTCAAAATAAAGTTGCCACCTTCTGTCTTTGGCAGAAGGTTTTAAGTCTGCGGAAAACCTACGTGGCAGAGCTAGCAAAACAAAACAAAAGGGGGGCCACTCCCGCCCCCGCCGCCCGTCCCGCCACAAACTCCGGCCCCGGCCTTCTTCCTCCGCCCCCCCCCCCGGACGTCTCTTCTACAGCCTCTCCCCCGTCCACCCGCTTTGAACTTCCTTTCCTCGCTCACCCAGCGGCAGGAGAGCGTGGGCCAGGAGAGTGCCGGTGCCCCTCCGCAGGTGGTACTGGACGAAGGCCGCGTCCTCGCTGCCCAGCCAGCCGCCGAGCAAGTTCTGCACCGTCAAGCCGGCCAAGTGGAACTCGTTGGGCGGGAACACGAAACACACGGCCAACACCACGTAGGCCAGGGTAAAAGTGGCGGCAGGGCTCTCCATGGGCAGGCCCGCGAAGCGATGCGCCGAGCCCGGCCCTCCAACAGAAGCAGCCCCCTCTATGGTTTCTGCGGCACGGAGAAGGTTCTTCCCAGGTCCGAGGGCCCGACTTGTCCCGCGCTGCATCCTGGGAAATGTAGTCCAGCAGTCAGGGCGCCTTGAGGGCAGGCCGGGTCGGATCGGCCCACGGAACTACTCCAAGCCGCGAGCCCGCATTTTTATAACGATCCCTTTTTTTTAACCTAGAAAGATTCCCAGAGACAAGGCCGAGCAACCGTTATATAGCATGAAGACTCCGCGGAGCCGGTGTAGAGTTTTCAGCGTCGGACTGGGACTCCGGGAAAGGGGGCTCGAATCCCCACCCAGCTATGGAAGCCCGCTTGTTATTTCCGCACTAGCCTGTTATAGCGCGATGATTCCACTTTCAACCTCCTCTGGAATCCTGGGGTTTGCAGTTTCGGGAGGGGCCGGCCGGCCGGCCCCTCCCGAAACTGCAAACCCCAGGATTCCAGAGGAGGTTGGAAGTGGAATCATCGCGCTATAACAGGCTAGTGCGGAAATGGCCGTCGACGCTGCGCGAGTCTCACTCCGTCCGCTTCAGAGGAAGGCCAAGGCACACCCCCTCTGAACAAATCTCGCCCTGATCGGGTCACCATGAGCCCCATACAACTTGAGGGCACACGAGTACAACACTTCGTGGCCGTGAATAATAAACGGTAATACTAAACTCAGTGTAAAACGGCTTTTTACCAGGCGTGCAGTAATATACATGGTCGGGGCTTCCAGAAAAGAATTATTCAGGAATGCTGGTAGAAAATATGCTGCCCGCCTCAGTTTGTGTCACATTACATCACCCGTTTCTTGTTTCCAAAGCAGGTATTTAGGGGTAGCCAGGTTGGCTATACAGCAAAATACAGCAAAATGCAAAATCCGTAAAAGGGCGATACCTTTATCGGTTAACCAAAACGAAGAAAATATGCCACGCAAGCTTTTGAAGCTTCGCTGGCTTCTTCTTTATCTGGCACAAAGGTTAAAAATCATGCAGGGGAAAAAAAGGTGAAGATTTTAGAATCACAAGACTACATTCCGCCTGAGGCCATTTCCGCCCTACACTGTTATAGCGCTATTATTCTACTTTCAACATCCTAAGGGAATCCTGGAGTTTGCAGTTTAAGGAGGGGCATTTAGAGCTCTCAGCCAGATAGCAATCTACAAACCCCAGAATTCCACAGGATGTTGAAAGGGGAACAATGGCACTATAACCCTGTAGGGCAGAAATGGCCTCAGATGTTAATATGTTGTCAGTTAAGAAAGTCCTGAGGGATTTCAATGCAGGCAGAGGCCACTACTTGGTCATGTAAGGATCTGGCAAACCACCTCTTGAGTATTCTTTGCCCAAGAAAACAGCCCTATTTTACAGGTTTTGAGTTCTTTGGGGTTCCGGATGGCTGGTGGAATTACCCAACCCGTTTATAAATTGATAGTTCCTTAATTATTAAAAAACACACAAACAAGAACAAAACAAGAATCTCCTTCTGATACAACCAATATGCCCTTTATTTTACAATCATTTTGCACACAGCCCAAGAGGTTTATTCTAAAACAATATTTCTATACTGCATGTTCCCAGGATACTGGAAAAATCTATTATCAATATACCACTGAGCTATTATCAACCATCATATGAAGGATCAGAACGGTTGAATGGTCAAGGAAATTTGTTGATTATAAATACAGAATCAGAAAAATTTATAAAGTCATATCAGGCCAGAAATGTTCTTAATCTACCTAAGCATGTTTTATTTGAAACTTCCTGAACTGGTGATTTTTCTGTGTGATGAACCTCTGCTTTTAGTTCCATCTCTTTATATACTTCACTTGACTTATTGTTTGCACTTGTATCTTTCATTGTCTGCTCCTCTTTTGAAAGAACTGCACTTTGCTTTCTCTCATGCTTTTGGAAAGGCACCCATTCCAAATTTATATCCACTTGTACTGATTTGTTGACATTAACATCTTTTAGGACAGATTCTGAGGCACCCTTCTTCTGCTGATCTTTAAGCATCCGGTTTGCATAAATATTTCTTATTCCAAGTTCTCTTTCTTTTTCCTTAATTTTTTGGTTAAGCAACTTGATTTCCATTTTCAAACTTGTGGTAAGCGACTGAGCTTCAAGTGTCTTTTTCCTTTCAACTGCTAACTGATGACTAAAGGATGTACTGTTCAATCCCAGCTGCTTTTCTAGATCCTTAATTTTCTTATCACTAGCTTCCATTCTTTGCATAAGGGCTGTTAATCTGTGTTTAAGTTCCCCTCTCTCAGCAAGATGCTTGTCTTCAGAAAGCTTCTGCAATGCCTGCAAGGTATCTTTTGTCTTTAACAGTTGTGCTTCCACTTCTCTAAGCTTCCTGGACACATTGCGCTCCTGCTTCTGTGATTTTCTGAGCAGTGCCCTTAGCGTTTTCACTTCACCACACTGCTTTGCCATAAGATCAGGCAGGTTAATCACTGCATTTTCATATTTACTTATTGCTTTCAAATGACGATACTGCAGCCGCTTCAAGATCTGGTTTTCCATATTAGATGCCTCCAACTTATTGTTCAAAACTGACACTTCATTCTTTAATTCTTTAATTTTGTGCAGTCTGGCTGACAATAAGCGGCGAGCCACATTATTCTTCTCAGAATTTATAACACTGTCAGTACCAAAATTAGTCTTTTGCTGCTGTTTCTTTTTAGGTAATGTCTTCCCCCCTTTGGCTTGGCGATTACTTCCCGTCTTCTTTGGTAACTCCTCTTCTTTGGTTTCTGGTTGTTCTAAGGGACTGCTATAGCGGCTGCTACTTCTGCTAGCAGCTTCAGAAGAGTCTGTGTGGAAATCTTCATAATAGTAGTTCTGAGAACTTCCACAGTTGTTCTGTTCTGAACAGATGCTGCTACTCCTGCTTCTAGCCCTCCTTGAAGTGTTAGCATGAAACTCATTGGAATGGTCAAGCTGAACGTTTCCAGACTGACTGGAACATTTACTGCAGTTATTAACTTTAGGACTATTGTTGCTTTGGGTGCCCTCACAAAACCTGCCAGGAGAATAACTTGGGCTTCCATTTTTTGTACGGTGTTCATATGTATTATCTTCTTT
Organism: Ctenosaura bakeri; assembly: GCA_948474755.1. Taxonomy (NCBI): domain Eukaryota; kingdom Metazoa; phylum Chordata; class Lepidosauria; order Squamata; family Iguanidae; genus Ctenosaura; species Ctenosaura bakeri. Next base: position 188,313 of record CAOLHI010003276.1, on the reverse strand, counting down.
GACTATGAAATGGGGAAGAAAGTCATCGGAAGCCATCACTCCTTCATTAATGACCCATAACCTACCACAGCGACAGACGACAACCGCCCAGGACAAACCGCAGCAACCCCCTGCGGGACCGTGGACTTCCCCGCCTCCGGAGCCTTTACCGGGACCCCCTCGGCTCACACTGCCGGGTTCCTTCTTCTGATAGTAAAACAGCACTGTGATGGCTGGATATGACTGAATAATTTCTCTGCGCTCAGGGGAATCCAGCCCTGGGTATACCTACAGAATGTTTTGCGGCATCAGAATCAGACTGGTTACCCTGCTAGGACTCAGTAAACAGCTAGTGCTGAACCAAGGACGGATACTACTTTTGAATTTTAAGAGAGGCTTGATGCACGAAAGCCACACATTGTAGCATTTCACCCGTGGATTAGCTGTAGCTGAAAAGTACATCAACAGCGATATATTCCTCTGCGGTGTACACGGAAGTACCACATTCAACTCAGTCCCGGACGTGTGTGTGTCTTTAAGGCCATTTCCGCACTAGCCTGTTATAGCGCGATGATTCCACTTTCAACATCGTCTGGAATCCTGGGGTTTGCAGTTTCGGGAGGGGCCAGCCGGCCCCTCCCGAAACTGCAAACCCCAGGATTCCAGACGATGTTGAAAGTGGAATCATCGCGCTATAACAGGCTAGTGCGGAAATGGCCTAAGTCGACTGTCGACTTACGGGGAACTCGTGGATTGCATGGGAGTAAAATATTCAGAGGTGGTGGGTCTGCCAGTTCCTTTTCCCGAAATATAACTTAAGGCACCGACTAACTAACTATTCGTTGGCGGTCTCCCGTCCAAGTGCTAACCCTGCTTCACTTCCAAGAGCAAAGGGGATCTGCTGCCTTTAGGATCTTTAGGCCCTGCTGAGTCAATAAGCTTCCGATTTGTCTAAACCCCAACAATAAATACATTCGCTGTATTGGTTAAATCGATTTGTATCCAGCAAAAAGCTTGATAGTTTACAAAGGAAGGGTGCGCGAGTGACATTCCACGGCACGCGAAGCATACGCATGCGCGTTACTCCTTGAGGCGCGCGCCTCCTCCACTCTGGGAGAGTCAGCTAGGGAATCATGTGATCTTTGATGTAACTCAGCACTAGGCTTTTTATTGGTTGAGGCAGCTAACGCTAATATTTCGAACGGGATAGCCGTTGAGTCAGAAGCACTAGCTCGGAGTTTGTTGGAAGTAGCAGAAAAGGCGCCGGAACTTAATTGGCGACAAACCAGGTAAGAGGAGACGGGCGACCGGGGTAAGAACAGCGGGCAGCGAACCGCGAGGACCAAGACCCGCGGTGGCATCGGCGGTAGTTCCGCCTACAGGCGGGGGTCGCCGTTCTTTCCACCGCCCGCCACGCGGAAGGTTCCTGGGGGCCCTGAGGGTGAGGGACGTCGGGAGCCTTCGCTGATGACTTCGTTTCATCTTTCCTAAACCACCGACGATCTCGCTGGGACGGCCGTGGAAGATCCGCACCCGACCCCGTCGGCCCTTTGCCTTTCGAAGGAGCTGGGACTGGTTCGGGCGCACCATGTCTGGCTGCGAGGGCGAGGAGAGGGCGTGGGGTGGGTGGGTGGAAGTCCGTTCTAGCGCCTGGTGTTGTGGGTGTGGACAAGAAAACGGGGGCGCTGCCAGAGCAGCTTCCCCCTAGCTGGATAACTAACCCTCCTTATTGCGAGGCGATCTCGGCTTATAGCGACCCTATGGATGAGGGAGGGGTTGAAAGATCACATTATCCATTTGTAATACGATGTTTTCTCACTGCCTTAGACCTTAAAAAGCATTCTTATCTTTTCCAGTAAGTCGTGTCTTCTCTTGATCCAGCCAAACTAAGACGGCCTCTGTTTAGTCATCTAGGCTTGATTTGCTGTAGGACCCGTTCATTCGTCTTTTTAGCGGGCCAGGGTGTCCGTAGAACTGCGATCCAGCCTACCATTTCAAAAGAGTGTTTTCTTACCATTAGCTTTCTTCACTGTCCAGCTTTCACAGCCATACATAGAAATGGGAAATAGGACGGCAGGGTCAATAATAACTTTAGTGTTCAGTGATATATTTTCATATACCTTGTCTACATAGCTGCCCTTCCAAGTCCTAATCTTGTGACTTCTTAACTGTTGTCTCCATGCTGATTAATGACTGAACCAAAATAGGGAAAATCTTGAACTATTTCAGTGTCTTCATTGTATTCTTTAAGGTTATGTCAATCATCTGTAGTCATTATTTTTGTGTAAATCATCTGTAGTCATTTTTTTTGTTAATGTTCAACTATAAATCTTTGTTTGCACTTTCTGCCTTGGTTTTCTTCAGTTATTGTTTCAAGTCCTTGCTGTTTTCTGCTAGTAGTATGGTGTCACCTGCATTTCTTAAACTATAGATGGTCCTTCCTCCAATTTTCATGCCTTCTTCCTCTGAATTTAATCCTGCTCTCTATATATGTTCAACATACAATAAAATAAAATTCACCCTTACCAATAGGAAACCGTTCTATTTCTCCATATTATGTCCTAAAAGCAGTCTCTTGTCCTGAATACAGGTTACGCATCATGACAGTCAAATGTTGTGGGCACCCATTTCTTTAAGAGTGATCCATAGTTTCTCACGATATACAGAATCAAAGGCTTTGCTATAATCTGTGAAGCACAGGCTGATATTCTTTAGAAATTCTTTGGTGCACTCCATTATCCAAAGTGTGTTTGCAATAAGAACCCTAGTGTCTCTTCCTTTTCCAAACCCAGCTTGGACATCTGACATTTCTCGCTCCATATATGGTAGAAGTCTTTGTTGTAGAATTTGGAGCATGACTTTGCTTATATGGAAAATTAAGGCAATGGTCTTGTAGTTACTGCAATCCCTGGTGTACCTTTTCTTGGGGATTGGAATATATATTAAGCATTTCCAGTCTGTGGGCCATTCTTTTGTTTTCCATATTTGTTGACAGATTTTAGTTAGAATTAGAGTAGATTCTGTCTCTGTAGACTGAAACAGCTCTATTGGTATGCTGTCTGTTCCTAGTGATTTATTTCTCCCAATTGCTCTGAGTGCAGCTTTCACTTCACTTTCTAAAACTGGATGTTCATCTTCATATAATTCTTCCTTGAATGAATTTCCCATCATCTCTTCCCAGGGCATCTGGTGATAGTTCCTCTGTATGACATACCTCTGTAGGTGCAGGCTTGCAATCTCAGTGGTCCTTTTCTATATTTTTCTACATGGAAAGTAGGAAGCCAGTGTGGAGAAATATGAATGGTGTGGGGGAAACCTTTTCAGACAGGCAGTCTAACAATACTTTACTATGATTGGATGCTGATGAATTCAGTTGCTGTGATCTCAGTTCTGGGATATATATGCTGATAATAGCTATTGCCTTGATTATGACAGGTTTTCATAAATGCATATGGGAGCATCTCTGATGAGCAGTGCTCAAGTTTACTGTATATCAGCTGAACAAGCAGTGGTACAACTCTGCTGTACCTCTTCATTCTACATGTGCGGGCAAAACTCTGACAGGGCATAACACATTCTTGCTCCTTAGTGGGCACCCCACCTATAGTCATTGAGAAATCTAGAGAGATGCTAAATTCTTTCTTCCTGACTGGTAGAATTCTTTAATGGAGAGGTTCGGAGAAAATGCTTAGTTGATTGTGTATGGCTAATTTGCTTATTCACAGATGCAAACACATACTTGGGAATCTTAACCAACATTTCTATGTGTTTTATATTGGAATCTGGATAAGATATTGATTTGCTAGGGTTGTCTAATAAGTTTTCAGGCCTGGTTGGATTTGGGGACTTCCATTGATGTCATCTAGTCAAACCTGCTCAGTAAACACTATTCTTGACTACTAGCTGGTGCCTTTCCCTGCAAGAACAATGTCCTGGTTATCTAAGATTGTGTCCACACTCAGATATCCAGTCATACAGTTGGAAGGGATCACAAAGGTCATCTGACATGAAGGACTGTGGATGTATTTATTTATTGGATTTATATCCCACCTTTCTCCCAAGAGGAGATTCCCCCTCTTGAGAGATGGCCAAAGGAGGAGAGTGAACTGCTCTCTGAAATGGTCTTCCACTGTCAAATAGCCCTTGTGGTGGAGTGGTTTGATCATTGGACTATGACTAGAGACCAGTGTTAGAATCCCTGTTTATCCATGGAAACCCATGGGATGACTTTGGCAAGTCGCACTCTCTCAGCCTTAGAGGTAAACCCCCTCTGAACAGATCTTGCCAAGAAAACCCTCTGATAGGGTTGCATTAGGTCAGAAACAACTTAAAGGCATGCAACAATAGTATCAAAAAATTCTCCCTAATGCTTAGGTGGAATCTCTTTTCTTATAATTTGAATGGGCTTGTGTTGTAATCTCTGGAACAAAAGAACAAATCTGCTCCATCTTCTACATGCCATCCTAACAAATACTTAAACATGGCTATTCTATCAGTTGTCCATCTTCTCTTTTTCCAGCTAAGTTATATCTAGCTTGCTAAGAGATCCCTTCTAAGGTGTAGTTTCCAGACTTTTTACCATCTTTGGCTACCTCTTCTGGACACATTGCAGCTTGTCAATAGCCTTGAACTGTGGTGCTCAGAAATGTACACACTGTTCCTGTTGCGGTTCGACCAAACAGTGGTACTGTATAGCATTTGAGCAACAGTGGACATACTGCACTTCAGCTAACAAAGCTTTTGACAAGTTCACTTTTGTTATTGTTTGCCTGTCATTTCTGACTTATGGTGACCCTAAGGTGAAAAAACAGACCCTAAAAAAGGACTCTAAGGTGGAAAAAATGTTGATATCTCAAGCCCCCACAAACATATTTGACGTGCTTGCTGTCTTTCTTCCTCCCTTACTCACAGACAAGCTTAGCTGGGCCAGTGGGCTTGTGCCAGAAGAGAGGAAGCAGATTTGGAGAAGTTGGCTCTTGGCTGAAGAGATGGCCCCTCCTGGATGGCAGACCTTTTTCCCTGCCTGCTCTGCCCTTCTTTTCCCTCCCTGTGGAGCTGGGATGATAGTGGAAGGGCAGCAGGCCCACAGGCCAGTGCTTCCTCCAGCTGAACCCAGACTGCACTGCTTTGTGTTCCTGCCCCTGCAGGGGAGGGGGCTGCCTTTGCCTGAACAGTCCCTCCCCTTGTTCTTTCTAGGCTGGGCAATGGTACTGAGTGAAAGGGACTGGATTGTGCCTCCCTTACCTGCCTTCGCTTCCCCTGACCTTTGCCTACTAGCCTGGTGCAGAGGCTGCCACCACTCTGCTGGAACCTCTTCTTTGTGAGGAAATGCCCGAGTCTGGCCGCTGCTGCACCCTAGCCCAAAACTGTGCCTTTCCGTCTTCCACTGCCACCACTTCTACTTCTCCTCCTGTGTGCAAGTGGTGGCTTTGGGTAGAGGCATGTTTTCCAGACCTGCTGCCTCAGTCTTGTGCATGCGCACGCCCGCACACCCCTCAGCCAGTGGCATCATTGGAGTCGCCAGGGCAAAACAAAAGATACAGGTCACAGGAAAAAGAGGAGCAGGTTCTTAACACAGCTGCTGCTTCAGCTGCTCTGCCAGTTTCTGGTCTGGCCTGCTGTACCTTCTCCTCCTAACCAGTCTCTTCTTTGTAGGGATGTGACTGATTCTGTCTGCTGCCAGGTCAACTTTGCATGCCCCAGTCAGAGGCATCTCTGGCATTGCCTGGGCAAAATGGTCACAAATTGTATGTAGCAGGAAGAGGAAGAGGAGCAAGAGCAGGCCTCATGTGCCACCTCTGCTTCAGCTGCCCCGCCAGTCTCCAGCCTGGCCTGGCCAGTCTCCTCCCCTGCCCACCACCTCCTCTGCTACCCATTTTGGATAGGGACATAGCTGAAGGCTGGTTGGACAGCTGAAGTGGCAGCTTCATGTGGGGTCTGCTCCTCTTCCTCCTGCTGCTGCTGCTGCAGCACACCTCGTGCAGGTATAGGGAGACAGGCAGGGGTGGAGCAGGCCAGACCAGAGCAGTCCAGGCCAGAGACCAGTGGACCAACTGAGGCAGCAGCAATCCATGGGACCTGCTCCTCTTCCATCTTGCTGCTACGAGACGTGTGCGTCTCTGTTTTACCCAGGTAATGCCAATGATGCCACTCACTGGGGCCTGCAAGGCTGAGGTAGTGGCTCAGGGGACAATGCTCAGTTCCCCCTGTAGGAGTAGCAGCAGCCCTGGTGGAGTGGCAGGATAAGGAGCAGGCGATGGTGGAGCCCTGGTCCACTGATGCTTCAGGGAGATGGCTCTGCCCAGAGCCACCATTTGTGTTCAGGAGGGAGAAGAAGAGGCAGTGGCAGATGGAGAGACACACCATTAAAAGTGGTGTAGGACAGCAGTGGAGGTGACAGGAAATACGCAATCTATTAATAATCAAATTCACAAAAGTTAAACCCCAAAATGTTGAGAACTGACTGTACTGTCACTTGGTGTTTGGGTTGAGTGTGGGCCTGTAAAAAGAAAATTGAATCTAAACCAAATGTGTACCAGCTGTGTATTCAAGCCCCATGATATTCCAGATAAACCATTTTGTTCTGTCTTTCCACTCTTCCCTTTCATGTCCATAGGTATTCTACCCTATTTATAGGAGGAGTGAAGAAAGTTTAGTCCACAGGCACCAGTTCCAGAGAACAGGATGATCTCCTGCTATCAGCAGTTAGAGAGAGAGAGAGACTCCTTGAATAAAGTTGTGGAGCTTTGAGGGGAGGTATTTAAAAGCAGCTGGTGAAATATGGATCAGAGGCTCCCTTCCTCTATCCAACAACTTTGTTTCCTAGAAAAATGTAAAACAGTAGCCTATTTTTAGGAAAGGAGACTAGCTATAACTTTGTTATTTAAACTACAAATCCACATTTTTGAAGCTGTTACAAGTACTGGTTGCTTTCAAAGCAGGAGTGGGGAACCTGTGGTGTTTATGGTGTACTATGTCTTCTGGTATTCCTACCCCTGGTGACTGGTGCTGATGAAAAAAAGTGAAAAATGTCTGAAGGCACAAGTTGCCTGCACACCCTTCCAAATAGGTTTTTTTTTTATACTTTTTACCCCATTTATAGAATGAATCTGCAAACCTTGAAGGGAGAAAATATTTGTGATGACATAGCTGCTGAAAGCTGTGCCATACTGTTCATATCTCCAGAGACCACAGGCAGGCCTTCTATTCTTCGCCCATCTCAGAAAGAAAATGTGCCACCAAAGGGGATAGTGAGGCCTATGAAGGTAGGTTAACGTTTGGTATCACTCTTTTGGCATGGGATTTCCACAGTAATGGCTCTAGAACAACAGATGTTAGCATTTGTAAATATTTAACAATATTTAAACAGCCACATTGATGCTGTGAGCTGAGCCTTGGAGTTTTACTACTGTAGCAGTTTGTGTGGTATCTGTACACTAGCAATGGCTATTACAAGTGTGGAACTGTTCAAAGCACCAAACTGTCAGATAGACTATGAGGCCTGAGCATTTGATTCTTTAGCAATAATCTGATTATTGTTATAACCTGAATATGGATAGATGGTTGTACTTGTCCTGTCATGTGACTTGTCATTCATTGCCCCTTCTCACTGGTTTGTATGTACTATCAGTGCTGAGCACTCGTGTTAATGATATTCCTTTGCAGTGGTGGGATGTGAGAAGAGGCCACTGCTGTTGTGGCAGCCAAGATACAGAACTGCCTACCTTAGCAGGTTGACTGACTCCTATTTTTTTTTTTAATGGTCTGACCAGATCTTATACAGTAGGCCCTCCACATTTGCGAGCGATAGAGACACACATCCCTCATGAATGCCAAATAATCACAAATAGGGCACCCTCATTTTAGGCTTCTGCCTGGCAGTTGCACCCATCCAGGCAGGGAACAGGCAATTATCTTCCCTGCACTTTCCTGCCAGCTGCATGAGGCGCACCTGAACTGGCTGTGACAGCAGGAGGAATGCAGGGAACTGGCAGCCGCCTTCCCTGGACCTTTCTGCCACTGGTGCGGGGTGCACCCACAATGGTAGGGGCGGCAGGAGGAGTGGGGGGAATTGGTGAGCACCCTCCCCGGACTTTCCTGCCCCCCATGTGGGTACCAGGAGGAGCGCAGGGGACTGGTGATTGCACTCCCTGGACCTTCCTGCCCCCCACGTGGACACACCTGCAGTGGTCGGGGAGGTGAGAGGAGTGCAGGGAACTGGTAATCGTCCTACCTAGACTTTCTTGCCCCCCGCGTGGGCACGCCCGCACCAGTGGCGGGGGAAGCAAGAGGAGTGCAGGGAACTGGTGATCGTCCTCCCTAGACTTTCCTGCCCCCCCCGTGCAGGTGTGGCCACACCCGTGGCAGGTGCGGGGGAGGTGGGAGGAGTGCGGGGAACCTGTGATCACCCCCTCTGGACCTTCCTGCTGCCAGCACAGGGTGTGCCTGCACTGGGGGCAGGGAGATTGGGAGGAGCAAGCTGGGTGGGAGTGGGGTGGGAGGGGAGAATGAGGGGCAAGCGAGCACCCTGCAAATAATCAAACTAGCGAAAGTGAAACCCGTAGATGTGAAGGGAGAGGTGTTTCGTTCCTTACATCTGGTTTTTAGTAGTTTACGTTTTGGGTCTCTATGTGGCTTTTATTCATACTTTTATATTTTTAATGGATTATTGGTATGTATTGATATTTGTTTGGTTTTTGTAAACTCTTTCAGGTACCTCCTTTTTAAGTTATAGAAAGGCAGAGCATAAATGCCCAAATGAATGTCTAGCTGTGTATTGGGAATATGTGTATTTATTTTGGCTCTGCAGATCTGTGAGAAATTTTCTCTCCTAAGGTAACTTTTCAGACTCCTATCCGTGATCCTCAGACTCGCAAAATCCTGAGCCCAGAGATAAGGAAGAAACTTGAAACTTCTCTTTTAGTAGATGACTGCATTGAGATTCCAGAGGATCTTGTATTGCCTGCAGCCAGTGTTGTGTGAGTAAAACAGTTTATAATTTCATGAAATTAAAACCAAAATAGATAGTAAGACAGTCAATGATTTCACAAAAAGTGTTACAGTTGTCTTCAGGTGATTGGAAGAGATAGTTTTGACCTGTTATCCATAGAATATGATAATTGGTTTTTAGGAAGGGTTTTTTCCTTGGACTTTAGGCCTGTGAGCAGGAACAGTGACATCTGCTGGAACATTCTTTCAGCTGAGAATGAGTGCCATGATAACTGTAGTTGCTCCCTGATTTAAGGTCTGGAAAGGATGACTGCATTCATCTGAGAAAGCTGTAGTCATTCACATTTGCTTTTAGTCATCTTGGAGACATCATTGTGTTAATAGCACAGCTACTTTTATCTTGATTGGAAAGTGCTAAAAATTTTTAGCCTACTTGCAGTTGAAACTCCTTTTCCAGATGCAACTATGCAGTGATTGATTTTACTCTGCGTAACTTAAGAGACACATGGAAGCATCAGTATTCTTGCATTTATGAACATAAACATGGCTTTGGAGGCTTGTGATATCTGATGACTGCATTGGAATTTTTTGGTGACAGATTAAGGCAATTTTATTTTCCCTGGTGTTACAGTATTGTTAAGAACTTTACTGTTCCTAGTTGTTTGATTTAATTTTTATGGCTCTTGCTAATTATTTGTAATTTCTGTTGTTAAATACCCAGAGGACATTACTAACTGAGAAGTAAACAAATGAGCTAAGTAGATAAATTGAGCGTCCAGTGTGTATATACTTGGAACTAAGTCCCACTGAATTCAACTTGGGTTACTTCAAAGTAGGTGTGCCTAGAAGTAAAGTCTAGATATACTGAGAGAACATAATATGGTCTTAAAAGAGACTTTCAGGGACTTAACAACATAGTATCTGAAGTCAACAGTGAATGTCCTGGATTGATTAATAAGCAGTGGCTTATTCTGAGAAAATAACTAATCTGAGAGCCAGATGTATCTCTTTTTATCTCAGTTATCCTTCAGAAGGCTGAATTAATTAATTTGTGATGGCTCTGCCTTTCCACAGGAGTCAACCAATAGCAATAGCAGATATTGATTCAGCAAAAGAGGAGAAAGAGACAGAAGGAAATGTCGGCTTTGGTCCTCCAAGTGATGTTATGCCAGAACAAAGCAGAAGAGCACACATTCCTGACTTGTCCGCAGTAAATGATGCTGATCCATTAAAGAGCACTGATAGCCTTCCAGATTCCTGTAAAAGTCAAACAATGTCTCCATTGCAAGTTTGCACAAGAAAAGAAGCAAGGGATAGGCATTCTCTCTCACATGATGCAATTTGCCTGCAAGCTACTACTGAAAATAATCTGTCCAAGGAAGCAAGCTATGAGCCAGCATGTTCTTTCCACTTGGCTTCATTGCTAGATGTTGATTCCTCAAAGCAAATTGTAAGTTCTAAGCAGGCTACAAAACAAGTTTCTAACAGCGCTTGCAAAACTGAGCCATTGTCACTAGCACATACACAAAACCATCCCTCACAACATGCGCTAGAATCCTGTAGCTTTGGGAATCTCAGCTGTTGTGAAATAAAAGATGACAATGGGCCAACTAGCACTGGAACAGAAGAGAATTCTGTCCCAAAAGCATCCTGTAACTTCGATTATGATAAGTTTGATCCTAACTTCAGCAGCTTTGGAGGTGGTCCAAGACTACGGGATTCGCTTGACCGTCTTGTGCCCAACATTAAGAGTGATACCCAAGAGGACAATGTAATGTTTAAGGTAGATTTTCTCCAAACAGAACAGCATAACTGCCCTGATGAATCCAAGGCTGTAGAAATAACTCCTGACAAACAGTAAGTATTCTCCAAGTGCATCTAGAGGAGTCTTGAGCTTCAGTAATATGGTACAAATTAATGAAAGACAGCCTGTTAAGGCTCCTGGGCTAAATCTAAGTTGTGGGATGAATAACAGCAGACTATGTAGTCAAAAGAAAATGGCATACAGTCCAAATCAAAAAATGAATAAATTATTTCAAGTTATTCAGTATTCTCTTCTGGAATGCATTAAAAATATTGACTTCCTATTAATTCCTGTTTAATTCATGAATTTTACCCAGTTTTTTATGGAAAGAAGGCTTTTAAATATAATAGCTAATATATATGTAGTACTTATTTGGAGAATTCAAAAATACAATTTCATGCTCAAAAATTTACAGTTTAAATATCTGCATGTAAAGGACAAAGAAACCTGGATGTGCAAAAGCAATTTAAAAAGTACATTGAACCAAATGTCCTCAGAAGAAGTGGATATAACATCAGTCTTCTTACTCCTATAGGAACGAGATTGATAAGCAGATCATAACTGAAGAGCAGGCTGTACCTGAAGGAACTCAAACTGAACCTTCGAGTGAATTGGTATTGTATGGTTTCTTTATACATTCTTATCCCTATATTTAGGGTTCAGCATGCTTTGAGGTGGAAAAAAGGTATGAAAATGTTCATTTTGGCTCAAAGTTAATTCTGCCGTTTATATGCATTTAACAAACTTTGCACAAATTTTTCTTTTTCATCATTCATTCTGGTAGACAAGGAAGAAAGACTTGTACAGGGCAGAAAGGCCCATCAAGTCTTTGCCTCTGAAATGTCAAGAGACATTATTTCTCAGACACTTTCAAGACATTTTACAGACTTCTGTGCCTTTTCTTCATGGAAAGCTGTCACTGTAAAGATTTTGCAGAGTATCTCATTCTATACTTCCAAAATCAATTCTGAAATGATGGCATCTGAACAAGAGAAATGAAACTGGGCTTTGGCTACACAAAATGGTATTAGATTCATTAGCTCTTGAGACAGATTTGCGTATAATTCAAAGGTAATCCTACAACAAGTATTACTAAAACCATTGAAATCACCTTGGATAAAGATTTGAGTCTGAGTTATATACCAGAGGGTGAACACAGTTTTTTGTTAAAATCCAATCCTAGAATAACCACATTTTATGTCTTACTAAAAGTCCAGAAATGCTTAATATTCCCCCATAATGCTTGAACCATACTTAGTTCATGGTTTACTTTTTAAAACTTTTTATGCTACTAATTCCATTTTATTTGTGAAGTGTTTTGGATTTCTTTAATTAAAAATTAATTTCTTTAATTAAAAAACGTTTTAATGACCACATGGATGTGAGATCTCTTTACAGGAAGTTGCCTCAAGTAGGATGATACTTTGGGTATACTTTCACTTTCTTCTTTCCGTTGGTGAAATAACTTTGACCAAGAACTACTTCAAGTTTAATAAGAGCTTTGACAAGCAAACAAAAGTAGTTACTATGGGTTGTCATGTGGCCAAGAGGTGGCTAAATTATCCATGGAAAAATGTGAAAACGAGAATACTTGTTCTGAAAGTTTGTTTGTTGAACTGTTTGTTGTTTGGCTCGTTTATAGATGATGTTTTTGCTACTTGGAGAGGGAGTGAAGTTGACCTTACAAATTTTTATCACTTGTTAATTCCAAGGAATGTTATATATCAAAATGAAAATGAAGCAGTCATTTTGATTAAGCACTCTTTATTAGAGCATGCATATATGGGAAACTGCCCAAAGGTAGTGCACCCCTTACATTGAACAAGTAACTTATTTTTCTCCATGCATAGTAGACAAATCAATAGTGAGAAGTAGGATATAGTTGTAGTATTGGCTGTGTGATACATTACACAATAGACTATGGGTTTTGCAGTGATAAAGCAATTTAACAAACAGCTATGTCTGGTACACTATTATTCATAGTGAGAAAGAGCATTGTTCAAGCTCCTCTTTTTCCTCAGTGCCAGACAGTCTCAGCTTTTTCTATATCCAGTCTTTCTTTTCTCTCTCCTTCCCCCACCCAAATCTGTGACCTTTATATCCATAGTTTATGATCTTCACGTCCACAGTTACTATACAATTTGATTTAGAATGCAACAGTTCATTTCTTATATTTAAAAGAGAAGAAAGCAGGAGAGCAATTTGGCACTTCTGTATATAAAAAAAACACAGATGCTAACACCTCTTAAAGAGGTGATGGGTCACATTCTAGGTCCATCAGATGTGAACTTCCCTGTTCTTAGATTAAAACACAACTGTTCAGGTGAGACTGATTTTAGAAATGAAGCTTTCATACTGATAGAAAAACCAATGGATAGAGGGTATCTACACAGGTAATATCTCAGAGTTCATATAAAGCAGGGGTGGGCCACTGTGAAGAGTTAGCCTCCTCCAACACCTCAAAGGGCTATACCCTCACATCCCACCACAAAAGTGTGCACGCACACACATACACACATATAATTTTTGCCCAAAATGTCCCCTAGGACTGTGGGGGGCATTTTGACTATGTTTTTATGCCCCTTAGCCTTTTTTTTAAACAAAGGAAATGAATAGAAGTTACTTCCTGTTCCTAAATTGACCTGGGAGAGTAAAAGTGTGGGAAAAATGCCCTCACGGCACCTAGATAGCATTTGGTTGGGGGGGAACATTGAACCCCTGAGGGTCAACAGCCCTAGGGGGCTCATGTGGCCACGGACCACACTTTACCCACTCCTGATGTAAAAAAGCAAAACAAAAAACAAATAGCATGTTCTGATCTTTTAAAAAAAACAAAATAGACCACATTTTATTCATCTTAACTGTAGCTTCACTTTTAATCAGATTCATAAAGAAACATTGACACTTAGTCCATCCAGCACATAGAAGATTGTTGAGAGAAACCTCATATTTCATTTGAAGGAACTAGCAATATTAAGAACATCCTGATTAGGAGCACTTTTAAAGGACCACCAAATAAATGCATAAATCACATACACCCCCCGCAAAAGGCATTCATCACACCATTTCACCACTTACAACAGCAGTTTTGTTGTGTATGTTGTGCGGTGCTAATTCCCAAAGGCAGGGAAAGTAACTAGGCCTCTTATGTACAGAGAACACCTCTGCAATATAAAAAGAGAAAAACAAGTGCTCCTCTGGTGTGCCACTTCTTGGAACAACACCATTTTACAAGATCCTGTAAAGAATTAACTCTATTGATGCATGGCTTCAATGAAAAAGAAGGTAGAGAGGATCTTAAATGAAAAGAATTGTTTGCTTCAGGCTTAAAGTAAACTAAAACTAAAATTCCACCTTAAAAAAGCTTTCAGAGTTTTAAGTATTAAAATCTTAAAAAAAAAAATCTTCCAGCTCTTAAATAAAGAAGCTGGCCATCTTACATTTTAAGAAAATCTTTTGGAGTTTTTATACAGTCCCTTTTGCCCAAATACATCCATGTGAAAATACGACATCTTTTCTATTTTTTCTAATGTCTACTTGCGAGGTGTAAGTGCTTTCATTTGGTCAGTAATTAGTTTTGGTTTTCTTGGCTGAGAACTCTCTGCATCTTTGGTTCGAAGGGAGTATTTACAGGTTATGAGAGAGCCAGCATGGTGTAGTGGTGTAGTGGTTTGACTATGGCCCTGGAGACAAGGATTCTTTTGCCTGCTCTGCCATGGAAATCCTCTGGGTGACCTTGAGCATATTACAGCCCCAGAAAGCCCTGTGACAGGTTTGTCTTAGGGTCACCATTAAGATGGAATTGACTTGAAAGCACACAACAACAATTTACAGGTTATAAAACAATGTAGAAATATATCAGTGCTCTTAAGTAAATGAATGTCTTGAGAGTCAGTGTGGTGTAATGGTTTGAGTGTGGGAGTACAACTTGAGAACAGAGTCCAAATCTTTGCTCAGGTGTGGAAACCCACTTGATGGTCTCGGGCAAGTCACACTCAGCCTTAGAGGAAGGCAATGGCAAGCTCCCTCTGCATAAATCTTGCCAAGAAACCCCAGTGATAGATTTGCCTTAGGGTTGTTATATTTTGGAAATGGCTTGAAGGCAGATAACAACAAAATGAATGTCATGTATTTTTATGTTGTCCTCCTGTGACTTTTTAAATACCGCCCCCCTGAAGATCATCCACAGGCTCAGATGTGCCAGGCTTTTTAGCAAAGACTATCTTTTTAGCACCCCAAGATGTTTTTTCCTTTTTCTCTATGGATTCAGTGGATACTCTCCATAAAATGGTAACGTTTGTCATCTAAGTAAAAAATTGTTTTGCAGAACAAGATTAATGAGCTAATACTGCTGTCATTAGAGTTCACACATTTTCACTTTAAGGCAGTGGTATAATGGGAGCTTTACATTTGTACACAACTTCTTACAAAAGTGAAGAGAAGCAAGTTAAGCCCCATATGCAATTGGTAAATAATCTCCTCACTGAATTTTTCCCCAAACTGTTCTTTGCTTTTTAGGTGAACGAAAGTACTGCATCAGCTGAGGTTTTAGGTCAACACAATTTTTCCCTATGTGAGGTTGTAGACGATCTAGCACTCAAACTTCCATGTCAGACAGAAACAGCAGTAAATAAAAGCAATCATATGGATATAGAAAATGAAGAATTCAGATCACCCATGGATGGTAAGTGTAGTTGGATCTAAACACCTGTTCTAGTGTACAGATTTTCATACCATTATAAGCCACAGTTGTGTGCCTGTATTTTGTTTTGATACCCTTCAAACAGGAAGTATGGGAACATAATATAGATGGAATCTGTTACTGAAGATCTCTGATATACTAAAGATATTTATCCAGTGCTTAGTGAAGCATAATGAGAGTGTTTTGGAGACTGCTTTGTAGATCTTTGTGCAAAGATTTTTTACTATTGTTGTGAAGATGGTTAAATATAAGCCCTATTTCTCATGAGATTGCTGTTAACGTTTAAAGGCAGAAACTTATAAAACACTTTGCATGAGGCCTAGTCTAGCTTATGGATCTACATTGAGAAACTCAAGTCAATGAGCCAAATTGAGACCTCTAAGCATCTTCACTTCAGGCCTTTGGCCTCTCATAAGGCCATGTACCCTTCATTGGCTCTGTTCCATGTTACTGGTACTTTTTGCTCTCTCTCTCCCAATGATAAAGCTGATGGAAGGAACATATTACTTCTTACGCATGTTAAGGAAAAAGCATGCCATGTGCAAATCTTTTTTTTTTTTATTGTCGCTTAGTGAGCAAAGTTGAGAGTTGCATCTTTACTGCTGCCTATCTTTAGCTCTGCCACACTTATTACAGATTTTAACCAAGGTAATACAGACCTCTATTGCACGCTGCCTATAAGTGTTTTTAGCTATCACTGATGTTCCAGTTGATTCAGTGAGCATACCTCCTTAGCCACCTGTCAATGTCATAAAAGTGTTTCAAATCTACTTTTCATTTGAAGTTTTGACAATATTTCCTTGCCACTTAAATCAGTTTAAAGAAAAGATGGGAAAAATAGAAGGCCGCCCATTACCTCACTCAATATACATAAGTTACAAACATTGCAGGAAAACATTTCTGTACCTGTCGTGTCTAGAAATGGCAAACTCATTAGTTTTAGTAGACACTAATACTAGTTTGTTATAGAATTCATTAGTTCCCATATTCAGTAGTCTCCTCTTGTAGTTCTAGGAATGAACATAGAAGTAGATTATCTGGAGCAGTTTGGAATGTCCTCGGTAAGTAAGCAATACATGAATTAGATGTAGGATTTTACAGTATTCTCCTGTCTTTTCTCTGTTGCTTTATTGTGTACCACATGCTCCTAAAAGTAACAGTCTTTCATAAAGAACTCAGATATTTTTGTTGAGTCCAGTGTTACACTTTTATGAATACTTTGCTTTTTTGGCTTGGAATGTTCATCAACCTGAGACAGCCAATTTTCATGTAATCCCACATTTTGGCTGACTCCTACTTGTACTTCTACTTGGATCAGAGGTTTTCAGTTTGCTATTGTATATTAAAAAGCCAGTTTGACTAACCTTTAGAGCTAAATCTTTCAAAATGCATCTGTGAGGCTACCTGCACATATGAATGATGAGTATTTTAAAACAGTATGAATTAAAAAAAAAGTCTGTATTGTCTAATGAGAATGTCAAGTTGTTAAGCCTTCCTGTCAACGAAAATACTAATCTGTTGAATGTGTATTCTTTGCTAACTGTTAGTATGTATGTATGTAATCATTGCTAAAAAAGGCTACTGTGTATCCAGGCTTAAGTATTACTAATTGCTACTCCCATTGTAATCAAAAGGCTGCTTGCTTGTACATGGTGTTTCATGTTAGGGAAGAGCGGGAACAGGCTGCAAAACAAAAGTTAAGACTGATGGTGTTAGGATGTTATGAGAACAAAGTGGTATGGAGATAGTGATAGAAAAATATGCAGGAAGGTGTCACCTCAGGCAAGGACATGTGGGTTTGTGTAATACAACTGTCTTGAGAGAAAAGGAAGGTATAGGCACATGAAGGGAATTACAGCTTTGATGAACAAATGTTCTCCTTCGTGGTCTCTGTGCCTTCACACACTAGGAGCTTTCGCGCATGCGCGGTAGCATTCGGAAGATTCTAGAGCTTAGTAGCTTGGCGGGAACCCCTCCCCCATGCCGCTACTGCGCATGCTCCTCCCGCCGAGCAATGGTCGTTCCTCAGTTCTTTCTCGTCCGCTGTTGCGAACGGAAGGTTCTTGGCTTGTTCCTCGCTTCTTGGAAATTTGTATTGATAACCTATAAAAGATGTGCATTGTATGAAACTTTCAGCTTTGGCAACTTCTGTGGAAGTGTGCTGTGCTGCTCATGCTTATCCATACAGAAGATACAGAGAGAGAAGACATTGGTAAGGCAAAAGTGGCAGTGGCAGTGGCATTGCCACAAAAGCCGAAAAAGAAGCAAAAGGTAGACACTGTGTGAAAGTTGGGTCCTGTGACAGCTGTTAAGCCAGAGAAAAGGGTGGTGGTAGCAATTAAGTCTCCAAGAGTTGTTTTGGAACACCATCTGGAATCTCATTCCAAAGAGATGAGAGGGCTGCTTGGGAGTGAAGCTCTGGCATTGAAGCATGCTAAGAGCCTCTGCCTCAGAACTCAGAATTGATGGGAGGAGCTACATTAGAATATAGCTCCACAATGTGAGCATACTCAGTTCCTCCTCCTTCAGCACCATTTCAGATGGGCTGCAGAGGTACAGAGAACATGACGAGGTATGAGATGGGTGGTATTTATTCTTCGGTTGTGAATATGACCCCAGAGTTTATGCAGTACTTGAAAATGATGTTTAAATCTATGCCAAGTGTGTTATATATAGAGAGAGACAAGAGCTGCAGCCTAGAGATGTTGGCAACCAGGGAAATGCGTTCAAAGAATGGAAAGCAGACAATATGGGCACTAATGCTTCAGGCCTTAGTTTGAAATTCACCAGTCCAAATAAATTACGCATCATGATTAGACAAGCTATATCTGATGAACTGAGTGCAGTATTATTGGTGGGAAATAATCAACTGAGTGAATTTGGAAATTGAGGTACAATGGATTTGAATCCAATAGTGAATTTAATGAATTGTCAAAAGAATATTACTACCATGAATTTCAATAGAATGAATTTAACACCCATGTCTAATTTATTCACTGGAAGGGAAAATGAGAATTACATAAAGCAGCAGATAATAATGGATAAAGAACAAAGTGCAAAAGTCACTGAGAATAACAAAAATAATAACTCTTTGAAGAAAAGAAAGTTAGTTACACATGCAGACTCCAAAGAGGAAGCAAGGGATGAAAGAGCAAAGAAGTGCATGAGAAAGACTAAGTATGCAGCATTGCACAGAGCTAGTTAATGAAGAATGGCAAGAGGAAATGTTGCAAATGAACATTGAAGACAGTCGTGATTCTTCTGAAAAGGAAGAGGATAGGTGGATGGTAATAGGTTGCGTCAGGTGGATGCATTTAGGAGTTTATTCAAGGGAGTTTTACAGACCTTGGGGTTGGAGATAGCTGAAGAGGTTGCAGAATAAGGAGGAGAAGGAAAAGTAGGACAAGATGGCATCTGTGCTAAAGCGGAAAGAGTCACAAGGAATTGATTTTTTTTAATATGTATTTTATTGAAATAATAAAAACAGACAAAAACAACATAACTTAATAATATAAAAAGACAAAAACCACATCAATCTAAACAACAAATCTAGACACATGACAAAACTATAAAAATACAAATTAAACTAAACAAGTAAGATATAGAATACCTAGCTAAAAAGAGGTTCCCACCGCTGTAGTAAGCAGTGAATAGCAATCTAGTAGTAATCCTAGCCCATCTCACATATAATGTATTGTTTTAAAATTAGCTGTTAATTAAAATAGTAAAAATATTAATACCAATAGTTTATTAGTGATACCTAAAATCTACTTATTACTTCTATCCTTAACAATAAATTAATAAATATATTAGTAAAAAAAATATAAATATGTTAGTAAAAAAAGATAAAGATTATATGTATTCTCTACAATATTCAGTTGAAATCTAACTAGAACTATATAATGAAACTAATTATTAGGGATGGGCCAACCAAATTCTCGAATCCTGGGTAAGGATTTGAGATTCCCAAATCCGAATCCCTGTGCCAAAATAGGTAAACAGAATCTTTCGAATTTGCCAACTAAATAGATTGTTGGAGACCGGGACGCCTGAAAACCAGGGAGAACATACATACAAGGGAAGATAGTAAGTAGGTGAGGTTTTCCCTTGGAGTAATAATGTCCTTTGCTAAAAATTTCACAAATTACAGCTGGGCTTGTATTCTAAGATACTGAAATTGAACATTTCATATTTAAGTTCAGTACTTGACTGGAAGCTACAGGCTTGAGATTCCAAGGACAGCTGAAACATTCCTTTGCTTTGCTCCCTTGCAAACCTCTTTTAGACACAATTCTGGGGTTTGGAGTTTAACAAGGTTTCACAGCCTTCTCTTCCAAAGTGTACTGGTGCATCATCAAACTACAAGTCCCAGGATGCCAGAAGGAGCTATGCAAAGAAAAGCCAGTTTTGACCTGGATTATCTCACTACTGTAGTATGTGGCCCTGTTTACACAGGCAGGAAAATGTGAGATTAATCCACATTCTCCTGCCTGTGTAGAAAGGGCCTTCATGTCATTTTCAATCTTGGCAGATCTTGAGGCAAAACTGGGAAAATTGTCTTGGCCAGATTTCTTCAGAGGGAGGTTTGTCTTTGCCTAGGCTTTTGCTAAGGCTGGGAGAGTGTTTCTTGCCCAAGATTATCCTTCTTTCCCTTGCTTTTTAAACTGTTTTTTAAAAACGGATTCTAAAGATGTGAGATTTGTGGATTTCCTAAACCAGCGGTTCTCAACCTGTGGGTCGCGACCCCTTTGGGGGTCAAATGACCCTTTCACAGGGGTCGCCTAAGACCTTCGGAAAATACGTATTTCCGATGGTCTTAGGCTCCATTCCCTCCTTGGTGGTGGTGCACAAGTGCAAGCCACACACTCATGTCCTCCTGCCCCCTTTGGCGGGAGCATGTGCAGCCGCACGCGCTCCCGCCAAAGGGGCAGGGGACGCAAGCGCGTGCCTAGCGCTTGCGCACCACCACTCCTGGACCTTTTCCACACGTTACCTTATCGCGGAGGTGGGGGGTGCCATTCGCACAAGCAGGTTCTTGTGCGAGGCGCTCTCTTCGCTGCTCCTTCGTCCCGCAGCTGGCTTCCTAGTCGCGCCGCCCTGCCCCTTCCTTCCGCAGTGCAGCCTGGAAGCTGTAGGCTGGGCTGGGGGAGGAAGGGGTGGGGCGGGGCGGTCTCACAACCAGGAAGCCAGCTGTGGGACGAAGAAGCAGCGAAGAAAGCGCCTTGCGCAAGGACCTGCTTGCACGAATGGCACCCCCCACCTCTGCGATAAGGTAACGTTCGGAAAAGGCCCGGGAGTGGTGGTGCGCAAGCGCGAGCCACGCGCTCGCGTCCTCCTGTGCCCTTTGGTGGGAGCGCGTGTGGCCACAGCGTCGCCACAGCAGGAGTGGTGGTGCTCAAGCATGAGCCATGCACTCATGTCCTCCTGCCCCCTGTTCAGAAGGAAGTGAAATCGCTCCCCTTCTCCGCTACCGGGAGAACCTCCCATCTGACGGGCCAGCTTGGGGGGGTGATGGTAGCACGGAGGGCAGACCCGCTCCTCACCATGGCCCCTTCCCCACTCGCCACGGAGGGGGGCGCTGCAGAAGGGCCAGGGGGCTGCAAGGCGGCGCTTTTCCAAGGAGGTGAGCTGCGCCCAGCACAAAAGACAAAGGCAATGGAATTCCTCCCCCACCCCCGGCCAGGGTCAACACTCTGGAAACTTTTCCCACACTGCCCCCCCAGTGGAAACGAGAACGAAGCAGAAGCAGAGCCCGAGGGGGTTCTCGGAGTTTTTTCCCCGGGGAGACGCACGGCTCCTCTTTCCCTCCTGGCCCGCCCCCCCCGTTCCTGGCCAGCGAGGGAGGAGGCATTGTAAATAATAAATAAATAATTTTATGGTTGGGGGTCTCCACAACGTGAGGAATTGTATTAAAGGGTCGCGGCATTAGGAAGGTTGAGAACCACTGCCCTAAACCTTCCAGGGATTTGGATCTGGAAAATTCTGGATTCGTCCCATCCCTACTAATTATCTAAAAAACTGTAGTATCCTTGTCTCCATAATTATGAAACAAAACCATTTTTCTTAGTTCTCTGCTTTAACAACACTGAAAACATTGAACTGCTATAAGACACACTCGAATACTCATAGTATTTTCTCTTGCAATAGTATAACTATCAATACTAGAAAAGTAAAAAAAAACCCAAAATGTGCACCATCTTATATGTCTTATATCTTATCTTGTTTATCATATTCCCATTAGTTAAAACATTCTCCCTTAAATTTCCCTGTATGTAACCAGGAGATAAATCCAAAAAATAACCGTTTTGTCTGCCAGATCTCATTACATTCCAAAGTAAATAAGCAAATACAAAGTCTAAAGCCAATTTACCTGACAAACCATGTAACAGACCTATTAACCTATTTGATTATCTTTTACAATAAAATAATTCCATCTGGAGAGACTCAGAAAATCACTCTCTAAGCCACATGTGTCAAACACAAGACCTGCAGCCAAATCAGGCCTACCAGGCTGTTTCATGTGGCCCTTGCACCTCTCCTGCAGCTGCAGCACTCCCCCCACCTAGCAAACCCAATTCCCACATTGTGGACCCTGGCAGCTGGTGTTCTGAAGAGGGGCCCAGCATCCAGCACTCCTGCTTCTGACTGTTCCTCTGTCCAAGTCTCACTGTCAGAGTGTTGCTGCCAGTTATCATGGCAATGCTTTGTGCAGCTCACGGGAGTTGAACAGAGGAGCAGTCAGAAGTAGATTGCAACTGCTGACTCCCAGGCCCCTCTTCAGAATACTGGCAGCTGGGGCCCGCAATGTGGGGAACGGGTTTACCAGGTACAGAGAGGGGCAGAGGGGCAGAAAGAGGCACAGGGGAGGGGGGAAGTAGAAAGAGGCACAGGTAATATTTGTCTGATGATTAAAAAAAATAACTTTCTGTTTTCAAAACTCATTTTTCAATAAATTGTCTAGCAGTTGTACACTTGAATATCTGCTAGTTTCAGAGCTAGTTGTTACTAAAATCAGTAATAATCGAATGCAGAGGCAATTATTTAATATGATAAAAGAATAGATACATTTATATAGTCTTAAAGATACAACGAGCCCTTTGAGGGCAACCACAGTGCTGATGTGGCCCAAGATGAAATTGAGTTTGACATCCCTGCTCTAACCAGCTCTGCATTAAACAATGCCTTAAATCTTTATAATTAAAAATCTGAATTTGTAAATTCATCAGGGAACAGCTCCTTTTAAAACAGTAAGTCTGTTCAGTATTTTGCCCTTCTCTCACTACATGATCTTCTTCTTGTTCTTCCCACATAAAATCCTGTGACTTTAAATTAAAGGTGTCAGTTTCTTCAGGCAGTGTTTTCACTCAAACAGACTGAGGCTTGAAAGTTGAAAACATTGCTGATCTTCTCCTCTGTTCTGCAGACAATCCAATTCTGATATAGTCAAATCCAATAATGTATGGTCAAAACTGGCTTCTTCTTGCTCCCTTGTCATCTCCGAGTCTGAAAAGCTCTTCTGAATTACATTTCCATTGCCACTTCCTTCCTTCTGAAAAGCTGTCATATCATCAAACAGTTTTGACTGTTTTTCAGTTTTCTTTCCATCCTGAACTTTCAACGATGACAGCTGTTCTAGAGTCTGTTCTAGAGTCTTATCAAGTTTAGGTAGGTAACATTGATTGGCTGAACTCTACCCAAAAATGCAAGCAGTACTTGAGTATCTTTTTTGGATTGTCCAATTCATTCTTTATTTAAAGACCAAGATCCTCAGTTGAGGCCATGTTACATTTTGTACAGTAACAGAAAACAATGGCTAGTGTTCCCACAGCTGGAGACAAGACAGCACAACAACAAAGATTTTCCCAGGCAACACACTCTCCACTGGGGGAAGGGATGTATAAAAATCAGCATACACAATGGGAAACAACATTCACAATCTTCATATTAGTGAAAAAAAGGAAAAAAATCAAATTTAATTAAAAAAAATTCTCATCAGAGTTCTAGTGAAGCTCTGTCATAGTCCAGACAGACAGCTTCCAAAATCAAAGTCAGACAATTAAACTAGATCAGAATCCAAAACAAAAAAAGTGATATTATAAAACATACAAAAGCTCTGTCTCTACTTCTTTATCCAAATATAAGAGAAAAGTAAAAAACTAAAATGTTCAGAATAAATCAGTGATGCTAACGAGTAAAAATAATCAAGAACAAAGACAAAAACAAAAATTTCTCTTAAAGTTAAGCAAAAGAATCCTGTTTCTTATAGGCAAAATTACAGCTGCTGCAATTGAGAAGTTTCTTGTTTAAATGCTCAGATTTCCATTTGAACCAGGTCTAATCATTACCAAGGGATCCAGCGATGACTAAGTGTATTGTCCCTAAAGGAAACCTCCTGGCTCCACCAATGGTTCCTGCAGCTCGGGTCTCAGCTGCTGCTTTGTCAGCGAGTACTAATCACATCCCCTCTGCCATCCACCATGATCAAAACTCGAGTCCCAAGGGACTGATATGCTAATGTCAGATATATTCAGAGAATAGATCCAGTCAGAATGGGAAGTTTTCTTGAACACTAGGAGGCTGTTGGGCTATATTTTGGAAAGAATGAATGCGAATTCCTTAAAATCCCACTGGTGGATGGCTCACTAGCAGCTATTATTTCTGGGGCATTGGTCCCTTGGGAAGAGGACACAGTGCTAAAAGAAGTGGATGAGAGAAGAGCTGAATCTGCACTGAAGGAAGCTCATGAAGATTCAGCTCTGGGTATAAGAGCATCTGTGGCTGCACTGATGTTTGTACAAGCCAAGGTTTTGTGGATGCAGGGGATTATAGAAAGTGAGGAAGTACAGTCTCACTGACTAGCCAGAGCGTTATCCAGAGTAAAGAAGATGTTAGACTATTTAATGAATGCTAGTTATGATTCTCTGGCTTTTTAACTCTAAGTGCTGTAGCAGTGGCAAGGAGGACCTTGTGGTGACACCACTGGGACAGGGATCAGAAGTTGAGGAACAATTTAACCTTTGTCCCTTTCAAAGGGGAGTTATTGTTTGGAAATAAAGTATTAGTGGAGAGCAGAGAAGAAAAGCAAGTAGTGCCCACTGCAGAAGAAGAAGTTTGAAAGAAAGCCATTTTGAGGGAATATCGCTCCCGTTGGGGTGCTAGAGGAAATGGTAGGCAAACTGATTTCAGGTGTTGCTGACAACAGTGGTTTAGACCAAAAGAACAATTTAACAGATCAGGAACATTTAGGAACAGATAAGGAAAATGAAGAGGAGATGGATCTACCCAGAGAAGGGGTAGGCTGCAGTATTGACAAAAGGGTGACATTGGTGGGAGAAAGACTTCTTTTTGGCATCTGATAGCCTCAAGTAACAATGGATCAATGGGTGATCCAAGTGGTAATGCAAAGTTACAAAATATTGTTTGACAGGTTGCTGAAAAAGGGGACAAATCTCCTCACCTGTGGCAAAGGATGTGGAGAAGCAGAGGATAGTGTTGAAGTAAATAGATCACTTACTAGAAATAGGAGCAGTAGAGTAAGTTCCAGAGGATCAATGGTTCTCAGGAGTGTACTCCACATTTTTCATGGTGCCCCAACGCAATGGGACCCATCATTCTGTTTTGGACCTCAGGTATCTCAGTGGTTTTGCAAGGTAGCTGAGGTTCAAGATGGAGACACTACAGACAATAAAGGAAAATTTGCACATTGGAGATTGTATGGCCTTGATAGGTTTGAGAGAGGCATATCTTCATGTACCAGCAATTGTGTTGGACAGGAAATAGCTCAGGTTTCAGTATATGAATAAGCATTTCCAGTTCAAAGCTCTGTGTGGCATTTCAGTGTTTGAACAGACAATTAGGATCTGTTTGCCTCAGTCAAGAATATCAGGCTAAAATGATTTTCAATAGATGGAAGCAGGCAAGTGATGCTCTGTCAGTGCCATGGCCAAAAGGATGCCATTGTGCATTTCTACCAATGCAGATTCTACAGAGAGTGTTTCTCAAAATATAGCAAGAGGAGGCAGAGGTGGTGCTAATAGCACCACATTGGCCCAGAAGACCTTAGTTTTCCATTTTGAAACACATGTCAATGAGCATCATGGAAATTGCTGATTCAGAAAGATATACTGAGTCAAAGGTCAGTTTATCATCCAAATCTGCAGTGGCTAAATTTGATGGCCTGTGTCTTGAAAGGAAGGCATTAGAGTTACAGGACTATTTAAAGGAAATTGTTGAAACCATTCTAACTTCCAGGAGGCAGTCAACTCAGAATATATATGACATGACATGGAAAGCATTTCAAAGGTGGTGCACCTCAGAGCAGCTGCAGGTTGAAGACCTTCAGGTCAAACACATTTTGCAGTTTCTGCCAGACAGTCTCCAGATAGGAGTGATACCTAATACTCTAAAGTTCCAAGTGTCAACATTAGCAGCGGCACTGACTTTTGGGGGTGCCCTGGTCTCTGCTCATGTATATACTAAAGAGATTTCTCAGGGGTGCAACTATCTCTACTTTCCCAATGTGGCAGAGCTTCCTTAGCTGGGATCTGAACGTGGGTGTGATTAGACTGACAGCCACATTTGAACCACTCAGGGAGGCTTCTTTGAGAATGTTGACCTTTAAAATATCCTTTTTTGGTCACTGTAATGTCAGCAAGTATCTGAGTTAGCAGCATTGTCAATAAATCCAAATCTGCAAGTTTGCACAGGACAAATATACATTAATATTGTATCCAACGTTCCTTCTGAAATATATATTGCACAGAGGAGTTCCTGGTACTATTTATCTGCCAAAATTTTGTCCTCAGCCAAAATACCCCAAGGAAAAGAGATGGCATATCCTGGTTATCAGGAGATCCACACCCACCCTTAAAAAAATAGTGGGGGGTTCAGGTTATAGTTAGTTAGGTAAGGTTAGGTTATGTGTGGCTAAACAATAAAACTACATGGACTCCCGCCTGTTCTGGTTGGCATGCATTAACCCAATTATAGTTTATTCCTCCTCTTGCCATCCCAGAATGAACCTTCATGGTAAGTCCAAGCTCTTATTTTCCATCTCACAATGCATTTCTTCAAATTTATGCAAAGCTGAAAGCATTTAATACAGTATGGCGTCTTTAGAGCATGATTCATATGGGATGAACTACTAACTTTTTAAGATTCTTGTCTGGACCTTGTCCAGTCCTTGCTATATTGCCACTGTCATTGAGACACAGAATTCCTCTTCTTCTAATCAGTTATTTCCCTGTTCAAACAAGTGTGCTTCCCTTAGAGATCACTGTTTATCATAAGTATAGAACTTGACCAGATAGCTCTAGATGTGACCAGGAAGTGAACAATGCCACTATGTTAAGGGAAGATAGTCTAGGAACTTTGATATATTTCCAGATTCCTTTCCCATAGTTCAAGGAGTCCGTTCTAAGAAAGCAGTCTCTCTACCTGAAGTTTGACCCTCTGCTGAGTGAAAGCCCTAAGAGAACTGATTCTGGTGCTAATGAAGCAAAACCTACAGTAACTGCGGTATTTCCAAATAAGTACGTACAAATTTGCTGTGTTCTTCAGCCTATACAGAATTGTTTCAGTATAGTTTCTAGTTTCTAAGCAGACCATCCATAGTCATGGCATTTCTGGTTTTTAAGCAGACCGTCCATAGTCATGACATCTGGTGAAATAAAAACATCTGAACATGAAGAAAAGCCGTTGGGACTTGACCTTCTTGGAACTTTCCCAGATCCAGTAAGTGCCAGTTAAATATTTCTAGTGATCTTCTGCAGGTCTCAGTTCTTTCTTGTTTTTAAAATGAGAATAGACACATTGATGTGGTTCAGAAATAATAGAAAACCATTGTTCCCCAAATGGGTAATTTAGCCCTATTGAGCCTTGGGCTCTGGTGGTTCTCCACTTGTCTTTTGTGCAGCACAGAAGATTGGAAGCATCTGTTGCGGTCTAAACCCAAATTCCAAACCTTTCTCATATTTGGACATCATAGGTTTAATCTGAAATCAATATGTAGATATATCATATGTACAGTATCTGTTAGAGAAATGGGAGATTGAGTATTGTATGTGAGTATGTATTATGTTTCTTTCCACAGGCCAAAACTCCGCAAGATATCCCAGTCAGGAAGAATGCTTCATTACTCCCTTGTACTCTGTCCACTGATACCATTATAGAAGTTTTGAAATATAGTCAGAAAGACATGGATGCAGCTGTAGAAAAGGTTAAGCATGAGATGGATACTGTTGTTAAGAAACTTACTTCTGAGGTAAGAATTAGGGAAGGAATGCTTGACTTGATGCGGTTTTGAGTATTTTCAATCCACTCACCAGATTGATGGATGTTGAAAAAAAGTTATTTATTTATTTTAAAAAGAACTATTCAGAGGATGGAGGCTGTTACTGGAACCTAACCTTTGGAGTCCTTACCACTTAAGATTCTTGATCGGTCAAGTCCTGATCCCTTTCCCACCAAGTATCACTGCTCTAAACATTGTCCTTTTAACAGACGTCTTGTTAATAAGAAACTTGAATGGAACTTTTAGCCACTGATGTGACAAAATCAGTCTGCTCTATGATAATCATTTAGACTTAAAAACTTTCCTCCTTTGTGTCTTAAAAAATCGTACTGTAGTGTTGCAGTAGCTTTCTACCTGATAGCAAAACAGTGGACGTAAGAGGGCATATAGACTACATGCTAATTGCAATCTTGAAAGTTACACTAGTATTAATCTCTCAGGTACTAGTCCAAAGAGATAATGAAGTCTAGTCTTAAAAATGAATTCAGAATTTTAGTCTTAAAAAGAGGAGAGCCAAGCAATAACAATTGAAAGAGGGCCAGACACAGAGTAATCTTGTTTGTCAAATGCTACAATTGGCCTCAGGGAAGGCTGAAGTCTTGCCAGGGATGTTTTTTTGGCTGTGCTTCTTTAATTCTACTTCAAGTCTTAAGATACATAAATTCTTGCTAAGTATGTTGTGGCATTATGGTTTCAGGTGCAAGAAAAGCAAAGGGAAGCTTTGGAGTGGAAAATGAAGCATGACAAAATTTATATTGAATGTAAAGAAATGGGGTAGGTACAACTAAGGTAACTGGATGTTTTCCTGTGAGTGCTTTCTCCCCCATGATATAGACCTCTTTCACTCTTACTTCCAACCCAGTTCTGGAGTTGAAACTGTTTGTACTGTTCTGATGGACAGTCTATACTGGGGGAACAATCAAAGGAGTGCAACTCTACTGATTTACCAAGATCTCTCACAAGTTTTGATCCTCGTGGCTAGGTTATTGTTCTCAACTAATTAGCTTGGGTGAGATCTGGTTGGCAATTCTGCTGTTGGAATGGCAAGGAACTGTTCTGTCTTATAGCATACATAGTAAGGGAATCCCTCAGATGTTGCCACACAACCTCATGTTACTTGAATCTTCATGGTGGGGAAATTGTGTTTAAATTACAAGGATTATTCTGACAGTGTCTCTCTGAAGTTGACTAGGTGTCTCCCAATAAACAGGCTTAGCCCAAATGAGTTGGGGTACTGTTGATGAGAAATAGAGGGCAAAGAAACTGGTTAATAAAACATCTTACCGTAACTAACTGGTTGGGGATAAGAATGCTTTGTGTTTCAAGAGAGCGTACTGTGGGGGAGGGAGAAGATTTCCTCCTCATATTTATAGGACAGCTTGTCCAGGGTTAGTCACTATCAACTTCGAAAGAGTTCAAGTTTCTTCTGCCACCAACTCCCTCTAGTTCTTGTCCTATATAGATCAGGTAATTTTTTTTGGCAAGGGCAAGATTCTCTTCCCAAAGTCCTATCCTTCACACGTGCACCCTTCAGTTTTACCTTCCTTTTTCATCTTCTGTAAGTAAAAAGTAAAAAGAGATAATGAGTAAGGTGTCAGAGAAGAGTTGCTCAGCACCAGGGAAGCAAGTGCTGATGGATCAGTAGCACAGTAAGGTGGTCTTGGGGTCCACCAGTATGTTCCTATGGAGTCATAAAAACCTGCCTCCAGCAGTGTACAGTGGTTTCACTTTGTAGTGCAGCACATCAGAATATTTAAAAAGAAATGGACATGGGATTTGGGCTAGCCCTAGCCAGCAAGCCAAGAAAAGAAATGAATGAGACAGATATTCTTTGTCAGCTCATTGTCTGATATGCTATCAGTAGTTTTAAATGTATATTTTTTTTTATCCTTTATTGGGAAAATATTCTTTTTCCTTGCCTATAACTTGTTCTAAACTGAGAGTGGATATTCCCTGCACATTGGTAAGGGCAAGAAGTTCACTTAAGTCCTGCCTCTGGAAACTTATATGAAGAGTAAACTTATGCTGAGTGTTTTTACTTCTACAGAGAGATAATATCCCATGTTTTTAAGTCATTAATACAGGAACTGGTATCTTTCCCCTGTTGTGAAATCATGTTAATTTTCTGGTTCTGTGCTTGAAAATAAAATATTTACATTTCCTTTAGAAAAATTGTTGCAGAGTTTGAAGGCACCATTACACAAGTGATGGGTAAGTGCAGATACATAAAATATTTTTTTCAAGACTTTGCTGTTTGGGTTTCAGGAAAGATGTGTTCTGTATTACTAATGCACATGATGGCATTTATATGCATCTTTTTAAATCTGAGTGTACAGTGCTGCTTTATGCAGATTCAGATCAGTGGTCTACTTGGTCATATTCTGACATTGCTAGCTAGCACCAGTTTTCTAAGTACTTGTATAGGCAGCACTCCTAGCTCTGTTACCTGAGATTCCTCAACTGGAGGTGAGATAGATTGAAGCTAGTTCTCTGTAGCTTCTCTAGCTGTTTTGTGAAAGCCTATGTTTAATTGTAGAATTGTGATTGCTCCCAACAATACATGTTTAGTGTTTCCATTCTAGCTAAATATTTTAAAAGTAGAGATAATGGACACTGCCAGAAAAAAACAAATTTGGCTACATATTGACTTATTGCCCATTAAATCTGATGTATAAGAATTTGGTTTTAACTAGCTACAAACCTTTGCCTTTTCATGCTTGAACTGAGCAGTTTTCACTTTGTTTATTTAATGGGGCAAGGAGTGGTTGCCTGTAGCCCTCCTGTTGATGATGGGCTGCAAGACTATAGAACATGCTTCTTGGGTCTGATGGGAGTTGAATACTCACCACCCTATCCTAAACAAAGATAGATTTGTCTAGGATCTGTGTGGTTAAAGACAGGTGACTGGTTGTCATTTATGATTTTGAGAGTTATTGGGGCTTGGCAGCTGAAACATATAGTCTTACAAATAATTTAAATGGAGCTAGAGACTGTACCATGACTTACTATGTTTCTTAACATACACCTCTGAAAATGTGCAGTTATGAAACAAGCTTTCTTGACTTTGCTTGGGAACTTCCTTCCATGGAATGAGTGTGATAACTGAAGCCTTTGGACATATCTCCAAGCATTTGTCCTGTTAGAGGCAATATACAGTGTCTCATAAAAGTGAACATAGAATGAGTTACTTAAAATAAATTTGTTTCTGTAGAGGAGTCCCAGAGTCAAAAAGAACTTGCAAAAAAAGAATTGCAGAAAGTACTCACTGAAAAACAGCAAGCTGTATCTGATTTGAATTCCATGGAAAAATCTTTCTCAGAACTCTTCAAACGTTTTGAAAAACAGAAAGAGGCAATAGAAGGATTTCGGAGGGTAAGCATTTCCAACTATACCATGCTCAGGCAACTGGAAGTCTTCTGTTCCTTAAGCATCACTGACTTTTTACATCATATCACCTTATCCCCTGACGCTGTCTATCTGAAGGAAAGTTCATTGTAATTGCATTTGCCGATATGCAGCTGAAATTTTCATTAAACAAAGGAACCTTTCTTTTGCTTTCTTCTCTCTGTGAAAACCATTTGTATTATTACAATTGTGCCATGTTAACCAGCAAATATTTATGAAGCAATTGTGTTTTCTGGAACTGAAATAGATTCTGAAACTTCCCCCTCTAATTTTGCGGGGAGGGTCAGGGATGCCGTTTACAGTTGTTCAAAGCCACTGTTGACCTGACAGCTGTTATCTCAGTACCAGCAGCAGTTCTTTTATTTAGGTTACTTCAAACAAACAAACAAAACAGGAACCACATTGAGGAAAACATAGCCATGTTAAAAGTGAGAGCAGTGATTATTGAATTGGTCCGAAGTGCATGGTGTCTCTCAGCAGCCAAGATGCTAACAAGCTATGAGGGAAGGTGAGATAGTGATATGCTGTGCTAGGATTCAGACCATAGCAACAAAGGTCAAAAAGTCCAGTAACTTTATTGAGGAACACAGCAAAGCAATTGCATACATGGCAGCATTGTCAAGATGGCTATGTTTGCAGTATTTTATAAGCAGTAGATGATAAACTCAGTTTTGCCTACGAAAGTATTCCATTTCCTGTTATGAACATTACCATATAGCTCTCTCTTTCTTGCTGTCCATTACTATGACACCCCTTCAACGTTGGTTTTATACCCAGACACCAAACACCTGCTTATCTCTTAAGTGAAGCCAAAGGATCTCCTTTTTTCCCAGCATTCCTGTTCTACAAGTATTCCCAGTCTCTCCTGCTACCTGGAACTAGCCAAACTACATGCTAAAAAGAAGCTTATAACAAAACCAGTGCATCTTAATATAAAGCACATATAAAAAAGCAATAAGAAATCCAAACAGTTTCTTCATGTGTTATAATCATTGTAACAAGTTCTATGCAAAGCAGGCAGAGTTTAACATGTTGTGACAGGGTGTTATGTGTATGGATCCTTTTCTATTACATGCATAATTATCAGGATGCAAATTAGATTTTATATGTATGGTTTACAGAAGAATAAGCTGCAACCATCCAAAGGTTGTTTTCTAGAATTCAGAACAGTTTACAGAGACAAAGCAGATTACAGATAAAGTCATGGGTTTCTATAATCAAACAACATGCCCTACCATTCCTTCATTTACCTTTTGGACAAGACAAGCTTTTGGGGCATATGTATAGTTTAAGACAAAAGAAGTTACTTCTGCCTCTTCATATCCTATTTCCGTTATACATTATGCTCCAGGCTTTGCAGAATACCTTGCAAAGCTGTGCAGTATGATTCTCTTTCCAAGAAAGGGAGGGGTTACACTGTATGACACCTTATTTAAAAGTGGCAATATTGGCCATTTTTGTGCTGCTCATCCCCACTACACTCCCCAGATCACTCTTTTCCTGAGCGATAAGGGCAAGCTTCCAGGAGTGTTAACGAGTCTTTTAAATAGGTTGCAAGCTAACATAGGGAAGAATTAAAAAAAAAAAATTTGAAAAATCCAGCAATAGACTTTTAATCACTCCAATTTTCGTATAGCCTTCCATTGCATCTCAGGCAGAAAACTGTCCCCTAGATCCACCACAGTTGTCCAGCCTGGCCTTTAAAAAGTAGCTGCAGCATCAGCCCTCCCACTTGCATTCTAATGAGGAAGAGGAGTGATTGCTTGTTTGTATTTTCAATGTCCTAATTCACTCATTCCCTGAAGGACTGCAGAACCTGACCCTATTTTCCTGACTACAAGGAAATGGTTTTGCCACCGACCCATTTTTGCTTGATTGTATGAACACTACAATTTTGCTTAAGTGTGAATATTCTAAGAGTGGAATGTTCTGTAAATGGACTAGGGTGGCACTGTTGATCTAAAGATCTTTAGAAAATATGTTTTTAATTTACAGGCATATACAACATAGTCTTATGTTCTCTTCTGAGGCTAAGTAGAGCTTAAGTAGTTTAGCTTTTTAAAAAATGTGAATATTTTATATTGTTTAATAGCAGGTCAGATGAGGATTTACAGAACTTTGTTTTGTGAGATGTATTATATGAGATGTTCTACTTACTTTAATTAGAAACATTAAGATGACAGCTTTTTACTTTAAAATATGCTTTTCCCTGCTGTGCTGCTAAACCATTGTAGTGCTTAACAGAGCTGTGGAGTCAGTTTGCCAGACCTTTGACTCTGATTCTGACTCTTTCATAAATGGCAACTAAATATTAATTAGTCATAAATTTACTGTAGTAAGATGGTATCAGGAGGCAATCCATCACCATCACATCAAATCATCAAACTACTTGGATTGATAGATTTATTTGATTAAGTGTAAAACTATATATTTACCATATAATATTATAAGTTTTTATTTTGAAGCTGGAATTAGAGTTGGTACATTTCCACCAACTTTGACTCTACGGGTCTGAAAGCTAAACCAAAATTATGTTTTCATTTGTTAGAATGAAGAGGCTCTGAAGAAATGTGTTGAGGATTATCTTGCCAGAATTAAAAAGGAAGAGCAAAGATATCAAGCACTGAAGGCACATGCAGAAGAAAAGCTACACCAGTGAGTAAAATGTTGTAAGGATCCATATTAAAGTTACAGTGTGTTAAAGCAATCTATCATTGCTCTTTAAA
Source organism: Ctenosaura bakeri (assembly GCA_948474755.1). Taxonomy (NCBI): domain Eukaryota; kingdom Metazoa; phylum Chordata; class Lepidosauria; order Squamata; family Iguanidae; genus Ctenosaura; species Ctenosaura bakeri. The sequence continues at coordinate 154,456 of CAOLHI010003276.1, read as the reverse complement.
AACTAACATATGTGAATGCTTGTTTATTTTAGAGCAAATGAAGAGATTGCCCAAGTAAGAAGCAAAGCTAAAACAGAAGTGGTGGCACTTCAAGCCACTTTGCGCAAAGAACAAATGAGAATCCAGTCTCTAGAGAGAAGCATTGAGCAGAAGGTCAGTCTTAATTTCTTGTGGCTTGAAGATTCAAAGTGTTCCAATCTTCTAGGCAGGGGTCTATGACCTGTCTTCAAAGGCTTTGGTATGCACAAGTTAAATCTGTAGTTGCTGGGCACACCTGAAATCTGGATTGCATGAGAAATTGTTAGATGCGCATTACATGACAAAGCTGGTGACTTGTTCCCATTAAGTTCAGAGAGAATGTTATTGTGTTAACCCAAAATGTGAGTGCCACAAGGGCCAGCTTGTGATGTCAGTACCTCTGTGTGAAAATGAGGAATAATTAGCTCAAAAATGGGAGGCCTGTGAGAGGGGGGAAACTGAATAAGATCTTTTCTAGCAGCATTTATGGGCTTGTGCAGGAAAGAACCAGCTGGAGAGCAAAAATATAAACTAAAAGTGTGCTTTATTGACAAGATTCAGACATGTACACGAAACCTCAAACACTCGTACACTCACACAAGGACTAATCAAAGGAAAGGGAAGAAAGTGAGATAGAGGATGTTGAGGGATTTGGGTGATATTTACCAGCCCGGAGAGTAGCAAAGAGAAGCGGCAATGTGGCTTAGGTAGGCACATAAGGACAGTTCTCATTCAGGAATCGGACAGAGTGGCGTTCAGAATAGTGAGAGACTGCACCGAACAGCTTAAAATCAGGGGCACTTACACCTGAAAAATATCCTGCAAGTATGATTGTAACTCGCACTCCCAGCTAAGTGGACATTGGGAGTTGCAATACAAACAATGAAGTCCAGACAGAGCTAATGATCTTAGTATTTAGGGTAATGGACAAAGGATAGGACAAAGGATAATGGGTGTCATAATAGCTGAGTATCATGGAGAGATGAGGAAACAATAGAGAAATGTCCAGGTGTACAGGGACCAGGGTTGAAATAATCACTATTTGTTGGGAACTTCCCCATTTCAACTCTGAGAGTCCAGCTTGGTGTTTTAAGCCTATTGTCATCAGAGTAGCCATGCTATTACCCTGAAAATGCTTGGGCTCTTGACTAAGAGGTGGGTGTGACTAACCTGTCCTGCTATGTCATGTTTACAATCAGTAATTTGCCTCTTCCAGTGTGACATTTCTGTCACCTCCAGTATCATTTATATCAACACCAATTAATGTAGTGGCAATTAAATAATACTCTGCCAATTAAACCCTGTCAATCATGGGGGGTGGGCGGTGCTGTAACAATCAAGTGTGCTGTAACTGGAACATGGGTGGAATAATGGAAAGCAGGTACTCCAGAAATTGGGGCACTATGGACAGGAAGTGAAGTCCTCAGTATTCTGCTTTTACTTCCATAAAAGCATATTCCGTACAAGCATGTTGCTGCCATTCAGTCTTATGTGGAAAATTACTTGAGCTAAAGCAAAGCTTCCCCTTCTACCTGCCATTGAGAGTCCTAACCCCCACTGATAGGAATCTCATAAAGGGGTCTTTGAAAGACATACCTATTCTATCCATAATCTCATACCTTAATAGCAACTTGAGATTCACAGGTTTTTCCTTTGTTTTCTACTCCCATTTTTTATTTATCTAGAATATGGGTGATCTTCTCAGAATTTTTATGCAGCTTCTACAACTTGTATAACACTACCCTCTGTTTCTTTGACAGGCAAAGGAAAATGAAGAACTGACAAAGATCTGTGATGACTTGATCTCTAAGATGGAAAAAATGTGCTAATCTGAATCATCCCATTTTCCCATCCCAGTTCTCACTTCAGCCTTGGGATAGTTAATAATGAAAGATAATAAGCAGTCTTCATTTGCACTAGTTTAGTGGTATTGTTTTTCTATGAAAACTTGTATATTCCCTGCTATTATTTACAAAAAACAATTGGAGGCCTGGCACAGGCCTACTTATTATTTCTGTAAATAAAACTATTTGTGCACTTGATTTTTAAGCTTGTAATTTTTTTATTGTCCTTTTTTATTGTATATCTTCAAGCAGTGAGTATTCTGGGTGCTTCCTCATTTTGGAGCTGGAATTTCTTTCTACGCTGCTACCTGGTATATATATATATAATGGGGTGGGAACTGTCTGGAGTTTAGGGCTTGCAGTGATTGCACAGGAGACATTGGATGGCCGTAATCCCATTCTGCACCCTCACATTTATTTTTATTTTTTTAATTTTCATTAATTTTTGTATATGTATTTATTTTTGCCCCTGAATGCTCTCCAGGGGACATGGGACACATTTTTATCACATTTTAGCCCAGTGTGCCCTGGTTAACTTCAGAAATAGCCAAATGATGAGTGAATGGAAGAAGCAGGAAGCAGGATGTCAGATGGGCATACTGTGAGCAGTGTTGAAGGAGATAAGATGTCAGAGGGCTCCTCCCTCTCTATCATGTCTTAGCTTAGCCTGACAGTAGCCATTTTGCTGTAGCTGCATTTCCTTTGATGTTTAGGTGATGGAAGGGGAAAGGTGGTTGGAGGAGAGGAACCAGATTCATGAAACTGGTACAAGATAGAATGTGAGAATGCTGTGTGTGAGAAACAGCTGGCAAGGGAAGAGGTGTTCTAAAAAAGTGAAACTCTGCTCATCTCCAGTTCTGGCAAGGATGTCTCCGTTCTGAACTTAACTTTTAATTAATTGAAGGCTCCTTTCTAAATTGCATAGGATGTTGAAAATGGAATAATAACACTAACAGTCCTAACAGAATAATAGCACTAACAGTCTAGTGTGGAAATGGCCCCAGTCTTCAACCAAAAAGTGGAAAGACCAAACTTTAGAGTCTGATCATGGAAAACACTATGGAAAACACATCACAACTTGTTTGTACTTTTAGAAGAAATTTCTCTCAGGAAAAAAAGAATCACAGATTTTTGATGGGCAAGCTCATCAGAAAGATTATTCTTTCCAGCTGTGACTGATTTGAAGTTTTGATTTTTACTTAAGAATAAAAGGCATAGATTGAGCGTGACTGAGCCTTTGAGGAATATTTAAATATCCTGGTTTAGAAAGAAAGAAAGAAAGAAAGAAAGAAAGAAAGAAAGAGAAAGAAAGAAAGAAGGAAAGAAAAGTGATTTTGATGAAAAAAAGAGTCCTATAAAAACCAGAAGAATTGTCTAAGCATGCTGAAAAAAGGAAAAAAATTGACTTATTAATATTGAATATTTGGAAGGGAATGAGGTTGATTTGATGATAGGTTCTTAAAACTTCTTAAATTATGAATTTTTACTATCAAGAGAAGGGTAACTGGAGTTAATAGTTTTACTTTGTTGCTTTTAAATGTTATTTCCTACATGGAGGATTATTAGTATTTTTCTTTGAGGGATACTATTGCTTTTTATGACTGTTTATACTTTAAACTTCAATATCAAGCATAGAATACTGTATGTGCTGGAGTATAAGTCACACTTTTTTCTTAAAGAATACCCTTTGAAAATGGGTATATACCATTTTTTATATACCAGCAAGTGTCTTATATACCAGCAAATACGATAATGCTAAAAACATTAGGGAATGAACCAAGAGCCAAAGTTCTCCTTGCCCAGGCAAACAGGAAGAGAAGGGCTAGTAGAATCCAGGTGAAGCACTCCTTACCTTCTCCTCATCTGTGCATTTTGACTCTCCTAGGGCCCAAGAAAAACTGGCGGAGTTTTCATTCCCCTCCTCTCCTGGTGCAACATTATTTTCATTCCACTCACCAGGGAACTAAAAAAATGTTTTCGTGAAAAATACCCCTTGAAAGTGGGGTGCATCTTATATGCTGGTGCGTCTAATACAGTATGTTGGGAATGATTAATATAGAACACAGAATAAGTTAAGAATTACTTACATATTTGTATTAAGCTAGTAAGTAAAAAATTTAGTTGATGAATGATTATACATGACAGATAAGCAATCATCAGTGATTACTACTAAGTGGTTAGAAGTGATTTTTAGTAACTAAGTTAGAATCATTACTACTCATTTTCTTATAATCATTAGTATTGAAGGTTCTTATTATTCTTGGATATTTGATAATTAAACGAATACAGAATAAGTTAATAACTGATTATAATTGATTATAAAGGATCTTTATTAACTAATTTTTTAGGAGTATACTTAGGGTGATAAGAATGATTGGCAACAAGTACAGAACATGGTATAAATTTAAGGATTTAAATAGCTGTAACTATTTAATATGTACTGCTGCAACAACATTGGCAACCAATTTTCAGTTACTTGTAGTTCTTTTCAGTTAGCTGTAGTTTAATTTGATATTTGTAGTTTTGTTATGTATTGGGGGTTTTTTCATTTGTATTGCAATGTATTTTTATTTTTTTTGTATTTTTGCATTGCTTTGTAGTCTTGTAGAGTTGTTGTTTTTTCTGTTCAATAAATTTGAAAAAAAAAGCAGGTTGTTTACCTGTAACTGTGGTTCTTCAAGTGGTCATCTATGAACTCACACAACCTGCTTGCCTCCCCTCTCTTACTATGCTTAACTTCCTTGGTTGCTGACTGGTCTGGTAGACATAAAACTTGGGGGAGGGATGAGTGGGAACCATACTGAGCATGTGTGGTATGGGAGCGGGCAGGCTTGCAACTGAAGAAATCTAGCTGTAAAGGTTTCTTGAAGATGTCTGCACAGGTGCAGAGAATCCCATATGTGTGAGTTCACAGATGACCACTTGAAGAGCCACTGTTACTTTTTCTGGAACTCATAGTTTCTTCCTCCATTGTTACCCCTGTGTTTACTTCCCTGCAGCATTTTGTTTTCTCTTAGTTTTATCCATTTAAAGTAGAAATGGAGAACCTGCTGCCTTCAATATGATTTTATGCATCTTTGCATATACACCTCTCTCTGAAGTTCCTTCCATATTCTTTCTCCTGAGATTTTATCAGATTTTCTATCTGTGCTTGGAGTTGTAAGTATGTGTATGAAAACAGCAAAATATTAACATGGACAGCCCAAATGTCTTTTTCAACCTGAGGATTTTTAAAAAGAAGTGAGCAGAGGGTGATGATAAATACTCTGCGAAGAATCACCACGCACAGTTCTGTTTATTCAGCTGATATGTATTGCTTTATAGCAACATATCTATCCTCAATATAGCAACGAATAGAAATGATTTCAGTATTATTTGCATATTTAGAAAAACAGAATTCAGATAAAACTATTGTTTTTATAGCTGGGATTTCTCAAATTTCTTCAGTCTGTTTAGATTGTCCTTTAGAGCAGAGTAGACAAAGTGCACTCCATGGGCCTCCTCGGACCACTTGCTCCCACCTGAACTTTAGAGAAAGCTGGGACTTCTTTATTCACTCTTTGGTTCCACAATTAAAAGCTAGAGTGAAACTAAACTGGAAGTTTAGCGGAGGCGTAAGCCTGGAGAATCTACCAATGGGCATTGTGCATGGATAGTAATGAGTGGGTTTCACTATATTACCTGATGTTGATATAACTTATTTACTCCAATAACCATTGTAATCCAGCATCCTGTGCTTGATTAAACACGGTGAAAAGTATCTGTGTGTTTTCTTGAGAGCAACAGAGAGGCGGAACACAACATTACTCATACTGCTTTTATAAGCATTTTATATCAATTCCTCTTGACTTATCTGATGTGGGTGACTTTGCCAAGGACCAATGCCATATTTGTGCCATATTATTACCATATTTCTTCTTCGTGGTCTCTGTGTCTCACACATTAAGAGCTTTCACGCCTGTGCGGTAGCGTTCGGAAGATTCTAGAGCAGTGGTTCTCAACCTTCCTAATGCCGCGACCCCTTAATACAGTTCCTCATGTTGTGGTGACCCTCAACCATAAAATAATTTTCGTTATTATTTATTTATTTATTAGTTAGTTAGTTAGTTAGTTAGTTATTTCCAACATCAAATAGATTGGAAACACTGCCCTAAATCACTGCTCTGGATAGACTTCTAATGCCTAAAAACTGGTAACCCCCCCCCCTTTTTTAAGCACAGAAAACGTCCATCAATGCCAGAATTAAGGCAGTAGTTCTAGTTCTGAATGTTGGGTTTCCACAGTTCAAAAAGCCAGTCACTCCCAAAGGCAATGCCGAAACAGCCCACATTTTACACAAGGTGCAGGAAGGAAAGGACAGAGAGAGGAAAGATGGCGTTTTGTTTCCCTCCCTCCCTCCCTCCCTCCCTCAAAGGGAGTGCGGATGCTGAACATACAAAAAGCGAGGAATGCAAGACAGTCAGGGTGAAGAACACAACACGTGCGTATGGCAAGTGCCAAGGGTCCACGCACAACAAAAGCAAGAGGAGAAAGTCATCCTGGCTATTTCTTCACTAGACTGTTATAGCGCTATTATTCCACTTTCACCATCCTATGGAATCCTGGGATTTACATGTCTCCTTTCCTCACCTCCGCCTTAACACTCCGGCTCCAGCTCTCTCCTCTCGGTGTCCTCACCTCTGCCTTAACATTCAGGCTCCAGCTCTCTCCTCCCGCTCTCGGCACCTCCGGCTCCACCTCAGGCTCCTCCAGTGCTTTCCCACCAGGCAGGGAAAGACGGGGAAACGCCCAGCATGCCTCCTCTCCCCTCCTCCCAGCACAGGGGTCTCAGAAGCACTGCTCCCATTGGCTCTGAGGCCACCTTCTTTTAAAAGGGAGGGGCAGGATTGAGGAGCGGCGACCCCTGTGAAATGGTCGTTTGACCTCCAAAGGGGTCCCGACCCCCAGGTTGAGAACCACTGTTCTAGAGCTTAGTAGCTTGGCGGGAACCCCTCCCCCATGCCAGTACTGCGCATGCTCCTCCCGCTGAGCAACGGTCTCTCCTCAGTTCTTTTTCGTCCGCCGTCGCAAACGGAAGGTTCTTGGCTTCTCTCTTGCGGTTTGTCTTTTGGCTTGGCGTTTTTCACGGTTTTCGGACTCAAGTTCTGGTATTTGGACTTCCTTCCCCCTTCTTTCTTCGTTCTTTCGTCGTTCTTCGCTTCTTCTCGAACTTCTTAGACTTTCTCCATTCTATGTCTGCACTTTTTAAGAAATGCGTGTCATGTGGGCGGAAGGTCACTCTCTCCGATAAGCATTCAGAGTGTCTCTTCTGTTTGGGCGAGACCCATAACACCTGGTCTTGCCCAATTTGCCGTGAGTTTACTTCCCAAACCCTTCGAAATCGATCGTCGCGGCTCAAATCTTTCTGCTGTGAACAGTCGCTGAGGGCGAGGGAAGTGACTCCATGTGCTGTGATGGCGGAGACACCGAGAGCGACTACTTCGACAGCATTGGCGGCTGCCTTGCCGTCCACTCTGTTGGTATCGGGCTCGGTACCGATGTCGAGGACGCCCATCTCCGCGCTCCCGAGGATCCCCAAGCTGTCAGCGGCGGCTAAGACATCTAAGGGGACTCCCGCGGCGACGAAGGCCTCAGACCCATCTAGGCCACTGACTGAGGCACAAAAGAAGCATCCCGCTTCAGAGGGAGTAAAGGAGAAAGAGAAGAAGAAAAGGAGGAAGGAGAAGCGACGCTTCCCCCTTGGGAGGCGCATCCTCCAACTCCACCGATGACTCAGCTCCCAGAAGAACATGAGGAGCTATCGGAGCAGGGTGAGATAGTGGAGCTGTCCGATGAGGAGCAGTTTGCAGAGGACTTGCCCCAGGAGGACCAACCCATCTCACCATCGGAGGAAACACTGGTCTTAACCGCGGTAGAGCGCCCGTCGAGTCGCCACAATTCGGTGGACCGACAACAGGAGGAGATGGAGTATCATCGGGCCTCGCCCAGGCAACGATCAGCCTTGGGCAAGAGCGCATCCCGCTCCCCGGAGCGGATGGTTAGGCCACCATCTCCTTGGCGCTGGGAGTTGCGTGACGATCCGCACTCCCGTTCTTCTGGCTCTCGCTACACCTCAGCTACACATATAGCCAGGTGTACCTGTGAGTCCGAATGGAGAGAGCGACCAGCGCCTTACCAATCCCACTTACCATCCTACCAGGATCGGTATCATCCTGACACCAGGCACTGGGTGCCCCGCAGGCGCTCTCGATCACCAGCTGAAGAAGCCCGTCGATCCCGCTTGCCTGAGAGGGAAGCTCACCAGTATGAACGCTCCCGGAATCGTTTGCCCAGAGAACACTGCCGTTATGAGCACTCCTATAGTGGCTCCCCGCCTCCACATTATCAGAGGTCCAGGGAGCCTTCGCCGCATTACTGGACAGTGTTGCCCCAACTGAGGGTCACCTCCACTGCGATGCGCCCAGTGGAAACGACTTCGATGTGTGCGGTGCGCCCTGCATCGACGGTGACTGTGGCGACTAAGTTGGTGCGGTCGGCGGTTCTCCTGGTGACATCCTCTGCTACATCGAGGACAGCAACCACGGCCAAGGCAACCATGGTGGCGGCGGCTAAGGTGGCACCAACTCCGACCGGGGCAACACATCAGTCCCCCTGGTGCAGGTCTAGGGATCAGTCTCCAGAGCGAACTCCTGAACGGTCTCAGACTCCATCTTCTGACTCCTACGACTCCGGCGAAGAGTCTGAAGACTCCACCCCGGCCTCCTATGAGTCACCACCGTTGGGTTTCAGGGACCCTGTGCCAGAGTCAGCGCCAGAGGACGTACAGCAGTTCTTGGCCATGTTGCTTCGTATGGCTACCACCCTAGGCCTCAAGGTTGCCTAACTGGAGCCGGAGGAAGATGACCCAGTCTTCCACTATGTGGAAGCTAAGCAGCAGACTGCTGCTCCGCTACCGATCCTGCCAAGGCTCCTCAAGGCCGTGAAGCAGCCCTGGGCTAAACCGGCGACGGCTCAGCCCATACCTCATTGACTCGAGCACTTGTACCGGACACAGAAGGAGAAGGCGGACTTCCTCTTCAGCCACCCGGTACCGAACTCGATCGTTGTTGAGTCAGCCCAAGTTAAGGGAGGCAACAGGGCGCATACGACTCCGCCGGATCGCGAGGGCCGCAAGCTGGACGCCTTTGGGAGGAGGTTCTACTCTGCCTCCTCCCTTAACATCAGGGTGTCCAACACGCAGGCTTGCCTTGCGGCATACCTGCGGAATATCCTTGTTCGGTTCGCCCCTCTCTTGACTGCGATCCCGGAGGAGGACCGCTCGACCGCAAGCCAACTGTACAGTGAGGCGGTGGCGATAGCCAACCAACAGATAATCTCCTCAAAGCACGCCATGGAGGTTGCTTCGAGGGTGATGGTAGGTTCGGTTGCGCTCCGTTGACACACCTGGCTGTGGTCATCCGGGCTACAAGAGGACAGCCGGAAATGGATTGAGGACCTCCCCTTTGACGGTCAGGGGTTGTTCAATTCCACCACGGATGAGACCATGGACTCCATCGTCAAGGCCCGATTAACGGCCAAGAAGATGGGGATCCACCAACAGTTCCAAGTCCGTCGGTCCTCCGGCTCACGCCAGGCCTGGCGCAGGTCCTCAGCCTCCTCTTTCCAGCAGAGGTCTGCACAATCTGGACAGTCCCGGTCATCGTCGACCTCGTCAGCGAGAAGACCTTTCAGACGACAACCGCCGACGTCGTCAAAGAAGTCTTCATCTGACACTAAGTCCAGATTTTGACCGCCCATGCGGGCCGCCGACGCACGCAACCTTCAGCCTCCCACCAGCCCTCGGAGATCAACCGAGCTTGGCAAGACACCTTGCAGAGTGGCGTCACATCACCACGGACTCTTGGGTGCTTTCCATCATCCGTCTTGGCTACGCCATAGAATTTCAAGATATTCCACCGTGAGGCGTCTACTATTCCACCCCGGCCAGCTCGGTCTTGCTGGAAGAGATCCAGTCCTTGCTTCAGGAAGGAGCGATCAAGAGGCTTCCGTTTTCAGCCAGCAACACCGGCTTCTTCTCCCGGTACTTCACTGTACCGAAGACAGACGGATCTCTGCAGCCCATCCTAGACCTGAGAGGGGTGAACGAATACATCCGCCCCAAAAGGTTCAAGATGGTTACGTTTGCTTCGATCCTGCCCTTCCTTTGCCGCGGGGACTGGTTCGCCTCCATCGATCTCCGGGATGCTTATTTTCACATCGCCATTCGCCCGCAGCACAGACGGTACCTTCGGTTTGCGGTCGACGGCACCTGTTACCAGTACAGGTTGCTTCCCTTCAGACTATCCACCGCACCCAGGGTCTTCACCAAATGCATGGCCCCAGTGGTGTCATTCCTGCGGACGAAGGGCGTCTCCATCTATCCCTATCTGGACGATTGGCTGTTGGTGGCGTCCTGCAGACAGAAACTTTATGACGAAATCCACCGGACTCTGACTCTCTTAACTCACCTATGCCTCCAGGTCAACCCAAAGAAGTCCCACCTCGAGCCAACAAGGGTGCTCGATTTCATCGGAGCCACGCTAGACTCAGTATCGGCCAGGGCCTACCTACCGATGGAACGGGCACAGATGCTGCGGCGAGCCGCATTGGCTGCTTACAACTCTCCGACGATGTCAGCCAGGAGGATCCAGCAGCTCCTTGGCTACATGGCTTCCACCACCGCCGTGACCTACCTATCCAGGCTACGTGCAAGACCTCTCCAGCACTGGTTTGTCCAAGCCTTCAATCCACTGCGAGACGACCAGAGGCTGCAAATGCAACTACCGCCACAGGTCCGTCCATCCCTGCTATGGTGGCAGTCATACGAACACCTCCTGTTGGGGATGCCTTTCCACGAAGTGGCACCACAGGTCACGGTGATGAAGGACACATCCCTCTACGTTTGGGGAGCGCACTGCAACGAGCTCAGAGTCCGGGGCCGGTGGATCGACAACAAGACCATCCTTCACATCAACGCCCTTGAACTCCTCGCCATTTGGAGGGCTCTGAGGGCATTTCGCCACCTCGTGACGGGCCGAACGGTGCTGATCCTGATGGACAACACAACAGCAGTCTGCTACGTCAACAGACAAGGAGGCACTCATTCGACCACCCTCCTCAACATCGCCCTCGACCTTTGGGACTGGTGCATTCCGTTACGGATCCATCCAGTGCCTGTTCACCTGGCCGGGCAGGAGAACACCATGGCGGATGCCCTCAGCAGGGACACCTCTTCCCACCACAAGTGGTCCTTCTTTGACAGGGCATTCCAGATGATCCGAGACTGCTGAGGCAAGCCGACAATCGACCTCTTCGCAACCAGCAAGAATGCAAAGTGTTGCCGGTTCTGCTCAAAGACCGGTCACGATCGAGGATCCATGGGCGACACCTTCCAGTTCCAGTGGAACAAGGGGCTCCTCTACGCGTTCCCTCCATTTCCCGTCCTCGGCCGAGTGATATCCAAGATCCTCGCCGACCGAGCAGATGTCCTCGTGGCCCCATACTGGCCGAGGCAGAACTGGTTCACTCCCCTGCTCCAGGCCACGCGCGACCGACTTCTTAGGCTCCCGTTGACGCCGGACCTGCTGTCCCACTCTGACGGCGTCGTATTCCACCCAGAGCTGCTGCTCTTGGCCCTCCATGCCTGGAGGATATCGCCATAGCTGACCCCATCATCAGCAACGTCTTGACAACAGCTAGGAAGGAGTCGATGCGCCGCAACTACGACTACAAGTGGCAACGCTTGGTGGCCTTTGCTGACGAAAGGAGGGAGCCGGTATCACCTGTCAACCTCCCTACCATGCTCCACTTCCTACTGCACCTTCGGCAGCAGGGCTTGGCCTTCCCATCGCTGAGGGTGTATCTCGCTGCTCTCGTGGCATACCAACCGCCACGATCCCCGTCGGCAGCCCGCTTCCAGGACGATGCCGTTAAGCAGTTCCTGAAGGGCCTGAAGCACCTCTACCCGCCGCTATCACCGCCGCTACCGCCGTGGTCCTTATCCTTGGTGCTGTCGCAGCTGATGAGATCGCCATTCGAGCCCATGGCGACTGCTGACGACAGGCTGCTTACTTTGAAGACTGCCTTCCTGGTGGCTGTCACCTCGGCCAGGCGAGCAGGGGAGCTGACAGCTCTTTGAGTAGATGAGACTTACCTCGTCTTTCACAGAGACAAGGTCGTCCTTCGGCCAGACATTTCTTTTTTGCCAAAGGTGGTGTCCAGTTTCCATCTCAACCAGGACATCATTCTACCGACCTTCTTCCCAAACCCGGCAACACTGTTGGGGCGGTCCCTTCACTCCCTGGATGTTCATCGGGCCTTGGCGTTTTACAAGGACAGGACTGCCCCTTTCCGACAAACTCCACACCTTTTTGTCTGCTATGGCAGGCATCGAAGGGGCCACAGGGTATCCACCCAGCGCTTCTCCAAGTGGATGGTACAGACTATACAGCTGGCATATGAGCTCGCCAGGAAGCCTCCGCCAGCCTTCCTTCGGGCCCATTCCACCAGGGCGTGGCAACATCTGCTGCCCTCCTGAGAGGAGTTCACCTCCATGAACTCTGCCGTGTGGCGACCTGGTCTCAACCATCGACCTTCGTGCGCCACTACAGGCTTGACTGCTGGTCTCGCAGAGATGCTCTGTTTGGATGTGAGGTCTTGGCTTCCGTTCTCTAGGACCTGACCCGCCATCCAACTGGTAAGCTACACAGTCTCCTAATGTGTGAGGCACAGAGACCACGAAGAAGAAGAACAGGTTGCTTACCTGTAACTGTAGTTCTTCGAGTGGTCATCTGTGCCCTCACACATACCCACCCTTCCATCCCCTCTTTTTCAGGTCCCTGTATGTTCTATGGCGGACTACAGAACTGAGGCGTGACCATTGCTCGGTGGGAGGAGCATGCGCAGTACCAGCATGGGGGAGGGGTTCCCGCCAAGCTACTAAGCTCTAGAATCTTCCGAATGCTACCGCGCAGGCGCGAAAGGTCCTAATGTGTGAGGGCACAGATGATCACTTGAAGAACTACAGTTATAGGTAAGCAACCTGTTCATTTCATTGTTTCCTAGAAATTCACCAGAAATCAGCCCATGGGTTGGAGATGGGCCCCACGCCATCATTTTAAATAGTACTGCTTAAAAGAAATGTTCATTTTTTAAAACTTGTATTAGTGAGTAACTAATTCCCTTCACTTATTTCTAATAGATATACCTTATTCAGTAATAGGAAGATTATTCTAGTTCTTTAAAGTAAGAGTTTTGTCTTGTAACTGCTGACATGAGCAATATGCTATAGAAGCTCATTTTGGCTAATTCTGCATGTCTTTATGATTTTGGTCATGATGGAGAAGAAATGGCCTTTTTCTATGAGAAGCCTGTGCCTTTTGTACTTTTTGAGGAACAGATATGAACAAAACTGGAAAAATGGTGACAGATGCAGACTATCCAGTATATCTTGGACAAGAAGCAAATCATGTACCAAAACAAATCAAACCACAAAAACCCTGTTTATTCATTTCCATTTTTTTCATCATACAGTTCCCCACTTTAAATGTGTGATTCTTAAACCATGTTGAAAAGAAATAGTAAATAGCAAAGAAACAAAATCCCATTAAGTGTATCAGTTTAGAAGAAAACACTTGTGAACTACAGCAATCTGGCTAGAATATAAATAAAAATATGAGAGGGAAATTGTTAGAACCACAGAAATGATACAAGACTTGCATGAGATTCTCTGTTGTTCCCTATCTCAACAAAGCTAGAAATTAAATTTAGGTGTTCCGCTAGTCAATCAACAGAGACAGTTATCATGCTTCATGCACTGCTCTAGGCAATCTTATAAGTCTGTGACATTGGATAAACTAATATTATTTAATGATAGTAATAAATTTTTTAACCCATCCGATCTTTTCTTTAACTTAAGGACCACACAGTTTGTTTTATAATAGCTAGAGTATCATTTCTTTAATAATCAGTAGGTGTCACTATTACTATACTGATGTCATTTTGATTTCTGGGGATACAAAAAGATGTGTTGACATTTCTTTCTTAAAGAATGTAATGAAGGTAACCTGCCTTTTTGTTGCAGCGCTATTTGGCTAAAATGCTTGTATAGCAGTTCTCAGCCCATGAGTAACATGCTGTTGTCTTAATTAAATTGTAAGGCTTTTGCCAGAGATGGTTTCTATTTTAAGAATCCACAACATTAAGATAGCAGCTGTTCTGCCGTTGGTACTGTCAGTTCCCCACTCCTCCATTCCGCTTTCTCTCCTACTCCTGTCCTGTCCCAAAGCAGTCAAAGGAACAGCAAAAACAGTAACAGTATGGGGTCAGGGCAAGCTGTTTCTCATTCATGATTATTCAAGAGATTTTATCCTGTTCTTTTTCTCTGCAGGACACAAATGTAAAGCAATAAGATACAATGAAAAATACAGAAACCAAAAAACCGAAACTGTAGCCTGGTGCACTTATGTGATATTTATGAGAATAGAGTAAGAGTGGGATGAATGAGGAAGAAAGTTTTAAAATCAATGCACACATGATTTCACCATATCTGCTGAAAGCCACAGTATGTCCAGCTGATTGATTCCTCGAGCCAGTTAGCAGTAAACGTCATACTGCATACTCAGTAAAAGTTTCTTAACTTTCAGAGGTTTTCAGGAGCAGGGGAAAGAAGAAATAAAACATTAGTGGGTTGAAATCACAAAGCTCTGGAGCCAGTTCATGCTAGAAAAGACTTGTTTCTACTATCAAAAATAAGAGTCACAGACATATAATTTGACAACATGGGCTGAAAGTATCTATGTGCTAATGAAATCTGATTTAAATTAATTGGGCACCTTGGCTATGAAAAGATAGCATTCACTTACTTACTAAGGCACACTTTGCAAATAAAGAATTATATGCTTTTGACTACACATGCTTAAATCCACTTTTGTTAGGAGCAAGGGCAACCAAATATGTCCAAAATTATGTGCATGTTTTTATATGTAACTTGAGCAGACATATTAACGTAGTAGAACAATCTGGAACCAAATTAACAAGATTATTTTGCCACTAGAACCTCTTTTAATTTTATTCTTTTTTTCTTTCTAATACAGGAATAGTACTATACCAGGAAAAGGTTCACTTCAAACATGCTTCCTAAATTTTTAAACAAATAAATCAATGAAAGACCAAAATTCAATCCAAATGGCATATTTTATTTGTTTGTTTGTTTCTATGCATATCCAGTATGCCTATAATGAAGATTTACTGGGAGATCAGCTCTGGTGCCACTTTTTAACACCTGCTGTGTCAGAGCTAGTTGTGGTTGATCAGAAATTAAGAAGTACATTTTGCACATGTTCAGTGTTACTTTGTTCTCATTGCACGTGTTAATAGTACTTTGATGTTAAGAATTGGCAGAAGCACTGATATCCTGGTAAATGCTCATTTCGTTTAGACCCCGATACACATATAAATGAAGAAATTTACCTTTTTGACTGAATGTTGGCTTAGCATTGATTATTTCTTAAAATGTTTGGGAAATGTTATGGAAAGAAATCTTTCACTTGGATAGCAAGTTCTCAGATTTTTTATACCTGTGACCCCCTTTACATCTGCATATGGACATCGCCCTACCCCTACTTGAAATAGTACATGAATAAAAATATTTTGTTTGTTTAGTGTGTGTATTTTCACTCACACATTTATGTATATTGATATTTTAACATTTATAGGAAATAACATTGTTCAAATTAGAACGGTTTTATTTTAAAAGTTAAATTCAGCAGCTAACTCAACACAATCCCCAGAAGTGGAAGATCATGAAGGACTATGTATTGTATGGTTGTATTTTTTTTAAAAAAGGGACCTGTGCACATGGAAGTCAGTAACTCTACTCCCCAGAAGGAGCAGAACTCTCCAAAAAGGGATCCCTGCCATCTCTCACTTGCATTGACTTTCTCAGTCTCTTCCATGCTTCCTTCACCTCCTCCCTTTCCCTGCAGGGAGATGGCACATAGATGCTGTGCCCCTGAGTGTGGCTGTGACTGCAGGGTCTGCATCACATTGTTACCCTGATTTCTGGGGTCCCTTGGGGGACACCTCAATGTGCTCCATGTGATGGGGAATGGAAACTAGCCAGAACTCAAGCAATAGCAATGCAAGAGGCAGAGTAACCTAGCGGGTTCTTTTTACCCAGTTTTTACGGGGTCAGGCCAAGCCAAAAACCAAACAAAAATGTCCAGTAAATCATTTTATTGAATGAAAATCTCATGCAGCAACGCAATCACTCACACACACACCCAAGAGCTATTAAGAAGCAAAAGAGAGGAAACTGCATAGAGGAATATTGAAGGGGTGTAGCTGGGGTGATACTGCACCTTTGTCCTGAAGTCCTTGGTCCGGGAAAAACAGCAGAGAAGGGCTGAGGGGATCACTCAATGGATGAAGCAATGGTCTGCTGGGATGACCGGGGTGATCCAAAGAACCACTCAAAAACTGGGACTATTTGTAGGGGAAAAAGTACCTGGAGGACTTATCCTTTCCCAGGGAGAACAATGGGTGTTGGAGCAATAACGAAGCTCCACTATGGTAATTTCCTTTGTGTGATGGGATTGCAAGGTGTTGCCAAAGTCTCAGGATCTTCAACTGTGTTAGTTTGTGGTGTGACTTCATGTAAATGGTCCTCGCCTGATGGAATATTTGCTCAACTTGGGGCAGACACGCTAATCCCCTCAAGTCGGCTTCTCAGGGGCTGAGGACCCTTTGTTCATTGTGGGTTTACACATCTTGAGGTCTCCTGGGGCTACATGACTGGGGATTTTACTGATCTGACCTGGTTTTCGTTCTTTGACCATTGCTGCCTACGTGCCCATCCAGGTGACCTCTCAGGCACATTGAATCATATTTTAATATCAAAATTGTAGACCCCGGGATAGGGTTTCTCTCTCTAAGTAGCAACATTGTGGAAGGTGGGAAGCTTTGCAAGTGGTGGGTGATGGAGCGGGTGAGGAGGGAGGCGATAGTACTAGAGGGCATTGTGGAACAGGCTGTGGAACAATCAATGGAAAAGAGCCCCCTCTGCCACTCCCTCCCTCTCCGTAAGTTTCTTCTCTCCTTCAGCTCCCCTGTTTCATCCCCTTCCCTCTGACCCAAGTGCGTTAGCAAGAGCCACCTGTAATAAATTAATACCCACAAAATTTCTTGCACCACCAGTGAGCAACTACTGTGCTCCCTTAGAGATCCCACCCCACAGTTTGAGACCCACTGGGCTAAGAGATAATGAGTGGACCAGGACTACCCACTCAGTGGTGTCATTAGGCAGTAGTTTAGAACAGAAATCCACTTTGTAGGAGAAACTGACAGGTTGTCCAGGGCAGTAAAAGCACTGGCAAAAGACATCTGGAAATTAGGTGAGTCCCACACAGAGCCATCGAAAACAGTGGTTCTCAAAATTTTTACCCTGTGACCCTCTTTACATCTACATGAGTATGTTGGCCCCATTGATTCCATGTGCCCCCACCCCATCCTATGCCTCTCCCTCTCTCATGGGCTCCTCGTGTCACATGAGCCCTCTGTCTTCCTGTTGAGTTCCAGTGTTCACTTCTCCCTGAGAAGTGAAGTCTTGTGGTTGCTGTGCCTGCCTCACCAAAAACTGAACATTCAGAGAAGTTACATGGGAAAAGTATAAAGAAGGGAAGCCAGTCTTTGCTACATCTGCGGTTGGAGGAAGTCATAACAGTGGAAGATGCATTGCATTGCTCTTTTGCAGAGACTAGTCAATGCTCAATGGCGCACACGCACACAGAGGCTTGCCCTTTCCCCCATTTGCTGTATTTGCAGGCTGAATTTTCTTGTGTTCCCCTCTTAGGGTCCCACCTCACAGTTTGAGAACTGCACTATCCCCTTACTGATAGCAGAATTCAAAGAGGTCTGAAGGAAAAATAACTTGGGATCAGAAATGCAAAACCACTTGTCCCGAGCAAATATCATTGTCCACTCTTCTGAGTCCCAGACATTCCCTTTTCTTCAGCCAGAATAAACTGAGTTCCAATTATGCATTAAGCTAAATTAAAGCAAACTCAGAAAATCTTATATGACAGCATTTGTGACTCTTTGTATAACCCATGGTTCAGGCTCTGGGAAACACTAATTTGGGCATATGGTTCATAGTGCATGATTGTCAACTGTTTTGCCACCAAGAATGATGCACCTTGCATAATAAATGCTTTCTCTTCTGTATTCCCACCTTATAATGAGAAACAGACGGAAAAATATATCCCATTTCAAAGTGAGGCACCCAAAGGGCTGTTATCTTGCGTGTTTGCATACACCCTGCCTGTCTTTGGAGGTAAAGCATCTTTTCATTCTCCACCAGATTCCCAAAGAACTTCAGTAAGCAGAACTGAGACACTTATTTAATTCAGAGGCCCAGAAAGGGACCTCTTAGATCCAGAATTAAGCCTAGTGAAGTAAATAAATTGTTAATATTTTAATACTAAAATATTCTTGAAGTATCTCTGATCCATCAATTGTAAACATGGGAAGCCTAACTTACTGTCTTACTGCACCTAAGAGCCACTGTGTCAACTACTGTAAACTGAAAAAAACTGTGTATTTTTTGTGCTCTATTTTTTTTTTCAAGAACTACTTTCCCATGACACCAGTGTTTATGCATCCAGTGTTGTTGTTGTTGTTCTTATGGTGTTCCCAGTGTTAGTGGGATGGTGAATCTGCTCTGGGTTTTCATTTGAAATTTAAGGTGCTATCCAAAGTGCTGAATCCTGTCTCCAAAATAAACACTTTACTTAGTTTCATTAAAGTTAATACAAAGATTATTCAATTCCCCATTGACATTGAAGACACCAGCTGCCATAGTCTTCTCTTCCCCCCCCCTCATTGTGGTACCCTCAGGAATATCTGCAACACTAGCTATACCGTGCTACTGCTTTAAAAAGCCAAACCCCATACAGCAGGTTCATAGAACAGAAAGTGAGGCTATGTAGATGAAGCAGATTGTAAACAGATAGAATGTTCAAAAAGCAAAACAGCTCTCTTTCTGGATGGAAAGTCTGACAGGAGGTCAGAAATTTTGTATGAAGCAACTGTATTTACCCAAAGATGCATGCACACTGTTTCCTACTTTTTCTATTGCCTGCAACCCCACTACTTTTCTATGATGTTTCTAGAACCAAGCTGCAGAAAAAATAATAAAACATGATTACTAGATGGAAGGACATCCACTGCAAGCCAGGCATTTCTGCAAATCTGTTAATTGGCGCTCAAGGTGTTTCAACTGGCAAAAGCAGTGCTGCTTTTGCTCCATGCTTTGTTCTTCCTTTTAAAATCTTACTTAGGCCCTTTCTGCACAATGTAATCTCTATCTCATTGTGAAGTGCCATCCTGTTGTGAAGTGTTGCACTCAGGTGGCATTTGCAAAATGGAAAAAATATGTTTTGCACCACCAATCATGCAGTGCTCCCATACTTACCATTGTGCAGAAGCCACAGAAGTGCAATTGCGATGCCTCCCTCCTCAGTGCAGCAAGGGCAAGTGCCCAGCTGTGCTGCAGAAGGAAGAGGCAGAGCGATCGTGCTTCCTTCCTCAGGGAGCGAGCAGGTGCAGAGGGGAGGAATGCGGACATGCTGCCTTCCAGACTTGAATTGCAGCACGACAACATGGAAGAGCGTTATCATGCAGAAATGGCCTTAGATATATGGATTATGGCATCATCATACTGCATCTGATAGCCAATGAGGTGAATGAGATCATTATCATCCTCCTTTATTACAATTTGTATATCATCAGGCAATTAAAAACATTAGACATATACAATATTATACCTACAATATTATATGTACAAAGTTACGCATACATAAGAGTACAGAGTTGTATTTGCATAACTTATATTTAAACAATTTTTAAAAATGATAAAATATAATTAAGTACAATTAATCCTGTCGCTACTCTACCCAACAATATGTCTATTCCATAAAACACTCACCACACTATGGGTCTCTCAAGCTACTAAATTTTACATATTCTAAACAATTGCAGCATTCTGGATTAATTTTCTAACCATCCTAGCCTATGTGGCCTATAGTGGTATAAATGTTGTAAAATACCTTTAAGGGTATTTGTTGCAGAGACAAGGAATTTGGCTACAACCTCGGTAGCCTTTTTATCTTTATCGTCAAGAAGAAATTTTAGCCATGAGTTCCAAGATCTTCCAGGCAAATTCCTTAACAAGGGGCATATTAATCTTACTCTGATCTTACTCTCTGAAGAACATTTAAAGGAAAATGTGGTGTACAGTTTCCACCCTTTCCTCTCCACAGGGGCACACCCATTCGTTATGTGCCTGTCTTTTATATTGCCCTTCTGGGACCGCTGATGGGAGGACATTGAATCTTGCTCTACGAAAAGCTTGTCAAAATTTGGGAATATTTAGATTTTTAAGGTATTTAGCCTCTTCTTTTATATTAAACCCCAATCCTAAATAAATAGAGGAACAGGTGGATCGTGCTGCTGCTATTGCATGTTGGTAATCTATATCTTTTATATGTTGTTTCAAAATCAAATTTTCTCTTTTCATACCAACTGACCATAAAAAGTTTTCTGAGAAGCCCAGTTAAAGCATTTTATCAAGGATAATTTTATTTAGATGCGAAGCATAAGTGTCTTTTTGTTTTAGTTACATGTATCCTGCCTCTTTCTCAAAGAAAACCCACCTTAACCAGTGCCCTATCGCCCATTTCCAGGCTGTACATTCTAGCAACGTTGTTCTCACCTCAAGCTTCAGGACTGCAGTGGGCAAGCAATTTGGAACTGTTACCCTGATTTCTGGGGGTCCCATGAGGGACACCTAAATGCCCTCCAAATTATACAAGTTGGGGAAATTAGTCAACGGGCACAAGCTAGCAATACAAGAGGCAGGGCAATGGAGCGAGATCTTTTACCCAATGTCTACGTGGTCAGGTCGAGTCAAGGAGCAAACAGAAGTGAAATAATAATTGTTGTTTTATTAAAATACAATCAAACAGTGTATGCACACACTCACACAGATAACTATAGAAATAAAGGTTGGAGTTGGATAGAGGGATTTTTAGAGGAGTTGTTGGTTTGGGTAATACTACACCTGTCCTGAAGCCTGGGTAGTCTGCAGCAGAAGTTCGTAGATGTGATGTTCTAAGTACGTGGGACTGAGGGGAAGGCTCGCCAAGCAAAGCGGCAGCAGGGTGGGATGGAAGTCGGGAGCGATCCGAAGAAGCTCTCAAAGTCAGGGGTTTTTATAGGGGAAAATGTGGCTGCAGGCTAGTCCGTACTTGGGGAAAACAATGAGTTTCGGGCTGGAGGCAAAGCCTCCGAAAGGTCAGAATTTAGCATGATTGAGTTAAGTCCGAATTGACAATAGAGTAGCCAGTATGCAAACGCAGAGTGCTTGACAGATGAGAATTTGTCTAATCAAGCTGCCTGCTCGGGGCAGGGAGTTCTTTGTAAGTAGCGTGCATACATAATAGAGTACTTGCCATTGAGGTCTCCTGAAGTGGTGGGACAGCTATTTCTGGCCTGCCTGTATTGTTTGGAATATTACAGCAATTAGCAGCCGTGCCTGTCTGCGAGCTTGTCTGGGGGACCTCGCAGCACGTGTAGAGGAATAGGTAAAGAAGGCCGAATTATTGATATCAAAGTGATATCTAATATCTAATATCACTCAAGTCTGGGCTAGAAACTGCGGTAACAGAACCGCAAATAGTTTTCTCAGGAAGAACGGCAATACTTTTTCTACCTGGGGTGAGAATCCTGGGCCATTTCCGCACTAGGTTCCGCACCAGTCAGCCGCTCCCTAAACTGCAAACCCCAGGATTCCATAGGATGTTGAAAGTGGAATCATAGCGCTATAACAACCTAGTGTGGAAACGACCCTAGTATCCATACTGGGATAGCATAGAGTAACTGTGGGATAACCTTAGCTTTAAATATCTTAACTGCTGCTGGAATTAACTGCCCTCCTTTTGTATAATAGAATTGGGTTTTTGCCTTTATTGTATTTACAGCCTGCATAACTGCAAGCTTATGGTGATAAGCCCATGATCCTGAGGAGTGAAATGACACTCCAAGATACTTGAAATAGTTTACTTGTTCTATTTTATGTCTGTTAATATTCCAGACTCCTCTTGCCCTTTTCTTTCAAAAAAACATTACTTTAGATTTATTATCATTTATACTAAGGAGGTTATTACAATATTCTGCAAAACCTCTTTACACTTGCTTAATGCCCGCTTTGGTTTGCGATAGGAAGAAGGCGTTATCTACATACAATAGGAGTGGTACATTTGCTGTTGCCAGTTTTGGGGGTTATCCTTTCTGAGAATTTAGTGCTGGTGCTAGATCACTTAAATATAGGTTGAACAAAGTGAGGGCAAGGATACATCCTTGGAGGACCCCCCTTTTTATGGGGACCTGGCTAGAGAGACTACCTCGGGGGCCACATCTTATCTGTGTAGTAGTGTTGGTGTAAATCTTCCTAATCATGGAAAGCAGTCTTTTGTCCATAGAAGAGACACTCAGTTTTTCCCACAGTTTTCCTCTATGTATTGAATCAAAAGCTCCTTTTAAGTCCATAAAGGCAGCATATAATTTCTTTGGATATTTACTTAAGTATTTTTCTACCAGATGATTTGGTTTCAAGCAATTATCTATTGTGGGTTTTCCTCGTCTAAAATCCTCCTGTTCATCTCCCAAGATATTTTCTTGCTCTACCCAATCCTGGAGACGATTATTCAGGTACTGGGCATAAACTTTCCCAACTATTGATAATAAACTAATTAGGGAATAATTCTGGGGCTTGTTTTTATCACCTTTCTTGTATATTGGTATCGTGATGGCATGAGACCAACTGTGTGGTATGTTGGCAGTTTGATTTGTATGAGTAAACAAATTTGCCAGCATTGGTCCCCACCATGATATATTTGTTTTTAATAGCTGTGGCATTATAAGATCTGGCCCAGGGGCTTTTCCAGGTTTGATTGAAAGTATGAATGCCTTAACTTCCTGAACTGTTACATGTGGCCAGTTTGGAATATCTGAAGAACCAGTAAGACCAGATGTTGATTAATTTGATGATGCAATCTCTAAAGCCTCGCAATCACTATAAAGGTTGGTAAAATAGGCTTTCAAAATGTGTGGAAGAGTGTTACATTGTGGTGCTCCCTCACCATTCCCCAATGCTCCTGTTATCATCTCCCAAAATTGTTTGGAGTGATTATATAGTACCGAGTCTAATAGGGCAGACAAATATCTGCAGCGCCTCTCTTGTTTCTTCATTGCTATGTTCTTTTTATATTATTTTTTTATTTCAAAATAGCACTTGGAAGTGTCCTGAGTTATCGCACCTATATTTGCGATATATTTGGCTTGTTTTCTATTATCCTGGCATTGTTTGTCTAAGGCTGTAATCATTTCTTTCCTTCTATAATTCCTCTTTCTCCTCTCCAGATTCCTTACTTCTGATGCTATTAAGGTACAGATTTGGGAGTACTTCTGTATTGCCTCCTATGGGTTTTTTGTCTTTATGATATCCTTTTTAAATTCCTCAAAAGGGGCAGATTTTAAAAGGTTTGTCAGCTCACGACCCAAGTTTGCTGTCCATTTCAGTCTCCCTTTTCTAATCGTCATGCCCTGATCTCCTAACTATTTGGGCCACTAAGTGAGTCCCTTCTGGGACAGAGTTTTAGAGCTATTGGGAGATGGTCACTCTCTGTTCTAGTTGTTACTTCGAAATTCCTTAAATAGTTGTAGATGGAATTAGAAACTAAAACATACTCTATCAGGCTGTTCCCTTGGACTGATATATACATGTATTCCCCTTTTGGTTAAAACTCATGCTCTCCATTTATTATTCTAAGGCTGAGGCGTCCCACCATCTTTGCTAGACATACGCCAGCATAATTAATCTTACTGTCTTTAAATTGCCGGCTCTCCCTGTTTGGACAATGTTCTAGCTGTTTATACTACCAATGATGTGAAGCAAACAACTTTTCATTATTTGTTCCCATCCACGCATTTAGATCTCCCATCACTGCTTTGTGTGCTTTTGGAAATTGCACTTCTAATTTAATTAAATATTCCTCCAGATCTTCCCATAATTTGGTTGTTTCCTCTTGGTATCTCATATGGGGCATATACACATTAATCAACAGTAATTTCATTCCTCTCAGTTCAAGCACAAACTTTTATGTCCATTTGTGTTGTTGGTGGGAGGAGCTGGAAAGTTTGGATTAGAGATTCCTCTTCCTCAATGACCATTTTTTTGAAATTGAGTGTTAGAAGATTCTATTACTGGGGCTTTTTCGAGTAGCTGACTTTTAAGCAATAGTGACCTTGGTTGTGAACTGTCATCACCTAATATTACAAGGATTTCCTCCTTGCATTGACTCTTCATTTTTGAATATGCTGTTTGCTCTGTGCTTGCATATAATAGGATGGGAGGAATATTGTTAACAAAAAACAGAGAAATAACTATACCTCTCTCCTAAGCTTAGTTTGTACTAAATATATTTTTCTCAAACTGTGTTCATCAACAAATTCAATTACTGCCCAGGCATTAAAATAGTTATAGAAGAGCTATTCTACCCAGACTATGTCTGAAAAGGAAGGACATCTTGCCCCTAGCCCCGGTATTTGTAACAAATGCTCCTTACATTCAGCTTGAGATAACCAACCTCTCAGCTTGGGATAATTGATTAAAATCAATTTATTTCTTATAAGTGTTTCTTCCAAGTGCTTTCATCAATGTTGCTCTTATTCTTTTTGCTTTGGAGCTCTTCTCCATCAATGGAGGGTTGTCTATTGTTCATTGAGTTACCTCTAAGGACATTTCCCCATGGATCTTGTGGATCCAGCTCTCCTGTTATTTCCTGTTTTACATGGGACTGAGTGCCAACATGTTCAGGTTCTGATAGGTTACTATAGTTTGTCTGATTCTGTTTCAGTTTGTTTATAGTTAGACATGGTTAGACTTTTATGTTTCTTTTTCTGCTCTTTACTGTATTTTCCAAGTTGCAATCACTTTCCATAATTTAAAAAAAATTTTGATAGTTAATCTTAACCTACTTCCTTCCTTCCTTCCCAGGAAAAGTGTGAGATTTCTTTAGGCTGGTAATATTTTTACTTTTTTGGTAGAATTCTTCGTAGAGTTACTCTTCTTTTTACATGACCTTTGTAAAACCATTTTTTTCCAGCTCCTTGCCATTCCTTTCAGCATGTCTCTGTTGCTTTGCCCTCCTTTTTGGTCTTATATGTTCATCCTTGGAATTATCCTTGCTTGCTAGTCTCGCTAAGGCTTCAGCAATCGTAGTTAACAGTTCATTAGATTCAGAAAGGTACTGCTTAATTGCTTGTATGTCCTTATACATGCAAATAGTCTCTCTTCTTATTCCCTCTAATAGATTGTGGTTCTTTGCCATCTGTAACAAATTCATTTGTCTGCATGCCATATCCTCAAAAGTAACCCCCTTCTCGTCCTGGTTCAATAGTCTAGAAAAACAGCTTATTTCATCCTAACCTGGGAAACTGTTCATAGTTTTCCCAGCTAGTGCAATTTCTTCAGCCAGATTTATTCCTGAGGTCTCATAAGGGTTAAAGAGGATTTGTTTATGATCTAAGGTCCATTCTAATTGCCCTTTAGAAGGAAGTTCCGGTCCTGGGCTCTGAATTTGAATCACCAGAGAGCAAAATGCAAGTATTTCAGTTTATTTCTTTCCGCATTATTTTCTTTTTAATCGGTGATGACATTCTGAGGGAGGAGATATTACTCTGATTTCTTCTTCGTGGTCTCTGTGCCTCACACACTAGGAGCTTTCGTGCGTGCGCGGTAGCGTTTGGAAGATTCTAGAGCTTAGTAGCTTGGCGGGAACCCCTCCCCCATGCCGGCACTGTGCATGCTCCTCCCGCTGAGCAATGGTCACTCCTCAGTTCTTTCTCATCCGCCATTGCAAACGGAAGGTTCTTGGCTTGTTACTTCATTTTTTCCTGCTTCAGTTTGGCGTTTATCGGACTTTTGGCTTGTTTTTGACTTCGTCTTCGGATTTCGGACTGGACTTGGTAATTTTGGATCTCCTTCTCCCTTTTCTTCGTCATTTCGTCTCTTTCCAGAGCTCTCCTCGACCTTCTCTCCTCTTCATTCTATGTCTGCACTCTTTAAAAAGTGCGTGTCATGCGGGTGGAACCTCGCTCTTTCCGATAAACACTCGGAGTGTCTCTTTTGCTTGGGCGAGACCCACAACACCCAGGTCTCGCCCAATTTGCCAGGAGTTCACTTCTCAAACCCTCCAGAATCATTCTTCATGACTGAAGTCGTATTGTTGGGAGCAGTCATTGAGGGCGAGGGACGAACCTCCACGTGCTACCATGTCCGAGACTCCGAGAGAGGCTTTACCATCGACGGTATCAGCAGCTGCCGTACCGTCCACCTCGTCAGTACCGGGCTCGGTACCGGTGTCGAGAATGCCCATCTCCGCTCTTCTAAGGATCCCCAAGTTGTCAGTGGCGGCCAAGACATTGAAAGGGATCCCCACGGCTGCAAAGGCCTCTGAGTCACCCAGGCCACTGACCGCTGCGCAGAAGAAGTGCCCTGCTTCTGAGACCGGAAAGGAGAAGGAGAAGGACAAAGAGAGGGAGAAGAAGAAGAGGAGAAAGGAGAAGCGGTGCTCCCCACCTCGGGAGACTCATCCTCCAACACCACTGCCGACCCAGCTTCCGGAAGACCTAGGAGAGCTGTCGGAACCTGGTGAGGTTCTCGAGCTATCTGACGAGGAGCAAGCCGTGGAGGTTTTGCCCTCGGAAGAGCCACCTGTCTTGATGGCAGTGGAGCCCCCGCTGAGTCACCGTAGATCAGTGGACCGACGGGAGGATGTGATAACACACTACCGACCCTCGCCCAAGCACCGCTCAGCCTCGGGCAGAAACGAATACCACTCCTCAGAGTGGAGTCAGGCCACCATCACTGTGGTGCTGAGAGGTGTGTGACGACCCACCACTCTCCCGCTGTTCTTCTGACTCACACTACACCTCGGCCTCACATATTGCCAGTTGCGTGAGAGTCTGAGTGGAGAGAATATCTGGCGTCTTACTGCTCCCATTTACCATCATATCTGGACCGGTACCACCCTGACACCCGGCACTGGGTGCCCTATATGTGGTCCCGCTCACCGACCAGGGAGGACTGTCGGTATGAGCGATCCCGCAGTCGCTCGCCTTCTCCTCACTATCGGAAACCTCGGGAGCCTTCACCACATTATCGGGCCATGTCACCTCCCCCGAGAGTCACATCTACCGCTACACGCCCTGTCGAAACCACCTCGACACGGGCGACTCGGCCAGCTACGACTGTGACTGAGGCGACCAAGAGGGTGCAGTCCACTGTCATCCCAGTGACCTCCTCTGCGGCACCTCAGCGATGACGACAATCACGTCTGCGGCGGTGGTGACAACGGTGGCGACTCCAATGGTGCCAGTACACCGGTCTCCCCGGCGTACATCCAGGGACAGGTCTGTTGAAAGGTCTGCTGAAAAGTCTCTGACGCCATCTTCCCAGACCTATGACTTGGAGACGGAGTCAGAGGACTCGACCCCAGCATCCCATGAATCTCCTCCTCTGGGATTTGGGGACCCGGTACTGGAGTCTGCGCTGGAGGATGTCCAGCAGTTCTCCGCCATACTCCTCCGTATGGCGGCGATGCTCGGGCTGAAGGTTGCGGAACCAGAGCTGGAAGAGTAAGATCCAGTCTTCCAGTATGTGAAAGCTCGGCAGCCGTCCACCGCTCCACTTCCCGTACTGCCGAAACTCATGAAGGCCGTTAAACAGCCCTGGGCCAAACCGGCGTCTGCCCAGCCTATACCCCACCGGCTGGAACATCTGTACCAAACACAGAAGGAGAAGGCAGACTTCCTCTTCAGTCATCCGGTACCGAATTCCATTGTGGTCGAGTCCGCCCAGACCAAGGGAGGCAACAGGGCGCACACCACACTGCCGGACGGGGAGGGTCAGAAGTTGGACACCTTTGGCAGAAGGTTTTACACTGCCTCTTCGCTCATCACCAGGGTGTCCAACACACAGGCTTGCCTTGCGGCTTACCTGTGGAACATCTTAGACCGCTTCGCCCCTCTCCTGGCCAGCCTCCTGGAGGAGAACCACCCGACCGCCAGTAAATTCTACAACGAGGCTGTGGCGATAGCCAACCAGCAAATCATCTCCTAGAAGCACGCCGTGGAGGTTGCTTTGAGGGTGATGGTGGGATCTGTCGCATTACGCCGACATGCCTAGCTGTGGTCGTCAGGACTACAGGAGGACAGCCAAAGGCAGATAGAAGACCTCCTCTTCGACGGCCAGGGGTTTTTCAACTCCGCGACCAATGAGACTATGGACTCCATCGTCAAGGCGCATCTGACCACCAAGAAGATGGGGATAAATCAACCGTCGCAGGTCCGTCAGTCCTCTGGCTCATGCCAGTCATGGCGCAGATCCTCGGTCTCCTCCTTCCAACAGTGGTCCACACACTCCGGCCAGTCCCGGCCATCCACCGCCTCCTCGGCCCGGAGATCTTTTAGATGACGCCCGGCCTCGTCATCTAAGAAGTCCTCCTCCAAGGTGAAGTCCCACTTTTGATGGCCTTCGCATGTTGCCACCACACCCAACCTTCAGCCTGCCAGCAGCCTTTCAAGATCAATCAAGCCTGGCCAGACACCTCACCGAGTGGCGTTGGGTCACAACGGATTCTTGGGTGCTTTCCATCATCCATCTTGGCTACGCCATAGAATTTCAAGATATTCCATCATGAGGTGTCTACTATTCCACCCCGGCCAGCTCAGTCCTGCTGGAAGAGATCCAGTCCTTGCTTCAGAAAGGGGCAATCTTCTTCGTGGTCTCTGTGCCTTCATACACTAGGAGCTTTAGCGCCTGCGCGGTAGCGTTCGGAAACTTCTAGAGCTTGTTCGCTTGGCGGGAACCCCTCCCCCACGCCGGTACTGCGCATGCTCCTCTCGCCGAGCAACGGTCTCTCCTCAGTTCTTTCTCGTCCGCCGTCGCGTACGGAAGGTTCTTTGGTTTGTTCCTCTCACTTTTGTGCTTGGCTTGCTGTTTTCACGGTTTTACGGATTTTTGGACTGTCTCTGACCTCTCTTTCGGACTCCCCTTCGGCTTTTGGTCTTTTCGGATTTTCGCAGTTTGGCGTTCTTTGTCTTATGTCCGCGCTCTTCAAGAAGTGCGTGTCCTGCGGGCGCAAAGTTGCCCTCAACGACGGCCACAAGGAGTGTCTCTTCTGTTTGGGTGAGTCCCACAACATTCGGACTTGCCCAATTTGCCGGGATTTTACTCCCCAAACTCTCCGCAACCGGTCCGCGAGACTTAAGTCTTATTGTTGGGAACAGTCTCTGCGGGCGATAGACGAGACCTCCACTTCCAAGATGGCCGACAAGAAGACGACCACGCCATCGACGGTATCGGCGGCTGCCGTTCCGTCCACCTCGTCGGTATCGGGCTCGGTACCGGCGAAAACGCCGATCTCGGCATTACCGAGGATCCCGAAGCTGTCGGCGGCTGCCAAGTCAGCGAAAGGATCCTCGACGGCGAGGAAGGCTGAGGCTCCCCTGACGGAGACGCCTGCTAAAAAGCGCCCTGCTCCGGACGGAGGCAAGGGCAAGGAGAAGGAGAAGAAGAAGAAGAAGAAGAAGGAGAAGAAGCGCTCCCCGGCTGGGGACGTTCAACCTCCTACTCCTCCTCCTACTCAGCAGCCTTCCAAAGGGCAAGGCGAGTCCGTCGATCTCTCAGATGATGAGATCGAGGACGTTCCCCAACAGCGCCCGGACTCGCCTGTGGCAGACCCTCCAACCCTGGTGGAGGAGCGCCACCGCCCTCCTAGCCGTCGCAGGTCGGCCGACCTGCAGCAGAGAGAGCCCTCTGCTTCTCCGGAGCGGCGTTCGACCTCCTTCCGGTCCCGGTCCCGCTCTTCCGAGCGTCCGGTGGCCTCGCCGCCTCCTAGGGAGACAAGAGAGGAACAACCTCGCTCGTCTGCCTCCAGATACACCTCGGCGTCCTACGTGGCCAGGTACGCGAGGGAATCTGAATGGAGAGAGCGCCCGGCCTCTTATCGGTCACATTCGCCATCGTACCGGGATCGGTACCATCGTGGCCCGAGTCGCTGGGAGACCTTCCGGAGGTCCCGGTCACCTCGTCGACAGCGCGAATCGCGCTCACCTAGAGGGGACGAGGCTTGGTACCGTCGACGCCGAAGCCGATCTCCGTCGGACCGCCGTTCCTTCAGCCGCTCTCCCTCTCCTCGATATCATAGGGCGAGGGAGCCTTCACCTCGGTATCGGGCGATATTGCCACCTCCTAGGGTCACGGCAACGGCGACGCGCCCTACGGAGTCGGTGGTGACTGAGCGGGCTACGACGACGTCAGCCTGCCAGACTACCCCTGTCACCACTAAGAAGGTGAAGTCAGTAGTCAGCCAGCCCAAGCGGGACGCTGCTACTACCACCGCCCCGGCTGCAGAGAAGCCTAGGAAGGCAACACCTGTGGCGACTACGAAGGAGCCGGCAAGCGAGCGGCGAGAGACTCACCGACCTCAGAGTCGTACGACTCGAGTGCGGAATCAGAGGTGTCTGAGGCGGCCTCCCAGGAGTCTCCTCCGCTGGGATTCGGGGACCC
Source organism: Ctenosaura bakeri (assembly GCA_948474755.1). NCBI lineage: Eukaryota > Metazoa > Chordata > Lepidosauria > Squamata > Iguanidae > Ctenosaura > Ctenosaura bakeri. The sequence goes on along the minus strand of CAOLHI010003276.1, from coordinate 123,865 downwards.
GATCCCAGATTCTGCTCCAGAGGACGTCCACCAGTTCTCTGCGATGCTGCTTCGCATGGCTACTACCCTCGGCCTGAAGATCGCCGATGCGGAGCCGGAGGACGACGATCCAGTCTTCTCCGTCTTTGAAGGGAAGCAACCTGCCACGGCCCCGCTGCCTCTCCTGCCCCGGGTATCCAGACTGGTGAAGGCCGCCTGGGATAGGCCGGCCTCGGCTCAGCCGATACCGCAGCGGTTGGAACACCTCTACAGGGTGCAGAAGGATAACGCCGGTTATCTCTTTAATCACCCTGCACCGAACTCTGTGGTGGTCGAGTCGGCACAGACGAAAGGCTCCGGCAGGCAACACACCACCCCGCCGGACAAAGAGGGCAGGAAGTTGGACGCCTATGCAAGAAGGTTCTATTCCGCCGCCTCCTTGCAGATCAGGCTGTCCAACACTCAGGCTTGCCTCGCGGCATACCTGAAAAAGGTGCTCGATCGCCTGCAACCGGCGATGGAGGCGGTACCGGAGGACATCCGCCAAGCCTCCTCCGTAATCTTCAATGAGGCCATCTCCATCGCTCGGCAGCAGATGGCCTCCTCCAGGCACGCAGTGGAGATTGCCTCCCGGGTCATGGCGGGATCCATCGGCCTGCGCCGCCATGCTTGGCTGCGGCCGGCCGACATCCAGGAGGACAACAGAAGGAGGATTGAAGATCTCCCCTTCGACGGTGAGGGCCTATTCAATTCGTCCACCGACGAAGCTTTGGACAATCTCGTTAAGGCGAGGCTGACCGCCAAGAAGATCGGGCTACAGCCGGCCACGCAAGCCCGCAGGGCCTCCACCTTCCGCCCATCCTGGCGACGATCTTCCACCTCGTCGTTCCAGCGTTCGGCCCAGTCTGGACAGTCGAGACCGTCCTCCGGCTCATCGACCAGACGCACGATTAGACGACGCCCGGCTTCGTCCAAGAAGTCCTCCTCCGAGACAAAGTCTCGGTTTTGACGTGCCTGGCAGGACCTACCAATACCCACTCTTCAGCCTACCATCAGCGCTCGGAGACCGACCGACTCTGGCTCGACATCTCGCGGAGTGGCAATGTGTCACTACGGACTCTTGGGTGCTTTCCATCGTCCGTCTTGGCTACGCCATTGAGTTTCTCGATATTCCTCCTCGAGGCGTTTACCATTCCACGCCGTCAAGTCCGGCCCTCCTGGAAGAGATCCAATCCCTCCTCCAGAAAGGGGCGATCGAGCAGCTCCCGCAAGAAGCCAAGACCACCGGCTTCTTCTCCAGGTACTTCACGGTACCGAAAGCCGACGGTACCCTCCGGCCGATCCTAGACCTCAGAGGGGTGAACTACTACATCCGCCCCAAAAGGTTCAAGATGGTCACGATACCGTCGATCCTGCCCTTCCTACATCGAGGGGACTGGTTCACCTCCATCGATCTCCGAGACGCATACTTCCATATCGCCATTCGCCCGCAGCACAGACGGTACCTCCGCTTCGCAGTCGACGACACCTGTTACCAGTACAAGGTGCTGCCGTTCGGACTCTCGACTGCCCCAAGGGTCTTCACCAAGTGCATGGCCCCGGTGGTATCCTTCCTGCGGACGAAGGGTGCTTCTGTCTTCCCTTACCTCGACGATTGGCTGTTGGTGGCGTCCTGCAAACAGAGACTTTACCACGACGTCCACATGACGTTGTCACTCCTGACCCGCCTTGGTCTACGGGTGAATCCGAAGAAGTCCCACCTCGAGCCGGCGAGGATCTTGGACTTCATCGGGGCGACGCTCGACTCGACCTCCGCCAGGGCGTACCTACCAGAGTCTCGAGCCCAATCCCTGATCCGGGCCGCCGCTCACGCTCGTACGGCCCCGACGTTATCTGCGAGAAGCGTCCAGCAGCTCTTGGGCTACATGGCTGCGACGACCACTGTGACATATCTCGCCAGGCTGAGAGCGAGACCTCTTCAACACTGGTTCGTCCGCATATTCGACCCCCTGCGAGACGAACAGACACTCCGACTGTAGCTGCCGGGAGACGTCCGCTCATCCCTCCGATGGTGGCAGTCGCGACGCAATCTGATGTCAGGGATGCCTTTCCAACAGCCGACACCGAAGGTGACGGTAACGACCGACGCCTCCCTGTATGGATGGGGTGCCCACTGCGGCGATCTCAGAGTCCGCGACAGATGGACCGACGACGAGACCGCTCTCCATATCAACGCGCTGGAGCTGCTCACCGTCTTGAAAGCGCTACAGGCGTTCCGCCACGTCGTAGCGGGGCGGACGGTCCTGGTTCTGACGGACAATACCACCGCCGTCTGTTACATCAACAGACAAGGAGGGACTCACTCCACAACCCTGCTCAACATTGCACTCGACTTGTGGGAATGGTGCATTCGCCTGCATACGCATCCCGTGGCAGTTCACCTGGCCGGCCAGGAGAACACAACGGCAGACGCCCTCAGCAGGGACACCTCATCCCATCACGAATGGTCTCTCTCCGGAGAGGCGTTCAGACTGATTCGGGACCGCTGGGGCGAACCATCGATCGACCTCTTCGCGACCAGGGAAAACGCGAAGTGTCGCCGATTCTGTTCCAGAGCGGGCCACGATCGTGCCTCCATCGGGGACGCTTTCCAGTTTCCGTGGACCGGGGAACTCCTCTACGCGTTCCCGCCGTTCCTGCTGCTCGGCCGGACGATATCGAAGATCCTCGCCGACCGAGCCGACGCGATCCTGGTAGCCCCGTACTGGCCGAGGCAACATTGGTTCGCACCCCTGCTACAAGCCGCACGAGACGACCTGCTCCGGTTGCCACCGACACCGGACCTGCTCTCGCACTCCGGCGGCCGAGTCCTCCATCCGGACCTGCCACGCCTGGCCCTCCATGCCTGGAGGATATCGCACTAGACGATCCCGTGCTCAGTACCGTCCTCGTCGCGGCCAGGAAGGAATCCACCCGTCGCAACTATCAATACAAGTGGCGACGCTTCCTGACCTTCGCTAACGAGAGGAGTGAGCCGGTATCGCCCGCGGGGCTCTCTACCGTCCTGCATTTCCTCCTGCACCTCCGGCAACAGGGGCTGGCGTTTCCATCCCTGAAGGTGTATCTCTCCGCGATCGTGGCATACCAACCGCCACGGTCGGCTGCCTCGGCCTTCTTCAGGAACGATACCGTTAAGCGGTTCCTGAAAGGACTTCATCATCTCTACCCGCCGGTATCGCCGCCGCTACCGCCGTGGTCCCTCTCGCTGGTGCTCTCGCAGCTGACAAAGCCGCCCTTCGAGCCGATGGCGACCTCGGATGATAGGCTCCTGACCATGAAAACTGCCTTCTTGGTAGCGGTGACCTCAGCGAGGCGAGCGGGTGAGATCACAGCTCTTCGATCCGATGAGCCCTTCACGGTCTTCCACAGAGACAAGGTGGTCCTGAGACCTGACATCTCGTTCCTGCCTAAGGTGGTGTCCAGTTTCCATCTCAACCAGGACATCATCCTGCCTGCCTTCTTCCTGAACCCGACGACACCGTTGGAGCGGTCTCTCCACTCCCTGGACGTGCGTCGGGCCGTGGCCTTCTACATGGACAGGACTGCTTCCTTCCGACAGACGCCGCATCTCTTCGTTTGCTATGGGCGACGTCGGAAGGGCCTCAAAGTGTCCACCCAGCGCTTCTCCAAATGGGTGGTACGGACTATTCAACTGGCGTATGAGCTCGCGAGGAAGCCTCCGCCAGTCCTGCTTCGAGCCCACTCCACCAGAGCGGTGGCTACTTCTGCGGCCCTCCTGCGAGGAGTTGACCTGCATGAACTCTGCCGTGTGGCGACCTGGTCCCAACCATCGACCTTCGTGCGCCACTACAGGCTCGACTGCCGGTCGCGCAGAGATGCCCGGTTTGGACGTGAGGTGTTGGCTTCTGTGCTGTAGGACCTGACCCGCCGTCCGACCGGTAAGCTACACAGTCTCCTAGTGTATGAAGGCACAGAGACCACGAAGAAGAACAGGTTGCTTACCTGTAACTGTGGTTCTTCGAGTGGTCATCTGTGCCATCATACACACCCGCCCTTCCTCCCCTCTTTCTCAGGTCCCTGTAGGTTCTACGGCGGACGACAGAACTGAGGAGAGACCGTTGCTCGGCGGGAGGAGCATGCGCAGTACCGGCGTGGGGGAGGGGTTCCTGCCAAGCGAACAAGCTCTAGAAGTTTCCGAACGCTACCGCGCAGGCGCTAAAGCTCCTAGTGTATGATGGCACAGATGACCACTCGAAGAACCACAGTTACAGGTAAGCAACCTGTTCATATTCCATCATGAGGTGTCTACTATTCCACCCCGGCCAGCTCAGTCCTGCTGGAAGAGATCCAGTCCTTGCTTCAGAAAGGGGCAATCGAGCGACTTCTGTCTTCAACCAAAAACACTGGCTTCTTCTCACGGTACTTCATGGTACCGAAGACAGACGGAACCCTGCAGCCCATCCTAGACCTCAGAGGGGTGAACGACTACATCCGCCCCAAAAGGTTCAAGATGGTTACGCTATCCTCGATCCTCCCATTCCTTCGTTGAGGGGACTGGTTCACCTCCATCGGTCTTCAGGATGCTTATTTCCACATCGCCATTCGCCTGCAGCAAGACGGTACCTACGGTTCGGGGTCGACGACACCTGTTACCATTACAAGGTGCTACCCTTCGGACTTTCGACCGTGCCAAGGGTCTTTACCAAATGCATGGCCCCAGTGGTATCATACCTGCAGACGAAGGGCATCTCCATCTATCCCTACCTAGACGATTGGCTGTTGGTGGCATCCTGCAGACAGAAACTCTACGACGACATACACAGGACTTTGACACTTCTGACCCGTCTCGGCCTCCAGGTCAACCCGAAGAAGTCCCACCTCGAGCCGGCGAGGGTGCTGGACTTCATTGGTGCAACACTGGACTCGACATCAGCCTGGGCTTACCTGCCGATGAACCAGGCATGGACACTACGTCGAGCCACATTAGCAGCTTACAACGCCCCGACGATGTCAGCCAGGAGAACTCAGCAGCTCCTAAGCTACGTGGCTTCCACCACTGCCGTGACCTACCTCTCCAGGCTCCGTGCAAGACCCCTCCAGTACTGGTCGTCCGAGCCTTCAACCCTCTGCAGGACGACCAGAAGCTGCAACTCCAACTGCCTCTACAGGTTCGTCCCTCCCTGCTATGGTGGCAGTCCTACAACCACCTCTTGTCAGGAATGCCATTCTGGGAGGTGACTCCACAGGTCACGGTGACAATGGACGCCTCCCTCTTTGGATGGGGAGCTCACTGCAGTGATCTCAGAGTCCGAGGCCGGTGGGTCAACAACGATACCGTCCTCCACATCAATGCCCTCGAGCTGCTCGCCATCTGGAAAGCTCTGAGGGCGTTTTGCCATCTCGTGACGGGCCGCACGGTTCTGATCCTGACGGACGATACAACAGTGGTCTGCTATGTAAACAGGCAAGGAGGGACACACTCGACCACCCTCCTCAACATAGCCCTTGATCTCTGGAACTGGTGCGTTCCTCTACGGATCCATCCAGTGGCTGTTCACCTGGCTGGGCAGGAAAACACCACAGCAGACGCACTCAGCAGGGACACCTCTTGCCACCACAAGTGGTCCCTCTCCGACAAGGCATTCCAGATGATCCGCAACCACTGGGGCGAGCCGACCATCGACCTCTTCACCACCAGCAAGAACGCAAAGTGCTGTCGGTTCTGTTCAAGGGCTGGTCATGATCGGGGCTCCATCGGCAACGCCTTCCAGTTCCAGTGGAATGAGGGTCTCCTATACGCGTTCCCTCTGTTCCCCCTCCTCGGCCGAGTGATATTGAAGATCCTCACCGACCGAGCAGACGCCATCCTCGTAGCCCCATACTGACCGAGGCAGCACTGGTTTGCACCCCTGCTCCAGGCTACGCGCGACCGACTTCTCAGGCTCCCGTCGACGCCGGACCTGCTATCCCACTCCGATGGCCTCGTACTCCACCCAGACCTGCCGCTCTTGGCCCTCCATGCTTGGAGGATATCGCCATAGCCGACCCCATCATTGGCAATGTCTTGACAGTGGCCAGGAAGGAGTCGACACGCCGCAACTACCACTACAAGTGGCGGAGTTTCGTGGCCTTTGCTGAAGAGAGAAGGGAGACGGTAACGCCTGTCAACCTGCCTACCGTGCTCCACTTTCTATTGCACCTTCCACAGCAGAGCTTGGCCTTCCCGTCCTTGAAGGTGTACCTCACTGCTATCGTGGCATATCAACCTCCATGATCCCCGTCGGCAGCTCTCTTCCGTGACGGTACCGTCAAGCAGTTTTTGAAGGGCCTACAGCACCTATACCCGCCGGTATTGCCGCCGCTACCGCCGTGGTCATTATCCCTGGTGCTATCGCAGCTGACGAAGCCGCCCTTCGAACCCATGGCGACTGCTGACGACAGGCTGCTTACGATAAAGACTGCCTTCCTGGTGGCTGTCAGCTCGGCCAGGTGAGCAGGGGAGCTGACAGCTTTACGATCAGACGAGCCCTACCTCGTCTTTCACAGAGACAAGGTGGTCCTTCGGCCAGACATTTCCTTTCTACCGAAGGTGGTGTCCAACTTCCATCTCAGCCAGGACTTCATCCTGCCGACCTTCTTTCCACTCCCGACGACACCGCTGGAGCGGTCCCTACATTCCTTGGATGTACGTCAGGCTTTGGTCTTTTACAAGGACAGGACTGCCTCCTTCAGACAGACTCTGCACCTTTTTGTGTGCTATGGCAGGCATCGAAGGGGCCACAAGGTGTCCACCCAGCGCTTCTCTAAATGGGTGGTACAGACTATACAGCTGGCGTATGAGCTCACCAAGAAGCCTCCGCCAGCCTTCCTTCGGGCTCATTCCACCAGAGCCTTGGCGACATCTGCAGCCCTCCTGCGAGGAGTTGACTTGCATGAACTCTGCCATGTGGCAACCTGGTCTCAACCATCGACCTTCGTGCACCAGTACAGGTTCGACTGCCAGTCCCGCAGAGATGCTTGGTTTGAACATGAGGTCTTGGCTTCCGTTCTCTAGGACCTGACCCGCCATCCAACCAGTAAGCTACACAGTCTCCTAATGTGTGAGGCACAGAGACCACGAAGAAGAAGAACAGGTTGCTTACCTGTAACTGTAGTTCTTCGAGTGGTCATCTGTGCCCTCATACACACCCGCCCTGCCTTCCCCTCTTTTTCAGGTCCCTGTGTTACTACGGCGGACTACGGAACTGAGGAGCGACCGTTGCTCAGCAGGAGGAACATGTACAGTACTGGCATGGGGGAGGGGTTCCCACCAAGCTACTAAGCTCTAGAATCTTCCGAACGCTACCGCGCACGCGCGAAAGCTCCTAGATGACCACTCAAAGAACTACAGTTACAGGTAAGCAATCTGTTCTTCTACAGCTTTGCCTAGTTTGAACCACCATGTTACCTTGTGCTCTTAAAGATTAATGCTATTAAGATGTTAGAGGTGTTGCCTATTTCAGCTTACTTATGGGCCCCACTGTTGTACCTATTTCAGTTTATTTTAATTTGGTGTTGTATCACGTTCTCTGCATCTGAGAGCGGTTAATATCTGTCCCTTTAAGAGCAATAGATGTTTAAGTGTTTGAATGCTCTTCCACTAAAATGTTTCTGTATTCCTTTTCCTCTTTATCTTTGTTGTGTAAACACAAGCTGATAACTCTCGGCATCCACTTCGCTTGCAGAGATCTCAACAATTATGTAGCTGAGCCTTTTTAAGAATCATCAGCCAGACGCTTACTCAATGACAAAGTACTAAGAAAGATTAAAATAGTTGTTCCTGAAATTAATCACATAAACTGGAGAGATTTGGACCATGCTGCTACCTCCGATGCCATCTTTGTTTTGAAATTTGAATGAGGTCACATTTACTTTGCTTAAAATTAGACTCATTGAAGAAGAAGGGAGAAAAACCCAAAACCTCAATAACAATGCCTTAAGCCCAGACTATTTTATGACTCCTCTTTTCCATCCATCCCATTTTTGTAGGCTTCTGACAAGAGGAAAGAAAGACAAGAGGGAGAAAGATAGTATAGAGAAACAATACATCTTTAAAATTCTGAGAAAAATACAGCTGTATTAGGAGATATTTTATATATTGCCATCAGTTATGTCCAGCAGTTATGTGAAATTGTTAGTCATGTCATACTAATTGTCCATAGTGATGTCAGCTGCAGGAAACACCAGATTTCCATATATGACTGCATTCCCTGAAATAATTTCTTTCCTTAAAACGAATGCCTGAGAAGGTATAGTCTCATTTCTCTGGGGAGAAAAACACTTGCTGTCTCTACACAGGCTGGATAATGTTTACAGAAATGGCACAGAATTTGATTTTCCTGCTAACAAAAGCCTTGGATGCCAGCCTGAAAGAGGGCAGCACTTCTGTTAGGCACATAATAGCACTGGAAGGGAAGACTCCTGCTATTTATATGGATGAGGGATATTGGAAGGAAGGAAGCTGACTGACATTATGATGAAAGTCACTCTTAAAGAACCAGGAACAGAAGGGAGTGCATGAGAGGAGGGATCTCCACCAACTCATAAATGTCCCAGGGATCCCTGGCATAATGTTTCCCAGAAACTCTCTGTGTTCCCTAATCCTTTTCTTTCAGTGGTTCGACTGTTCTTTGGCTCTTGCTCCTACCTATTATCTGGCCACTGCAAGCAGGAATTGAAACAGCCAATGTGGGCAGGTGGAGGGGAAAAGAAAGAGGACAAGCAGCTGTCCCTTTGTCTCCTCATTCCAAATTTCATAGGAGAGGAAGGCTCACAGCCTCTTCCCTCAAGTTCTGTGAGGAAGAAGCATCACTATTTCCTCTCCCTGTCCCTCAGCTGGGTTCACTCAGGTCAGTCTCTCTTCTTGCAGTCACAATCCTATCCCACAATAACTACCCTTCCAGTGTAAGGCCCCACTTTGGGGGTCCCTGATATTAGTACGGTTTGGTTGGGCATCATACCTAATTGGCACGATACTGGATTGGCAACTGTATTAATTGTCTCTGATATCAAAATCAGACCTAAAAGGTGACTGAGAGGTCAAACCAAGTTAGGGAAGGAATTTGACTGTAAACGTGAGAAGGATAGGTCAACTTGAAGCTTCCTCCAGGTAAGACTGAGTCATTTGTCTGGCAAATACACACCATTCCTATGGATAATAGGCTTAAGCTGGAATTTTCCAGGGAACCCAACTGTGAGAAGCCCACCAGGACACTGATTGACAGATATCCATCCCTTGTACACCTGGATTCCTTCCTCTTTCCTCAGAGCATCCACAATAGGCAGCTATTACAATACCCATCATGTCTTTGTCAATCAAGCACTAAGCCCATCAACAGGCGAAAGACCCATTGTTCACAACAGGTTCCCTTTGTCTTGCATCTGGAACTTTCACTGCCACAGGCCATTTTCAGGGTATAAATAGTCCTGATTTCAGGATGCCTAGTGCAGTTTCTCGAAGGTCTACCCATCACTCTATCCATCTGGCTCCTGAATGAGAACTGTCCTTAGGTCCTACCTAAGCCAAAATACATTTCTGCTCTTCACTACTCTTCTGGACCGGTAATTATAAATCCTCCCAAACCCCTCAGCCTCTCTATAATTTTTCCTCCCTTTCTTTTTCAGTTAGCTCTTGTGTGAATGTATGATTGTGTGTATTTTGTGTACATGCATGAATGAATTCCCCTCAATAAAACACTGTGATTGAACATTTTCCCTGGATTTTCATGCTGTCTGGCTCTGTAAAAATTGGGTTAAAGATCTCGCTGTATTGCCCTGTCCTCTGTTCTGCCAAAGCCAGTGCTCCACTCATTCCCCCAGCCTTTGCATTTTTGGATCAAACCAGTGTGTCCCGCAAGGACTCCCAGAAGTCAGAGTAACACCAGTCTGCTGTCATGTGATTGTGGAATTCACTTTCCTTCTCAGTGTCTGGGGGAGTTTGCAGTTCTTGCTTTCCTGGGAGTGAGCACCACTAAACTTAATAGAACCTACTTGAGAGCTGATCTCCATTGGACTGTGCTGCACAGTTACTCTGGAGTGAAAGTGTATCTTCTTGTAGAAAAGTGCAGTATTTGGATACATTCATTGATTGCTTTTTCTGCAAGTCTGACCACAAGTCTGATTGTCTTTCTTAACAGCTGCTGTTTAGATGATGGAAGAGCCTTCTTCTGATACTACGAATTGCCAAACATAGCATAGATTAATAGTGCAATCCTGTGCATTTCCACTCAGAGGCAAGCTCTGCTGAATTCAGTAGGACTTATTCTTACATAAACGTGGACAGGAGTCTAAGTGGCCATCGTCTGAAGACACCATCATCCAAAGACGCCATCATGTTTTTACAGTTATACTATTTATACTCTTAATTTCATTCCATTTATCTCCTACCGCTAAAGGTATTATGTATTACTCTTTTCTCCACCTCCATAAATTTAACCATGCAACAATCCTCTGAAGTAAATCTGGGTGAGAAATTGTGATTGGCTCAAGGTGACTGTGCATACTTTATGGGGAAGCTGGGAGTTCTAATGTGTATTGGGCACCATTGGCTTGGCAGGAGGGAATGCAGAGTTCATGCAGTGATCTGAGAAAATGCTATTTTGTGTATCTGTGTGTGTATGAATTCTGATAAAGGCATATTAGTTTTTGACTTTAAAATGCATATAAGGTAATACTGATTTTAGGCCAACTAAAGGGGACAAGAATTTCAGTATGCTTTTTAGATCTCCAGATCTAAAAATTTATCAGGTAAAATGAAATTTAGTATGGGAGAGGAACCTGTATAATTTCTTGCAGAGTAATATTTAATAGAGGTCTATTAATGAAAGCAGTAAGTGAGTCTTAACACAAGACAAATTTTGATGATTAGCTGTTCTTTCGATAGAGAATAAACACACACATCACTTGGATATGCAAAAAAGTGATGTTTTTGTTCTTCTCAAAACAAGAGGGAAGCACTGAATTGAGTTTGATTTGAAAAACTGGACATTTTCATCATTGATCAGAGCATATATAATTTTTTATTCAAATTGAATAGGAATGGGGGAAATATGGGTCGACAAAAAGGAAGGCCACAATTAAAAATAACTTATATTGGTCTTTGGATAAAGACCATTAGAAGGGAGCCCTTGAAGATCATCTCATGTTAATAGACAGAGGCTGTGATAAGCTGATTTGAAAATACCAGACCCAGAAATCACAAGGAATTGTCAACTAGCCTGGAAGATTCTGGAGGAGGAAGACAGGGAGGGATGGTGGCAGAGGATGGAACTGAAGGAAGGAGGAAGAGAAATCACAAGAAGAGAACAATGCTAGCCTTGGGAGGAAGACCCATAGCCGGGGCGGGGGAGTCTAGAAGGGGAAGGGCTGGAAAGACAATACCTGGTGACTGATGATTTCAGAAGAATTGTGCTAAAGGAAGGAGAAAAGTGTTACTGCAGTCCAGACCTACCCGGAGATAGCACTTGATATCGTTTTAATATCAAACCATTCGGCTTTCATCTGCCACCCCACTCTACATGTTTGTGAGGCCTCCGGACAAGCACGTAAACAGGTACGGCCAATAATTGCTGGACATTCCATTCTCCACCTAGGCAGGCCGGACAGAGCTGGTTTGTCACTTCAGGGACCTCTCCGGCAAACACCCTTTTGCTTATGCATGATACTAACAAAGGCCCCCGGCCCCGAGCAGGTAACCTTACAAAGCTGTATTAAGTGCTCTGTATTTGCATACTGGCTACACTATTGTTAAATCGGCTCTAAACCAATCATGCTAAATTCTGACCTTTCCAAAGCTTTGTCCTGCTCCTAAATCGCATTGTTCTCACCAAGTAAGGTATGGCCTGCAGTCACAATTCACCCTATAAAAGCCCCCGATTCTGAGACCTTCCTTGGACCGCTTGGATCACTCCCGAATCCCATCCCGCCTTGCTGCCACTTTGTCTGGCGAGCCGTCCCCTCAGTCCCACATACTGAGACTCCATATCCATGAACTCAATCTTCAAACTTCTCCAGGACTACGAGACAGGTGTCATATCACCCATTTCCCTCCACGACTCCCTCTTTCCGATTCTTTAGTTAGCTGTGTGACTGTGGTGTCCTTAACATTTGTCTGTACTTAATAAAATATCATTTTTGCTATTTTAAACTGTCTGACTGCTTGACTGACCTGACCCCGTAGACACTGGGTTGCAAGATCCTGCTGAGTTACCCTGCCCCTTGCTAACTTTAGTGAGTGCTCCAGCTAATTTTCCCCAAGTCGTTGTTGTTGTTGTTTGGTTATTTGGATGCCCCTCCTGGGACCCCCAGAGATCAGGGTAACAACAGCCTCAGCAAGTAGGCAGGGTCTTCACTGTGGTGGTTCTGACCCTGCTTTATAAAAGATATGGTTAAGCCTGATGAATATGTGAAAAAAACCAAGAGTGTGTGCCCTCTTTTGTTACTCTTCCCACATAGTAGGTTACTTTCTGAAGGGATAATCTCCTGTGTCAATGAAGGTTCTCTACACAATTCAGAACACTGGAAAATCAGTTCTGAAAGGCATGCGAAGAGGAGACTCTTTTTCACAAACTACTTCTCCCTTTGAAGCCAGTGGTGGAAATGCACAAAAAAGGGGACAGGACTAGAGTATTCACCCTTTCCTCTTCTCGTTGTTTAGACTATCTGGTTTAATACTCAAAGATAGGACTGCAATCAGAAGTAAACAATACAGAACATCTGAAGTTATGTAATTTTATCTTACAACTTATTATTCCTACAGTCAGAATGTAAATCCCATTTTTACATATATTAACAAGCCAGCCTGGTGTAGTGATTTGAGCACTGGACTATTACACTGGAGACCAGAGTTCAATTCCCTGCTCAGCCATTGAAACCTTCTGTGTGACCTAGGGTGCGTCACACACTCTCAGCACCAGAAAAGCCCATGATAGGTTTGCTTTAAGGGTCACCATAAGCCAGAAACAACTTGAGAGTGCACAACAATAACAATAACAGTAATAAATATATCCTTTTTTGTTCTTGTTTAAACTGTCCATTTGTGGGTCATTGTGACACTTATACTATATTATCCAGGGTAATGAAAAATCATGTGAAATCAAGACACATTAATTTTAATGTGTCTTGATGGCAGAAGGAGTTGATTAGCAAGATCAATTTAATTTTTTAAAAGTCAAAGAACTTTTTCTGCATAGACACAGGAACTATTAGACTAGTCATGCTGGTACATCTGTCAATAAAGAGATGACTGGCTCATGGCTCAGGATGTTTGGTATAGGTCTCATTAAAAAGTAATAGTTACAATGTGGTTTCTTGAAAGACAAATTTTTCTGGAATGTTCTTAAGGGAAAAGTATATCATTTTAGGGAAACCTACTCTAGGTAAAAAGATACAAACGGGGCAGTAAAACTAGCAACTTTACAGTTAACCGGAAGTGGGGTGCTAGGTGCTCTCTGTGGCTGTGATGTATGGCAGCGAATTTCCTCATGCTACATGCCTCCACGTACATTCTACTTGCATATTTTTAAATAAACCAACTATTGTGAAATGCCATAAAGTTCTGGTAATTTCTCTTTGAAGGAAAATTAATAACAAGCAACAATAACCTGGAACCTTGCACCATTTAGAAAACTGTGGAACAGTTAACTTTTTAAAAATAATCAGTTATATAAGATGTCTCCTATGCATCCTCTGTGCCATGTGAGCGTAATTCAAAGTATTGGTTCTGATCTGTGAAGTCCTATACACCTTGAAACCTTTTAAAGACAATTTTCTCCCTTGTGATCTTTAAGCGAGACATGTCTCTCCTTCCATTCATCTCAGAGGCACATTCGATGGAGATGCAAGAGATGACTCTCTTTGAACCTTGTCCGAAGAGACTATAATGTACCCAGCTCTCTTTTCTTTCCTCTGACAGACTGCTAAACTGGCTTGGCCTATATTGAAGGGTGTTTTCACTGGTTCAGGGCTTTTGTTTCTTCTTATTGGTATGGTGTTGAATTGTGTTTTAATCTATTCTATGTTTTAGTTGTATTTGTTTAATATTAATTTTATTACTGTTAGCGATCCTGTGTGCCATTTTGTGGCAGAAAGGCAGGACATAAATTCAATAAATAAATAATGAGAAAGATGCAGCCATGACCACAGCCAGCACACCAGACATCAACCAGTTCATCTTCATCTTTTTCCACATAGGAATGTTCCCACATCCACAATCATGGGGAGAAACCAGTGAACCAAATTCACATGTTTTTACTTTTTGCCTGGCATAAAATAAAAGAAGCCATGGATATGAAAAGCACTGTCTGGATACACAATAACAGGAAAGTGAAGTTCAAACCACAAGCCAAATTTGGGCTCCAGAAGTTGTAAAAGAGACACAAGTGGTTGAGAAAAGGCATCTGTGGCAGTGAAGACTCTGCTGAGAGTATTACCATAGTTGCAGTTAAAAGCAACCTTTGCAGATGGGACCACATGTATAAACATACCCGCAATTACATAGCATGAGTGTAAGAAGAAAAAATATAAGCCTGCTGTGTACTACATGCCAATAAATCTGAATTATTTAGAGTGGATGCCTCTTAACAACTCTCTTTTAGTCATATATTTTTAGATATTGTGGGGTTCTGTGAATAGAAGAAGCTGTCACTTTCCAAAGGGTGGTGAGATGTGCAGTGGCACTACATGGTTTCTCTGCTGAGGAGGGAAGGGAATCCATGATGGGAGGATATAGCAGCAGTGATGTTGGGCAAACTGGAGTGGCAATACAGGAACATACCAATGAGTGGAGGGAAAAATAATAAGGAAGCAGTACTAGCAGTACGTATATCAGTTGCTGGGGAACATGTCTGGAGAAAGGGCTTCTTTTTTATTGTTTGAGAACCTTTATTTGAGAACCTTTAAGATTATGATCTCCTTTGGGGCAGAAAATGTCAACTTATATTTCCTAAACTACCCTTCACACACTGATGATGTTACATAATAAATAATAATATGTCCAAACAAGTACTTTTCCTTTGTAAATCAAAAGAGGGAGGTCTGTTTGAAAAAAAGAACCAAGTTGACTGTGCAACACTGCAATTAATAGTTTAATATACTAGATGTTCAAATCTGGATATTATAATTGCCAAGATTCCTGCGAAAGGTACTCTTTTTTTCTTTTTCCTCTTCATTTCCATTTTTAAATACTATCACAATTATAAGCATTTTCACTGAATTAAGAAAATAGTGAATAGAGCCCTTGGGAAGAATTAATAAAGGCAAGGGAAAGTTTCTGAATAGGTTGGTTCCTATAGTCAATTCTTGCTTAACTTTTCCATGGTCAGGTTGCCAAGGAAATAATTCTGCAGTGACATGCCTCTCGCTGGATAGGAAGAAAAGTCTAATAAATATGTAATTGGTAACAGAAAATTTATTCCGGCATCTAAAGCTAATATCATAACAAAGAGATTTGTTTACACTGATCTCTGTGGGGAGTGTGTAAGTGAATTTACAAATGTACAAGTTTATAAATGAATTTCATTTTGTGGAAATTTTCTTTTAGAGCTGCGTTTTAAGAAGGTGTGTATTTTGTGTTTGGTCACACATTTTCTAAAATGTCCTATCCAGCAACAATAAACTAGCTACTAAGGAAACTGCTTTTCAAGGTAAAGAAACCCTAAAGCATGATGCACTTTCCATGGAGCTACAGAACGTTACAAGACAGGTAGAAATTTAAGTAATACATATCTGACTCCTGATTTCAAAGTAGATGTGGTAGTCTGTTGCTGCATAAAAAGGAAGCGGGGGGGGAGATATGTGGCACCATCTTTAAGACTAACTGGTTTTTATTTTTGCATGAGCTTTTGGGGATATAAACCTACTTCTTTGGATGCAGTAAAGAGTGATATTACAGTCTCAGGCATAAAACATCTTTACACAGTTGTGAGAATGGAATAGAAGATAACAGTTGTTACCCTGTATGTTGGGGGTCCCAGGAGTGGCTCCCAAATAACCAAACAAAAGCACAAGATGGGGAAATTAAGCTTGAGCACTCTCTTAAGCTAACGAGAGGCAGGGTAACTTTAGCTAGGATCTTTTACCCTATGTATACAGCGTCAGGTCAGAGAGCGGCTAAACAAGTTTAAAGTAACAAACCACACCAAAAGACATGACATACACTAGCTAACTGAGAAATAGAAATAAAGAGCTTTGGGGAATGGGTAATACGACATCTGGTCTCCTAGTCCTGGAGAGGAGAGAAGGTGGAGAGGAAGAAAGCTCTGCGTGGTTCGCTGAGGGGGCGACTCGCTGGACAAACTGACAGCAAGGCGGGATAGCAGTCCGGAGTGTTCCGAGGAGGGCTCGGAAAAGGGGACCTTTTATAGGGTGGATTTTACCTACAGGCCATGCCATGCTCGGTGAGAACAAAGGGAATTGGGAGCTGGACAAAGGAGCTGGAAAAGGTCAGGTTTTGCATGATGAGCTTAGCACTGGATGACAATAGTATGACCAGTATGCTGATGGCCCAACATAAAGGAATGGCTCGGCACTTGGCCGTGCGTCTTTGTGTAGATTCACGCTGAGCAAGGCCGGTTTGCAAGAGGGTTTTTCCCTGAAGCATCGGAGAGGCTTAAGTTGCCTGCCTAAATGAGGTTTGGAATGTACCACCATTAACGGCCGCGCCTAATACGTGCTTGTCTGGTGGACCTCTGCAAACACATGGAGTAGGGTGGCAGAGAAAGGTCAAGTAAAGGCCAAATTATTTGATATCAAATGGATATCTAGTGCTCTCACCAGACATATCATAACCGTGATAACACAGTTTCCAGAAAAATGCAAATCATGACCCTTGCTCTAAAGGACTGCATACAGTGACATAGGTCAGTTAGTGTTGGTGTGTGAAAGCAATATATCTGCCTACCAAAAGTCCATTTCCCAGAGTTCAAAACTCTCTCTAAGAAGAGTCATTTTGTAATATGTGTGGTAGCAAGGACTTTCATATATTAATATATGTAGTGTGCTATGAAGCCATTGTCTCTGTTCATATCTCTGCTAATGGATTGGAATTTGTTAATACAATTCAATTCAGTTGCTTCTTTTTCTAGTTTCTGAGATGCGGCTAGATTGGTTCCTATAGTCAATCCCTGCTTTTCCCTCCACAGTCAAGTTTCCAAGAAAGTAATTTGATAGTTTAATTTCCTTGGTCAAGGACTGTGACCTGTAAATCACTTACTGTATGTCCAGGAAGGTTGAAATGTTCTGCAACTAGTTTTTAGGTATTTCCATCTCTAATGCCAGATTTGTGTCCATTAATCTTGTTATGTAGACAATGTCCTCTTTGTCCAATCTGGAAAAAGATTCTTTGTCTGTTAAGATACTGAAGTACCTGAGCTGAAAGCTCAGATAAATTGACATTGACAGTAGTAGACTCATAGCTTCAGAAAAGAAGACCTATTTGAGTATTTAAATAATACTGTTCCAGTCATAAGAATGGGAGAATGTGGCTGTGTTAACTGTTTCTGCCTATGCCACTACCTCTCCTTCCCAGTCCCACTCCACTGTATGAACAATGCATGATTGCCATGTAATGAGAAGGAGAAAGCGTTAAAGCCAATCCTGACTGCCTGTTCTCCAGATTTCAACTTCTATGGCTGCTTTTTGTTCAAAAAAGCTACAACACAAACCCCAACTGTCAGGAGGAAGAACCATTAAACTGCCTCTCACATGTTGTTTGACCTCAGGAGGCATTCTCATTGTTACCCTGTATGTTGGGGATCCCGGGAGGGATGTCCAAATTGCCAAATAAAAACACAAGATGGGGGAAATTAGACTTGAGCACTCTCTTAAGCTAACGAGAGGCAGGGTAACTTTAGCTAGGATCTTTTACCCTGTGTATACAGTATCAGGTCAGAGAGCGATTAGACAAGTTCTAAAGTGACAAATAACTTTTTATTGAGAACAAATAACACGAAAGACACGACATACACTAATTCACTGAGAAACAGAAATGGAAAGCTTTGGGGAATGGGTAATACGACACCTGGTCTCGTAGTCCTGGAGAGAAGAGGAGGTTGAAGGGAAGAAAGCTCAGCGCAGTTTGCTGAGGGGGCGACTTGCTGGACAAACCGACAGCAAGGCAGGATAGCAGTCCGGAGTGTTCCTGAGTGTTCCGAGGAAGGCTCGGATTTGGGGACTTTTTATAGGGTGGATTTTACCTACAGGCCATGCCATGCTCGGTGAGAACAAAGGAAATTGGGAGCTGGACAAAGGAGTTGGAAAAGGTCAGGTTTGCATGATGAGCTTAGCGCTTGATGACAATAGTATGGCCAGTATGCAAATGTCCCAACATAAAGGAATGGCTCGGCACTCGGCCGGGCGTCTTTGTAAAGTTGCGCTGAGCAAGGCTGGTTTGCAAGAAGGTGTTTCCTGAAGCATTGGAGAGGCTTAAGTTGCCTGCCTAAATGAGGTTTGGAATTTACAACCATTAACGGCCGTGCCTAATACGTGCTTGTCCGGTGGACCTCTGCAAACACATGGAGCGGGGTGGCAGAGAAAGGTCAATTAAAGGCCAAATTATTTGATATCAAATGATATCTAGTGCTCTCGCCAGACATAGCATATCTGTGGTAACATCATACCCTATGCTTCCATTCCACCACGTGGGACTTCACCCAAACCCCAATAAGTAGATTTAAAAAAAATAAAAATAAATCTCCAGATCCAAAGAAACTGAAGAGAGCGTCTCATATGATTTCTGAGGAGTTGGGATATTATATGTTTGTGCCAAAATGTACTTGCCTTTCTTTGGTTTACAAATTGCAATCCCAGAATGCAAGGAGCCATGCTAAAGTATACCATGTCAAAATGCAAGAAACCATTTTTCCCTGTTAGCACACATGGGTCTTTGTTTTTGGAAATCTGTTTCTGCTGTGGATGATAGATTAACAGAAGCACAGTGTGGAGGTTGGCTATGCCTGGAAGACATTTGCTAAAAGGCTTTTGTATCCTGGCTAAGACCCATAGTCAACAATGACAAGGTGTAAGGCAAGTGACTGAAAACAGCCTCCTGTCAGCTTGACTGAAAATATTGAATAGGAGGAGAAAGAAACAAGGCTAGACTTTGCACACTAATTTGTGTTCTTAGGAAATAGAAATAGTATTAATGTTTTTAATTAGTACAATGGCTGTTAGTACTTATGCACTGTAAACAAATTAACAAATACTAATGGCCTAACTTTTGAAGAACATTTAGAAAAGTATATGTCTTAAGTAAAGACATAAAATTTAAAGAGGTTTTCTGAGCTTTGAGGTTGAGCGGAATTTGTGTGGGGTAAGAAAAGAAACCTTTTCTTTAAAAAAAAAAACTGAATATATGGGAGTATGAAAGTTACACATAACATCACCACAGTTTCATGAATACAATCAGTCCTTCCTTCACCTTTGTGGGTTCAGTATTTATGGATTTGATTATTTGCAGGTTATTTTATTTTGTTTATTTTATTCATTTATGTTTTAAAAAATTCTTATTTGCCCCACAGAAAATGTATGTTATCTCTAGGAATCTCAATGTTCTTCCAGAAGTGAACCATAAGAGTCATGTTGGAGGACCTAGAGGTCCTTAGAAATAACACTTCTCTAGACATTGCTAGGTCCTCCAATGTGACTATATGGCCAGCCTCTGCCAGAAGGTGACCACAGGATCATGTTGGAGAACCTAGAGATTTCTAGCAAAATGTTCTCAGATAAAACATATAGCATTTGTGATTTTTATTTTTATTTACAGTTTTTCTGCTTTCACGGGGTCTTGCAACCCAACCCCCGTATAAGTACAGGGCTGACTGTACTATCTTTTTACAGATCTGATTACAACACCTACACTAAGTTTTGAAAACTGTCTTCAAACTGTTGGAAGAAACAGCAACTTCAGCACTTGATTTTGCTGCTCTTTTATCCACTAGAGATGAGATGAATTAGACAAAAAAGGATTGGGATCCTGTTACCCTGTTTACCTGGGGTCCTGAGAGGGACACCCAAATAACCTTACAATTACACAAAACGGGAGAAATTAGTCAAGAGCACTGGTTGGCACTACGAGAGGCAGGGTAATGCAGAAGGATCTTGTAACCCAATGTTTACAGGGTCAGGCCAAGTCAAGAAGCAAACCGTGTTGGAAATAATGAATGATCTTTATTAAATACAGGCACACAATGTAAGCAACACACGCACACAGATAACTAAGGAAAATGAAGGTGTGAGTAGGATAGCGGCATTTTCAGAGGGATAGTTGATTTGGGTGATACGAAACCTGTTCCTGAAGCCCGGAAAGAAGATAGAGAGTGGGGGTTCGATGTGACTCAGCACATGGAGCTGAGGGGAAGCTCGCCAAGGAAAGCGGTAGCAAGGCGGTCTGGAACTCGGGAGCGATCCGAGGATGGTCTTGGAATCAAGAGGTTTTTATAGAGGGAAATGTGACTGCAGGCTATGCCATACTTGGGGAAGACAATGCATTTCAGGCATGGGACAAAGCTTTGGAAATGTCAGAATTTAGCATGATTAAGTTAAGTCCAAATTGACAAAGAGGTAGACAGTATGCAAATGCTCAGTGCTTGGTAGTTGAGTATTCAGCTTGCCAGGTTGCCTGCTCGGGGCAGGGAGTTCTTTGTAAACAGAGTGCATACATAATGAGGGTGTTTGCAGAGGGGTCTCCTAAAGCAAGGTGTTACTATGATTCAGGCCTACCCGGTGATAGCACTAGATATCTCTTTTGATATCAAACCATTCAGCCTTCCTCTGCCACCCCGCTCCACATGTTTGCGAGGCCTCCGGACAAGCACATACACAGGCTTGACCGGTAAGTGTTGGACATTCCATTCTCTACCTAGGCAGGCAGAACAAAGCCACTCTGTTGCTTCAGGGACCTCCCTGCAAACACCTCTTGCTTAAGCGCGACTCTACACAAAGATGCCCGGCCTTGAGCCGATAGTCTGACAATGCAAAGCTATTTGCATACTGGCTATACTATTGTTACATCTGCACTAAGCCCATCATGTTAAAGTTGACCTTTGCCAAAGCTTTGTCCCGCTCCAAACTCGCAGTGTTGTCACCGAGTATGGCATGGCCTTTAGGCACAATTCACCCTATAAAAACTCCCCGATTCCAAGACCATGTCGGATCGCTCCGGACTTCCATCCAGCCTTGCTGCCACTTTGTCTGGCAAGTTCCCCTCAGTGAACCGCGCTGAGCTTTCCTCCCCACCATCTTTCCCAGAGGAAAGAGCAGAGGAGAGCTGGGCCTGTGAAGACATCCCAGACCAGGTGTGTTTTACAGGCTTGTTTGTTTTTTTTTTTTGCTGTGCTTGTTTTTGCTGTGCTTGTGGGGCCTTGCTTGTTTTTGCTGTGCTTGAGGGGCCTTGCTTGTTTTTGCTGTGCTTAAGGGGCCTTGCTTGTTATTTGCTTGCTATTGATTGCTGGCTATTGTCCTGGCCGTGGGCTCTGCCTGATCACACGGTCTGACTAATAAGGGGGAGGAGGCAGCTAGCGGGGAGGAGCTTTATTAGGAGCTACCAACGGGCCTCTAGCTCATTTCCCAGAGGAAAGAGCAGAGGAGAGCTGGGCCTGTGAAGACATCCTAGACCAGGTGTGTTTTACTGGCTTGTTTTTTTTTGCTGTGCTTGTTTTTGCTGTGCTTGTGGGGCCTTGCTTGTTTTTGCTGTGCTTGAGGGGCCTTGCTTGTTATTTGCTTGCTATTGATTGCTGGCGATTGTCCTGGCCGTGGGCTCTGCCTGATCACACGGTCTGACTAATAAGGGGGAGGAGGCAGCTAGCGGGGAGGAGCTTTATTAGGAGCTGCCGAAGGCGCGCGCACTTGAACTCCTTTACTTTCTCGAGCTTCTCCTGTACTACTCTCTGTAGTTTCAAGGATGGAAGGAGAGGGAGCTGCTGTAGTCACCTGTAATACTTGTGGCATGTTCCTTTTCTTGCCACAAGAGGTTCTTGGATACACCTGCACCAAGTGCAAGCTGGTCACCTTCTTGGAGGAGAAGGTTCGCCAGCTGGAGGCACGAGTTTCTGATCTCCACCTTATCAGGGAAGGGGAGGAGTTTTTGGATAGGGAAGAGAAGACCTACCGGAACTCCAAATACACGGAGGAGCTGCCAGATCAGGAAGCCAGTACACTGTGCCAGGAAACGGAGGCTTGGGCAAATGTTACACGGAGGAGTAAAAGGGCCAAAAAGGTAACAGAGACTCTTAACCTACACAATCACTTTGATGTACTTGGACTTACAGACAAAGAGGAGCACTATGCAGAGGGAACAGAATGTCAACGAGAAAGAATCCAACATCGGCAACAGGAACTAGATCAACGCTCCCAGCCTCAACAGAATGCTCAGGCAGTCCTGGTAAAACACGCTTATCAAGGAGCCCAGGGGAAGCCTCAGAAGAGGCGAGTTCTGGTTGTTGGGGACTCTTTGCTAAGAGGAACTGAAACAGCAATCTGCAAAACGGACAAGCTCAACCGAGAGGTCTGTTGTCTTCCTGGGGCCAGGATCAACCACGTAACAGAGAGGCTAACCAGGCTAGTCAAACCCACTGACTATAAGCCCCTCATTTTGGTTCATGTCGGAACCAATGACGCTGCGAGGAGCAGCTTAAACCACATTGCAAAGGACTACGAACGTATGGGGACAAAGCTTAAGGACCTTGGTGTGCAGGTGGTCATTTCGTCTCTCCTCCCTGTTCAAGGATACGGCGCACATAGGGAAAGGGCAATAGTAGAGGTCAACAACTGGCTCCGCACATGGTGCCACCAACAACGGTTTGGGTTTTTGGAACATGGCCTGAATTTCCATGAACATGGGCTTCTGGCGAGGGATGGGCTGCACCTCACAAAACTTGGCAGGAATGTTTTTGCTAACAGTCTTGCAAGGAAGATTAAGAGGTCTTTAAACTAAGTTCCACTGGGGAGGGGGACAATATTATTCAGGGCAAGGACTCAGAGAACACAGGGGTAAAAGGCCCAAATGATACTGGACAAGTAGTACAAGTGGCCAATGGCGGGAGGAGTAGAATCAATAGTACAGGACTTGCAGGAAGGGCCCAGGGACTTAAGTGTCTCTACACTAATGCAAGGAGTATGGGAAACAAGCAGGATGAGCTTGTACTCCTAGTGCAAGAAAATAAATACGATTTGATAGGCATCACTGAGACCTGGTGGGATGAGTCTCATAACTGGAATACAGGAATAGAGGGGTATAGCCTGTTTTGTAAAAATAGACCAAACAAGAAAGGAGGAGGAGTAGCCTTGTATGTCAAGGATGTTTTCACCTGTGAAGAGATCCAGGACTTAAACCCAGAAAGCCAGGTAGAGAGCATTTGGGTAAGAATTAAGGCAGCGAGAAACAATAGGGATATTCTGGTGGGGGTTTACTACAGACCTCCAACCCAGGCTGAGGACTTGGATGACGCCTTCCTCAACCAAATGACTGCACATTCAAAGAGGAGGGATACAGAAATAATAGGAGATTTCAATTACCCGGATATATGCTGGCAGTCAAACTCTGCCAAGACAGCAAGGTCCAGCAAGTTTCTTGCTTGTCTTGCAGACAACTTCATGGTCCAGAAGGTGGAAGAGGCCACAAGGGGATCAAATATTCTAGATCTGGTCTTGACCAACAGGGATGACCTTGTGAATGAGGTAGAAGTGGTTGGATCCTTAGGGGGGAGTGACCATGCCCTGTTGGGATTTAGCATTCAGTGGGAAGGAGAAGATAAGGGTAGCCAGACACTCATCTTAGATTTTAAAAAAGCGGACTTCTGTAAACTTAGGGAGCTGCTGGCTGGAATTCCGTGGTCAGGAATAGTGAAAGGGAAAGGAGTTCAGGAGGCATGGGAGTTCCTTAAAAAGGAGATACTGAAGGCACAGTCTAAAACAGTGCCATTAAGGAGGAAAAATGGAAGGCATCTGAAGAAACCAGAATGGTTGACTAAAGAACTCTCAGCTGAGCTAAGAGTTAAGAGAAACATGTATAGGAAATGGAAGAAGGGGAAAACCACCAAAGAAGAATTTAAGCAAGTAGCTAGGAGATGTAGGGAGAAAGTCAGAAAGGCTAAAGCACAGAACGAGCTTAGGCTGGCCAGAGACATTAAAAACAATAAAAAGGGTTTTTTAAAATATGTCCGCAGCAAAAGGAAAAAGAAGGAGACAGTAGGGTCGCTACGCAGAGAAGATGGCGAATTACTCACAGGGGGGAGAGAAAAGGCAGAGCTACTTAACACCTTCTTTGCCTCCGTATTTTCCCAGAAGGATACAAGCACTCAACCTGGAGGTTGGGGAGCAGGGGTGGAAGCAGAGGAAATGAGGCACATAATAAGTAGAGAGGTGGTATAGGAATACCTGGCCGCATTGGATGAATTCAAGTCTCCAGGGCCAGATGAATTGCATCCTAGGATATTAAAAGAGCTGGCAGAGGTCATTTCGGAACCGCTTGCTATAATTTTTGAGAAATCTTCGAGGACAGGAGAAGTTCCAGCAGATTGGAGGAGAGCAAATGTTATCCCCATCTTCAAGAAGGGAAAAAAAGAGGACCCAAATAATTATCGCCCAGTCAGCCTGACATCAGTACCCGGAAAGATCCTGGAGCAGATCATTAAGCAGTCAGTTTCTAATCATTGAGAAAGCAACGCGGTAATCACGAGAAGTCAACATGGATTTCTCAAAAATAAGTCATGCCAGACTAATCTTATCTCTTTTTATGATAGAGTTACTAGCTTGATAGATGAAGGGAGTGCTGTGGATGTAGCATATCTCGATTTCAGTAAGGCCTTTGACAAAGTTCCCCATGACATTCTTGCAACGAAGCTAGTAAAATGTGGGCTGGACAGGGCTACTGTTAGTTGGATTTGTAATTGGTTGACCGACCAAACCCAAAGGGTGATCACGAATGGCTGCTTTTCGTCCTGGAGAGAAGTGACTAGCGGGGTGCCACAGGGTTCTGTCCTAGGCCCAGTGCTGTTCAATATTTTTATCAATGACTTGGATGAAGGAATAGAGGGCATGCTGATCAAATTTGCAGATGACACCAAATTGGGAGGGGTTGCTAATACGCCAGAGGACAGGATCAAAATTCAAAATGACCTGGATAGATTGGAGAGCTGGGCCAGGGCGAACAAAATGAAATTCAACAGAGAGAAATGTAAGGTCCTACACTTAGGCAGAAATAATGGAATCCACAAATATAGGATGGGGGACACGTGGCTGGATAGCAGTACGTGTGAAAGGGATCTAGGAGTCTTCATAGACCACAAGCTGAACATGAGTCAGCAGTGTGATGCGGCAGCCAAGAAAGCCAATGCAATTCTTGGATGCATCAATAGGAGTATGGTGTCTAGATCGAGGGAGGTACTGGTACCACTCTACTCTGCTTTGGTTAGACCCCATCTTGAATACTGTGTCCAGTTCTGGGCACCCCAATTCAAGAAGGATATTGACAAGCTGGAGCAAGTCCAGAGGAGGGCGACCAAAATGGTGAGAGGCCTGGAAGCCATGCCCTATGAGGATAGACTTAGAGAGCTGGGTATGTTTAGTCTGCAGAAAAGGAGGTTAAGAGGGGACATGATAGCCATGTTTAAATATTTGAAGGGATGCCACGTAGAGGAAGGAGGGGACTTGTTTTCTGCTGCTCCAGAGACCAGGACAAGGAGCAATGGGTTCAAGCTGCAGGAAAGGAGATTCCACCTGAACCTCAGGAAGAACTTCCTGACAGTCAGGGCTGTCCGGCAGTGGAATCTGTTGCCTCGGAGTGTAGTGGAGTCTCCTTCCTTGGAGGTTTTTAAGCAGAGGCTTGATGGCCATCTGTCGGGATTGATTTGAGGGTGTTCCTGCATGGCAGGGGGTTGGACTGGATGGCCTGTGTGGTCTCTTCCAACTCTGAATTTCTATGATTCTATGATTCTATGATTCTATGATCTTCCAGTTTCTTCAGGACTTCAAGAAAAGGTGTCGTATCACCCATTTCCCCAGAAAATCCTTATTTCTAATTCTTACATTAGCTACGTGAATGTGGTGTCTCTACTCTTTGTTTGTCCTTTAATAAAAACATCATTTTTACTATTTAAAAACTGTCTGACTGCTTAACTGACCTGACCCCATAGACATTGGGTTACAAGATCTCTGCTAAGTTACCCTGCCTCTCGCTAGCTTAAGAAAGTGCTCCAGTTAATTTCCCCAACTTGTGTTTGTGTCTAGTTATTTGGGCGCCCCTCCCGGGACCACCAGAGAACAGGGTAACAAAGGATCTGGCTATTTCTGGCCTACCTGGGTGGAGAATGGAATGTTCAGCAATTAGTGGCCGAGCCTAGTTCTGTGCTTGTTCGGGGGCCTCACAAACACATGGAGAGGGATGGTGGAAGAGAGTCAAAGTATTGATATCAAAATGATATCTGGGGGTATCTCCAAGTAGGCCTAAACTGCAGTAACAATCCTTTGTCTTTACTTCTTGCTTGCTTTTCCTTTCTCTGTCAGCCATCTATCCCAACAGCAGTATTGGTGGGTAACATTGTCTAGTCCAGTTGATTAATTAACTCACCATATGAAGATGGGCACTTCCACTGTGATTTGAGTAAAGGCTCTAACAGGCCTTTCATTCCAATAACAATAGGACCAAGTGTGTATAACAATATTGTATGATTACTATTAAAAGATCTACTTTTGAGGGTAATTCAAGAATGCTGTCAATGATATGATGGCACTTAGAAACAGATGCTACAAGGAACATATACTAGAAGAGAATTTTCACTGTGTTTAATTAAAAAAACGATTCTTCTGTTAAGGGGCTTTACATATATGAGCTGATGTTGAACAACAAGATGGGAAATTTTATTGTCAGTGATCATATCATAAAAATTAAGGCCCTGCTTTGGGGGTCCCTGATATTAGTATGGTTTGGATGGACACCATACCTAATTGGCATCATATGTATTTGGCAACACATTTTATTGGCTCTGATATCAAATTCAAGCCTGAGAAGTGATAGAGAGGTCAAAGTGAGTGAGGGAAAGAATTTGACTGTAAATGTGAGAAGGATAGGTCAACTTGAAACATCCTCCAGGTAAGACTGAGTTATTTGTCTGGCAAATACATACCATTCCTGTGGATAATAGGCTTAAATAGAAGCTGGAATTTTCCAGGGAACCCAACTGTGAGGAGCCCACCAGGACACTAATTGACAGATATCCATCCCTTGTACACCTGGATTCTTTCCTCTTTCCCCACAGCACCCACAATGGACAGCTATCACAACACCCATCATGTCTTTGTCAATCAAAGCACTAAGCCCATCAACAGGTGAAAGACCCATTGTCCACAACAGGTTCCCTTTGTCTTGCATCTGGAACCTTCACTGCCACAGGCTATTTTCAGGGTACAAATACCCCTGATTTTAGGAAGCCCAGTGCAGTCTCTTGAAGGTCTATCCATCACTCTGTCCGTCTGGCTCCTGAGTGAGAACTGTCCTTAGGTCCTACCTAAGCCAAAACACATTTCTGCTCTTCACTACCCTTCTGGACTGGTAATTATAAATCCCCCAAACTCCTCAGCCTCTATAATTTTTCCTCCCTTTCTCTTTCAGCTATTTCTTTTGTGTATGTGTGAATATGTGTATCTCGTGTGCATGCACGAGTGATTTCCTCTCAATAAAACACATTTTTAGCTTACTTCCAGATCTCTGGCTGGTTCTTTTCCTGTATGTGCCTGTAAATGCTGGTAGGAAAGATCTCGCTAAGTTGCCCCCCTCTCGCAGCCTCCTGATTTTGAGCTAATTAATTCCCCACTTTTTCAGGGAGGTATTTGGCATTGCAGGGTGGCCCTTGTGGCACCTATGTTTTGGGGTAACATACATGTTCATCTTCACAAAGGATGATGCAGTGCTTGTCAAGCTTCAGCTGATGCTGCTATGGAATTATCAATTCTTCAATGCAATTGTTTAAGCTCCTCAAACTATGTGTCCCAATTTCATTAGATATTGCAAAGAGTTTCTCCATGCTGACAACTGTTAGTCAGATTTTTAAAACTTTAGTTAAAAAATAGACAAAACAATATAGAAATTTTCCTCTGAAAGATAATTTTTGTTTGTTACCATTTTTTGTTTTTGTTTGTCCAGTTTAAATTCCATCCATTGTTGAGCAAAATAAATAGTCATTTAATATTTAGTTATGGAATCCAATTGTCTTAAAAAGAAATATTAAGAAATACATGCTCTCCAGCTACCCCAATTTGGCAAGTACACTCCAAATTAATTCCCTAACATCCTGCTTTTCTGGCTCCTTTTAAAATGTCTGTTTCTGTCTCTTCTTCCCACTTTCACTCTTTGTCCTCAGCTTATATAACTGCTGCAAATTGAGTTCAAAATGGAAAAGTAGTTTGCACTCAATTAACTCAACTGCGGGAGAGGGGGGCAGTGGGGGGTTGAATCTTGCCCTTCCCAGTAGGCTCCAGCAAAATAATACTGCTGCAGTCTCACTAGGTCCAGAGTGTGTCCTGAGGCACGGGTGACACCAAGTATTACATGGATGGACTGTACACAAGCAGTATCCATGTTTTGTCCCGACCATTCACCTAGAAGACTGGGATACGGCACTTGGTCAAGGGGATGGAATCCAGATAGGCCACTGCAACTCCCCACTCCCCCCAAAATTCACTTGCTGCTGGACAGAGAACTCAAGTGAACAGAGCTGGGAGAGATTACCCTATTTGCTGGCATATAAGACTCACTTTTTTCCATGACAAATACTGTTTGAAAATGGGATGTGTCTTATACATCAGTGCATCTTATATGACAGCAAATAGTATTTGTCAGTGTATAAATGGGGTGTGTCTTATATGCTGGTGCATCTTATACATGGGCAAATACGGTAATACTCCCCCCCCCAGCTTCATCAAGTCCATGTAATATAGTCAAGTCCATATAATACAAGCCAGATCAGCAAGCTCATTCAGAATCAAGTCCTGGACCATACATGGTTTTCTATTTACCAAACTGGGGTTGAACAGCAATATTTTCAGCCCAGGGGAGCATATTGCCAAGGTGACTCATGTTATTTAATGTGGAAAACGGTTTTGGGGCGATCAAAATTCTATGGCTTTTTCCTCTCCTCAGATGATAGCAATGCTTTCCCGCTCCATATCTCCCTCTACCCATTATGGTTCAAGCAGATATTTCCTGGATTACTTTCTCTCCTATGCACTCTATTTGACTGATTTTTTTTCTTTTGCTGGTGGGGCAGATAGTTAAAAAAAAGAAAGAAACAGTTTCCTTCCCCACTCCCAAACAGGGACACTGGCCCTTGCCTTTGTATCACCACTGAAGCAGCTCCTCCAAAGGGGCAACTCCTATGAGACTGTGAGTTTGCTGGAAGCAGCACATTTAGCAGAAGGGCTATTTCTCTGGATTTTTAACCCCAAGCAACTGTGCTTAGGATTTATGATTACAGCTTTTCTTGGAAGAGACAGATGGAGGAGAAGGATGGTGTTGGTTAGGTGGAATTGCAAAACCACCTCACTCTTCTTTGGGATCTGAAGACAACAATTTGGTAATTCCCTTTCCAAAAGTTAATGCTTATGACTACACATTTGGACCTATTTTGAATTGCCTAGAACTGTTTCAGTAGAGGTAGTAAAGCAGAGATTATATAACTGTGAGCCAGTCTTCGGCCACAAGATGAATGCCAAAAGCATCCTCTGCCCAAAAGTAATAGAATCCTGAGTGAAAATAACAGATGTATTTATCTAAAAACCACACTTATTATAGCATTATTATTAAAGGAAATAGTTGCTTAGGAGCCTCCCCAAGCAGATTGAGCTCTTTTTATTGCCCTTCCTCATCCACCATTTTTTTCTCAATTGTTTTTAATTTCAATACACTGTACAAGGACTCCTATAAGTGTTGCTGGTTTCCCAAGGCTTGTAATTTTATATTTGCTTGCTGGTTTAATTTTTAAAATTATACCCTGCAAACTTTGAATATCATTTGGCAAAAACGGCTGGGCTTTTTTGAAATATGCCTCTTTCATCCTTAGCACCCTTAAGGTGTAAGTGTTTAAAATACAGGCCATTTCTGCAGTACACTGTTATAGTGCTATTATTCCACTTTCAACATCCTATAGAATCCTGGGATCTGAAGTTTACAGAGGGGCATTTAGAATTCTCAACCAGAGAGATCTTTGGCTTCAATAAACTACAAACCCCAGAATTCCACAGGATGTTGAAAGTGGAATAATAGCACTATAACAATGTAGTGCGGAAATGGCCACAGTGTTATAAATACACAATTACAATATCTAACTTTTTCTGGTTAATGATATGAAATCATGTTTTTTCTCATCACAGGAGAAGGTAAATATTTTGATGAATGGATGTTGCAGCAGAAACTAGCTCTTTATTCATAACTGTTCAAAGGCTTGAAAATGGTGCATGATCTACTAGAGAAGACATTAACTTATTCATTCTTCCTGGCACACTATGAATAACAGAGTAGCAAGAGAAAACACCACTTGGTCACCTTGTACATTTAATTTTTTTACACTATTTTATTAACTTTTTCAAATATATAAAATACAACAATAACAATGTAAAGAAACAAAGAAAAGATAAGAAAAAAGAGATATAAAGAGAAGAAAGGAGAG
The DNA here is from genome assembly GCA_948474755.1 of Ctenosaura bakeri. NCBI lineage: Eukaryota > Metazoa > Chordata > Lepidosauria > Squamata > Iguanidae > Ctenosaura > Ctenosaura bakeri. Next base: position 93,173 of record CAOLHI010003276.1, on the reverse strand, counting down.
AGAAAAAACAAAAGAAAAAGAGAGACTTCCATCCTCCTCAATAGTAGTTAATACTATACTGATGTGTTATTAGTAAGATTTACTAATCAAATTCAACTATTTATTATTAATCCTCCCCTAGTCTAAGTTGAACAAAAGCCATGTCACTTTGCCTCTTAGCAGTTTGTGTGCATAACATCTACTGTTCTTCTCTCTTTCTCTTTTCTCTCTTTCTCTCTGTATACTCTAATAATAATCACTTCTAAATGTAAAAATTATTATTCCTACTCTGTTAACCATAGATATCTTTTTATTCTTTAAATCTTTAAATCCATCCACCTTATCTTGTCTACCCTTTCCTTAAGGCTGAAACATCATCAAGCAATTGAACCCCCATCAACATATGCCTGAGCCTCATAGTTGGACATGTCAAGACTATGGGCCTTTCTGCACTACACTGTTATTAGTGCTATTATTCCATTTTCAACATCCTGTAGAATTCTGGGGTTTGTAGTTTACTGGGGCCAAAGAGCTCTCTGGGTGAGAATTCTAAATGCCCCTCCCTAAACCCCAGGATTCCATAGTATGCTGAAAATGGAATAATAACACTATATAGTGTGGAAAGGCCCTATTCTTTTGAAATCCACACAAAACTTGAGGGGGGAACATCTTGCTATACAGAACTTATCTGCCCATTTTCCATTTACTTCTTTTCCTCTTACCAAGAAGCCCAGGTCACACCTCTCTCTGAAACTTTCCGCATATCTTTCCCCCTGCTGAATTCGGTATTCTTCCTCTCCTCTGTGACTTCAGTGGTACTCCTGAGAGTGTCACTAGGCATGTCTTCCAAAATCCTTTCTGGATCCTCCCACTTTGGCCAAAAACTTCTCCTGGGGCAATGCCCTCACTTTCTAGATCAGGTTCCCTATCTTCATCCTTCTTTGGAGATCCAGTTGATTCCTCTGCTTCCTGCATTTCATCTTTCAAATCTCTGTCTGCATTTATCCATCCAAGCAAGGACCAATCCAAATTTCTTTAAAACAGCTTTTCGACTTTTAAGTGATTTAAATTTTTCCAAATATCTAGCCAAATTGCTGCATCTTTCTCTTCATCAAGTGGCTGCATTTTCTTCTGTTTAACTACATCCTAGCATATAGACTTAACTTCTTTAATCAAATACCTGTTCCAAGGCTCTTCAGTAAAGTATTTCTATGATACAATCAGATGTTTAGCATCTCTTATTTCAATTCAATCAAAATGGCTTTATTTTTCTTAACAAATCAGTCTCTTTTTATAGAATCATAGAAATTCAGAGTTGGAAGAGACCACATAGGCCATCCAGTCCAACCCCTTGCCATGCAGGAACACCCTCAAATCAATCCCGACAGATGGCCATCCAACCTCTGCTTAAAAACCTCCAAGGAAGGAGACTCCACTACACTCCGAGGCAACAGATTCCACTGCCGGACAGCCCTGACTGTCAGGAAGTTCTTCCTGAGGTTCAGGTGGAATCTCCTTTCCTGCAGCTTGAATCCATTGCTCCTTGTCCTGGTCTCTGGAGCAGCAGAAAACAAGTCCCCTCCTTCCTCTACGTGGCATCCCTTCAAATATTTAAACATGGCTATCATGTCCCCTCTTAACCTCCTCTTCTGCAGACTAAACATACCCAGCTCTCTAAGTCTATCCTCATAGGGCATGGCTTCCAGGCCTCTCACCATTTTGGTCACCCTCTTCTGGACTTGCTCCAGCTTGTCAATATCCTTCTTGAATTGGGGTGCCCAGAACTGGACACAGTATTCAAGATGGGGTCTAACCAAAGCAGAGTAGAGTGGTACCAGTACCTCCCTCGATCTAGACACCATACTCCTATTGATGCAGCCGAGAATTGCATTGGCTTTCTTGGCTGCCGCATCACACTGCTGACTTATGTTCAGCTTGTGGTCTATGAAGACTCCTAGATCCCTTTCACACGTACTGCTATCCAGCCACGTGTCCCCCATTCTATTATGTTAAAACATTCTTTCAGTCCAACTTTAATTGCAAAAGATACACAAAAACAACTAATCTTCCAATTTTAAAAAGTTATTTTTATTATGTTAAGCTTCTGTATCTTTATCCATTTGTTACCCAGATTTCTGGGGGTCCCGTGAGGGATACCTAAGTGCGCTCCAAATTACAAAGTTGGGAATTGGTCAAAAGAGCACAAGCTAGCAATATGAGAGGCAGGGCAATGGAGCGAGATCTTTTACCCAAAGTCTACGGGGTCAGGCCGAGTCAAGGAGCAAACAGAAGTAAAATAATTGTTATTTTTATTAAAATACAGCCAAACAAGTGTATGCAACACACTCACATAGAGAACTATTAGAAATAAAAGTTTGGAGTGGGATAGAGGGATTTTTAGAGGAGGTTTTTGGTTTGGGTAATACTACACCTGTCCTGAAGCCCGGGTAGTCTGAAGAAGAAGTTCGTAGATATGAAGTCTCTCAGCACGTGGAGCTGAGGGGAAGGCTCACCAAGCAAAGAGGGAGCAAGGCAGGATGGAAGTTAGGAGTGATCTGAGGAAGCTCTCAAAGTCAGGGGTTTTTATAGGGGAAAATGTGGCCGTAGGCTAGTCCGTACTTGGGGAAAACAATGAGTTTCAGGCTGGAGACAAACCCTCCAAAAGGTCAGAATTTTACATGATTGAGTTAAGTCCGAATTATCAATAGAGTAGCCAGTATGCAAATGCGGAGTGCTTGACAGATGAGTATTCGGCTAGTCAAGCTGCCTGCTCGGGGCAGTGAGTTCTTTGTAAGTAGCGTGCATACATAATGTGGTACTTGCTTTGAGGTCTCCTGTAGTGGCGGGTCGGCTATTTCTGGCATGCCTGTATTTGTGTGGAATATTACAACAATTAGCAGCTGTGTCTGTATGCGAGCTTTTCGGGGGGCCTCGCAAGAACGTGGAGGAAAAAGGAGTATAGAAGGCCAAATTATTGAGATTAAAATGATATCTAATATCCCACAAGTCCGGGCTAGAAACTACAGTAACAATCCCCCCCCCCGAAAATGGGCAATTTGGAACAATATCGAATATTTTCCAATTAAACATTTTAAAGCAATTTCAGCACCAAATAGGGGTCTAAAGGCTGGGAGGTAGTATTTCTCCATACGGACAGGGAATTTTCAGGGAGTGCGAAGTGTTTCTATCTTATGAATACATTCCTAACTAAACCTAAACCTAAACATATTCACATAAATGCATATTCAGCAATAATCAATAGCGACTTGTCCCGTCAATTGAGAACTGGCTGTAAATGAGCAATTATGGTGAATAGCACAATGCAAAACAGTTGAACTTGGAAGCAAAAGCGTGCCTTCCAATGAGGCACTGCAGGAACGAGCAAAGCAAAGTGGTGATGGTTACAATGTATCCAATTTTGCAGACTAGCTAACAATTGAAAGCTAACTATCCACTGCGTGCATCTTGCAGATCTTGGCATGAGGAATAGTCCATTTGAAAAGGCAATAGTTCTTTTAAATCTGAGTCTTTTGGCAAAAGCAGTCTTTATGGTCCCACAGCTGCAGTGGAGGGATTGGGCATCTCCATGGATTGGCTCCCAGTTGGAGTTGCGATTTTTCTTCTTCACCCCCCTCACGGTACCTGGGGGTGATGGTCAGGTCCAGGGGTCGTCCCGGTTCTCCGGTGCCGTCGACCTGTAGCTATTTTGCATCCAAACTGACAAAGAGGTTATCCAATGCATAGATAAAACACAAATTACCAGCTCAGAGCCTGATGGGAATTTAAATTGAACCCTGAAATTTTGTTTCACTAAACCAGAAAGTCTAAGAGGAGCAAGGGTTTAAATAACTCCCAAGAATAGAGCAGTATTGGCCTTAGCACAGCCTATTCAGGTAGTGAGGCTGCTAATTCGGAACGTGCATCCATCCATCGGTCCTTGGAGGCTGATCAAGAAGCCATGCCAACGCGACCATGCCTGGACTGATGTTCAAAATAAAGCCAGCTTGAAAAACTAGCTGCTGACACAGGAACGTACAGTCAATACAATCAGCCTTCCCCCTTAACAGGATGGGATTCCACTTGGCGGATGCTAGCTGAGGTCCCCCCCTTCGCTCAGACCCAGAGCCGAAGCTCCAAGCCTGATGATGTATAACAAGGGCTTGGGGTTGGCTGCAAGTACGGTACTGATGGCTCGATGTAGGCTCTGAGTGAGCAACTTCCCTACCTCAGAAAGCTGGACTCTGAGGCAGGCCTGAAGATTGGTCACCTTTGGATAGACTTTTGAAACCAAATGGGACATTAAAATCAAAACAAGCTAAACTAACAATAAACTATTTACAAGTTACAAGCCTCAGAGCTCTCAATAAAACCGGCCAGCTTGCAGCTGGAAAATCTGTTTCTTGACCCACAGTGCAAGGCCAATTAAAGCATATGGCAAATATGACCTGAAATACGACCAAGATAATGAAAGGGTGCAAGGCGAAGTGGGCGATTGCTTGCCCCGTGGACGACCAAGTGAAGATGTCCCACCGGGATTATTGTGATGCGGTTTCCAAATCTTCAGATGATTCAACAATTACCTTGGCTGAATGGTTAACTGTCAAGGCAAGCTGATGGAGGGAGTGCGAAGCCTTCAATACTCTTTGTGCTAGGCAGGTGAGATTCCGTAGTGATGTAGACATGGAGATCTCGTCTTCCAGGTGGAATCTGACTAGTTCGGACTCCGTGGGCACGTATCCATTTTCGAAAACATAATCTCTTATCTCCCGCCAGAGACAGAAGTTTTTTCCAAGACAATCCTGTACATGCTGCGAAGAAATGCAAGGGTTGCTGGCGGTGTGGTTTATTCTTACAGTCGCACCACTAGGCAATACTGTCATGTGTGAACACGGGGTTCTTAAACAAAAGTACTCCTTGTTAATCTGCGCCATCACAGTGTAATTGACTGGAGTTACTACATATTCAGAGACATTACTATGACAGAAGCTGTCTATACTATGAAAGCACTGTATCCAATGGTGGTGAAATAAACAGCTGGATAAATCAAATGAGTGTGTACCGTTGGACCAATGGTACATTTGTCGGGGTAGCAATGTGGCATTGGCGGCTATTAAGGGGAGTCCTAAATGGGATAATGGATGTAAAATTACTGGATCCAGAATCCTCTCATGTACGACTTCCACCTTGAGTGTTAGGCTCCCCCAAGTGGCATGTCGTATCTGTGCCAAAGTGGCAGGGTGTTCCAAAGATTCCAGGTAGCGTTCTCTTAGCAGGCTCAAGATCTCTGGGTGCATTAATCCCATGAGGCTCACCTGAATCACCTGAGCGGCAAAGGTGATTATGTCATTTTGCAGTTGCGAACACTGAATGGCAACTGACATGTTATGAGTCGTGGTTTTTAAGACATGATCAAGGTCAGATATTATGTCTCTCTCTGCGCCAACCCATGGCGGTAATTGATTGATCAAATCCATTCCTCTCGCCAGGTTAGTTAAACCAAATTTCTTTTGTCTTTGAGCCAATCATGCCTAAATTGTTCACCAATACCTCATTGTCCATCAAATTGAGTATTGCGCCTCCAGTTCCTATTCCTCCTAAGATGCTTCGCTAGGACGCTTCGCTTAGGGCAAGTGTGTGGGTGGGAAAACGACAACTGCCGCTCTTCCCAGTGCTCCCACTGTGTCCGTGCTAATTTTAGATATGGCTGGCAGGCAGAAATGACTTTAGATATATTCACAATGGTGAAATTTAGAGCCATCGTGGTCACAATGGATCAAAATTCAAAACGACCTGGATAGATTGGAGAGCTGGGCCAAGGCGAACAAAATGAAATTCAACAGAGAGAAGTGTAAGGTCCTACACTTAGGTAGAAAAAATGGAATACAGAAATATAGGATGGGGGACACGTGGCTGGATAGCAGTACGTGTGAAAGGGATCTAGGAGTCTTCATAGACCACAAGCTGAACATGAGTCAGCAGTGTGATGCGGCAGCCAAGAAAGCCAATGCAATTCTTGGATGCATCAATAGGAGTATGGTGTCTAGATCGAGGAAGGTACTGGTACCACTCTACTCTGCTTTGGTTAGACCTCATCTTGAATACTGTGTCCAGTTCTGGGCACCCCAATTCAAGAAGGATATTGACAAGCTGGAGCAAGTCCAGAAGAGGGTGACCAAAATGGTGAGAGGCCTGGAAGCCATACCCTATGAGGATAGACTTAGAGAGCTGGGTATGTTTAGTCTGCAGAAGAGGAGGTTAAGAGGGGACATGATAGCCATGTTTAAATATTTGAAGGGATGCCACGTAGAGGAAGGAGAGGGCTTGTTTTCTGCTGCTCCAGAGACCAGGACAAGGAGCAATGGATTTAAGCTGCAGGAAAGGAGATTCCACCTGAACCTCAGGAAGAACTTCTTGACAGTCAGGGCTGTCCGGCAGTGGAATGTGCTGCCTCGGAGTGTAGTGGAGTCTCCTTCCTTGGAGGTTTTTAAGCAGAGGCTGGATGGCCATCTGTCGGGAGTGCTTTGAGGGGTTCCTGTGTGGCAAGGGGTTGGACTGGATGACCCCTGGGGTCTCTTCCAACTCTACATTTCTATGATTCTATGATTCTATGAGTCAGTGTAGATGGCTAATGGACAGTCAAGCAGTTTGTGCTCTAAGATAGCCTTTAGAGCTTCTACTTCCGCTGCTTGGCTGGAGTGAGGCCTGACTTTCCCCTGTAGGGTGAAGGAATCTGTGACTCGGATCGCTCCGCTCCAAAGCCTGTCTGTGTGCTACCGTCCACGTGCATGGAGGAACTGTCACAAAACCAACAAACAAAGCCCTGCAATTGAGCCTCTTCGAGAGAAGCTCCCCACTCAACTGGCCAATTGGCCTTAAACATTAGTGGTAAAGGACACTCATGCGTGGCTCCAGTCACAACTAGACAATAGGGAGCCTGTGGATCTTGTGGCTGCTTTTGGAAATCCACCCCACGTGACACCAGGGAAACAGTCCATTTGGCTATCCTTGAGTTGGATACGTGGCCGTTCTGGACTTTTCAAGACAGAATATACTTAAGTGGTGTGTGTGGGGTCTGGACAATCACACGGGTACCTCCCATCATAAATTCCCAGTGTGTTAGAGCCCAGATTAGTGCGAGGCATGTTTTCTCTCAAGGTGTAAATTTGGTCTCATGGGAGCTCAAATTGCAGGAGGCATACACTATAACACGCTGAGTGCCATTCAATTGCTGCGACAGAACTGCGCCTATACTCCTATCCGAGGTGGCTAGTTATATGAGGAACGGTTTGGCCATGTTTGGGTGCGCCAATGCTGGCGCTTTCATCAGATCTTCCTTGAATGATGGAGTTCAGGGCTCGAAAGTCCACCATCATTCACCACATTTTACTGTCGGCCTTAAGCACTGGCCACAAGGGTGCATTGCAGATAGATTGCATAGGAGTGATGACGTTCCATTGAACGTCAATCGTCTTTCCTATACCCTCCTCTGCTTCTGCACAATACTTGTACTGCTTCTGTGGTGGGGGATCCTTGCCCTCAATTAACATGCAAGCACCTTTCACCTTGCCACACTCAGTTTTTTCTCTAATCCAAACTTCAGGGAAAGCCTGTACCCACGGATCACTAGCAACACTCTGCACAGAGGCAGGGGCTTTGATGGCAGCACAGCGGTGTACCACAGAGATCTCTAAAAGGGTCCTTGATCCAATTGCCATAAAAACTCGTTCGCATAGTCCACTGTAAGCTTATTTCCCTGGAGGAATCTGATGCCTAAAAGACCTTCCCTGCAGTTCTCACAAGCCCACAATTTAAAATGGAATGTGTCTATGGACATTGGGATGTTCTTCCATGCTTTAGCTAGGTGTCCCCCCCCCATATCCGGACAACTGAAAGGACTTGGGGGTAGGCTCACCGTGTCTCACTAACTTAGGGTGCAGCACATTCAGTGCTGCACCAGAATCCACAAGCAGGGTGGCAGGAGTCTTGTCCCTCTCGGTCCCAATGCCTGTCTTCACCCAGAACCTTCGCCATCCATCTGGCTTCAGTCGAGCCACAACATTGCAAGGAAGCCTCCTGGACCGGGGGCACCCCTATTCCTGCAAATCCAGGCTCGGATAGTATCCAGCCGGAGGAGGGCCGTTGCTCACAGTGCTAACCGGCCCGAAGCTGCTTCTCCAATGCTTCCAGAAGCTCAGATGTTGGCCTCTCGTGGTATACATCTATGATTATGCATAACAAATTACAGCATCAGAAAATTGTTATAGGTTATCCTCTTAGTGTTTTAATTTAGATTATTCTGATGATCATTTGGTTAAGCTGTTAAAATATAGAGATGAGTTAATTGTTAGTTTTAAGGTGTAGCAATCAACTAGCGATTTGTTATGCATAACTGGGAAATGCCTGAGCTGTAAATGTGGATTGTATGTATTGCATTTCAAAGGGATTTTAAAGGGACGTTAAAGGATTAAAGTCTAGAAAAGAGTTTAGAAACAGCTGGCACAAGGAGTCTGGTCAATGTAAAACTATATAAATAAATAACAAAAATAACAGAGATGCATTAGATCAAAGTTTGAAAATGAAGACATCTAGGCAATGAATAGAAATTGGGGAAGGGGGAAGAGGCTACCAATGGAAATCAAATGTAAGCAAATATTGTATGGAGATAAAACCAAAATGCATGAAGTGAAAAGTTAGATCCAGAACCTTTTAGTGATCAAGCTTAATATGCCTCATAAAGTATATTGATAAAACCCAGCCTGTTTTCTTGAGAGCCAAAAGGTACATGACACCCAGCTCTATTGAACCACATTATTCTCCAGAACCTCTGGACCTGCTGTGGCTGTTCTGTTCCTGAGTGGACACCTCACAGGTCCCCATCCTGGCTCTGTGGAGTCTTCAGATCCCCCATATATTGGAGATTCCACAAGCTTGACAGGGAGAGCCCTCCCTGTCAGGCACAATGCTTCTGGGGACTGTGACTTAGAAAATTTTGCTAGATTGTGTCCGCCATTGACACAACTGGTTGCCAGAGCCCCTTGTTGCAGGTAGGCCTTCAAGTAGTTTCCAACTTACGTCTTTTTAAAACAATATTTTTATTGACAATAATGAACATAAACAGACAAAAGGTAAAAAAAGAGAGAGAATTGTGACCAAGATAAGCATATTCCTAAGAAACTAAATAACACCATTTTGTACATTTTAGTGAGTAAATGGTCTTCATTTGTGCAAAGTTTTCTTTTAAATTGTGAACTCTCTCTCTCAAATCCATTACTTTATCGCTCAGAAATTCTCTTTTAATTGTCTATATCCGAACCAATCAATTTCCCATCCTTGATCTTTTAATTCACTTTTAAATAAATCTCTGTAAGTTCAGCCAATTCACATTATCTCTCTTTTTGATTTTTAAAAAAGGCTTCTTGTATGGAGGTCTATAATGGAGTTTTGGTACATAATATATTTTTATACTTTTTCCAAATTCTTAGTATGGCACACCTGATTATGTAATTGTTAAAGTCTTTATTTACTTTATCTGTGCTGTACCATAAATATGCCTGCCAGCTATATTTCAATTCATGACCTTCTAATTGTAGCAGTCTTTTATTTTTCCACGTAACCCATTCTTTTATCCAAACTAAGTGTTGCCCCCTTGGTAAACCCTGTCCCGGGGTCTACAACTTTGATATAAAATTAATCTAACCCACCAGAGAGGTCACCCGGATGAATACGTAGGCAACAACGTCGAATGAACCAGGTCAGGCCAGTAAACTCCCCAGTCACATAGCCACAGGAGACCTCAAGCTGTGCCAACCCATGGTGGACAAAAGCTCCTCAGCCTTTAAGGAGCCAACTTGAAGGGATTGAGAGTTTTCCTACAAAGTTGGGCACTGGAAGCAATAAAATCTTATCAGGCAAAATCCGTCTAAATCCACATAAATTCACACTGCAACCCAAAGCAGCAGAAGATCCTGATACTTGGGAAACACTTTGTTATCTTCCAATATCAAAGAAGGTGCCAGTGTGAAGCTGTTTTCCGTTGCTGTCCCCTTTCTTCTCCCCAGGAGAGGATTTGCCCTCAAGGTACATTTTTCCTACAAATAGTCCCCGTTTTTTACTAGTTCTTTGGTTACCTCCCGGTTATACCAACTGACCGTTCCACCCTCCTGATAGCCGCATGATCCCCTCACCATCTCTTTGCTGAGTTCCTTTTCTTTCTCTGCTTTCCGGACCAAGGACTTCAGGAAAAGGTGCAGTATCACCCAAACCATGACTCCTTCAACAGTCCCTCTATCTTATTTCCACTCTTTATTTCTCTTTAGCCCTTTGAAGTGTGTGTGAGTGTTTGCATTGATGAGTGCTGTTACTGTTTAATAAAGTCATTCATTGGACCCTTTTTGTGTGTGTGTGATTTCTGACTGGGCCTGACCCTGTAAAAACTGGGCAAAAGATCCCGCTAGGTTACCCTACCTCTCGCATTGCTATTGCTTGTGCTCCGGTGATCTTACTTTCCCCACCACTTGGAGCATATTGAGGTGTCCCTCTGGGACCCCCAGATTTTCAGGGTAACATAAGGCACACAGCAAAGTTTCAGATTTGTTAAATCTAGTCCTCCTCATTTGTTTGTTTGTTTGTTTTTCATCTTGAAGCACTTTCCATCTGATTCTTGGCTTTTTACCTTGACATACAAATTTAGTTAGATTTTGTCCCAATTTAATATTGCATTCTTGTTCTGAAAGGGAGGAGGAGGAATCTTGTTTATCTCAATGAGAGAGAGGAGAAAACAAAGGCAGTTGGGTTGAAGAATTTCATATTGATGCATCCCTGTCTGAGGAGTAGGTTAAAGAAGTGTAAAGTGTGCTAAAAACATACTGGGAGTTATTTTCTGACCTCCCAGGGGGAATAAAGGGTGTCCAGCATTATATAAGTACTGAAGGTGCTCCACTCATACTCATCTTGCCCCAGGGGTAAGAAAGGAATATGCAAAATGCGGTGGATGACACTTTGTATAGGCAGGCAGAGTCTTAAACCCATTGATTAAAAAGAGGGGGGAAAAGGTTTGTATCTCATGATATGAACTATTTTTATGCAAAACGCTTAAATGTTATAAGATAAAGCTCAAAGGATTATGAAATGTAAGTATGTTCATAAAAATAAATTAAGAACAGCTCTTATATTATTGTCATAAAAGATAATGCATTATACAACACTATAAGATAATTGTTAAGTAGTGTGTTGAGGTTAATGTGAGATAAAGAACTGGGGAAATGTGGATAAAGATGCTGATTTATAATGTGTTGTAATGCCTTGTAAGAGTATCAAGGTGCTAGATCTCATTGCTCTTGACTGAGATCTCTGGAGGCAATAGAGCAATGACGTCTGAAGGAAGGACATGTGAAGAAGGCAGATGGACATGAAAGCAGCCAAGCATGGCTCAGAGAGGCTGATGGAATTGTCAGTGGAACTGTTGTCTTCCTTAAAGACTCTATTTTAACTTCCACTCCTCTTTGTTCAGCCTGTAGTTGAATATCATGAGTAGCTAGTGCATCTGTGTGTTTATTTGTACTCACATATTGCATATGCTTGAATTCATTTCCTTGACTACTGAAGCAGTTTGGCTACTAAATGCAATATTCATAATTTTGTCTAAATACCATTTTAGCCCACACGGTCCTTATGACATCACTTTGTAAGCAGCTTTGATATTGCATAATAGCTGTCATGTCACTTCTTAATCTTCTTTCTTCAGGCTAAACATACTCAGCTCCCTAAGCCTCACCTCATCTGGCACAGTTTCCATGCCTTCTACCTTTTTGGTTGCCTTCCTCTGGACACTTTCCAGCTTGTCAATATCCTTCCTGAACTGTGGTGCCCAGAACTGGACACATATTCCTGATGGGGTCTGACCTAAGCAGAATAGAGTGGTACTATCTCTTCTCTTTCCTTGACTTAGACACCATGCTCCTGTTGATGCAGCTGAGAGTTGCATTGACTGTCTTAGCTGCCGCATCACACTGCTGACTCATGTTCAGCCTGTGGTCTTCTAGGATTCCTAGATCCTTTTCTTCTGTGATTCTTTGGTGCACTCTGTTAGTTAGTATATGTATGCAATATCATAGTGCCTCTTCATTTTGTGAATCTACTTTGGCCATCTGGCATTTCTTATTCCATATATGGTAAAAGTCCTTGTTATAGAATCTTCAGCATCACTTTGCTTTCATCAGATATTAATACAATGTTCTGATGGTAACTGCAATGCCACATGTCCCTTTTTTTTTAGAGATTGAAATGTTTATTGAACATTTCTATTCTGTGAGCCATTCCTTTGTTTTCTGTGTTTGATGGCAGATTTTTGTTGGAATTTGAATGGATACCATCTCTATATCTTGAAACATTCTATCCAGATGTCTTCCATTCCTGGTGATACAGAAATAGAATAGGTATTCTAGTTTTTGAAAATAAATAGAACATCCATAAATTAAACTGAAATACTTTTGTATTTTGTTTTGGTATGAAGAACTGAGGTTTCTGTGTCCTTTCCCTTAGTCACTCAGTGGATTTCCATGACTGAGTGGAGTATCAAACCCTGGTCCTCAGGGTTGTAGTCCAACACTCAAACCACTATAACAGACTGACTCTCTTTTTAAGGATTATCTTGGTGGAAATCAAAGTGCTAAGAAGCTTTATTGCATAAGAGGGACAACAGTCTAGAAAGGCAACTGAAATGTATTGAAAGGGATAATGTTGCTATTTTGGACATAGTTACATAAATCTTTTTATTTCATGACAAAAAATGTATCTTCTTATATTTTTATTTCTCTACATGTATATTTTCCCTAAAGCTTTGTAATCTGTTGTAACAAGCATGGAATTAAAACAGCTTGGTGGGAGCCCTGATGCCTGATAGACTCCCAACAGCATTAATTACTTGGCTCAATCCAATAATCTGCAGGACACTGTTACCCTATTGGCATACCCTATCCTGGGGACTATAAATTTGATCCACGTACATGACATGTGGATGGGAGCCCTAGGACTAGCTTTGGAGCAATCCATATGATGGACTCTTTCTCTTCAAGAGAAAGCCCGACCCCACTCCATCCAAGCTGCCGAAGTAGAAGCTCTAAGTGCTATACTGGAGAACGAGCTGCTTGACTGCCCCCTGGCCATCTACATGGATTCAGACTGGACAGCCAAAGCTGTGAGTGTCTGGCTCCCAATTTGTCTCCAAAATGACCTAAAAACCTCAAATGGGAAGCCCATTGCTCCGAGTCACTGCCCAGATCCAAGACTGAACTGCTCTGACATGGGTTGCTCATGTCAAAGGACACCAAAAGAGTGCCTCCACCACGTGTCCCTGGAACAATTGAGCAGACGTGCTTGCCAGAGAAGCCGCTCTACAGGATAACCATGTCCCCATACCCCCCATCAATGTAAATCCCAAACAGCCCCTTGTTCCTCCCACATTTGATTTAGCCATGCTTCAGAAAGGACACCCTGACATAGCTGAGCTGGCTAGGAAGGGAACTGATGACTCTGGCCAGTTCAAGATAGAACAGTGGGAAGGAGTGTTTTGGGCTGTAGATACAAATGGTCAGCATCATTGGATCGTGCTGACAGACCTCCGTGGTGACACAATCAAATTCATACAATGAGCAAGGGCATCGTGGATGAGAGACCACATTGTAGAGGGTCCGAGAGACAGGATGGTGGTGGCCACAGCTCAAGCAGGATGTTAACCAGTGGGTGGACAACTGTTTGGCTTGTGCCATTGTAAATGCAGACTGCTCCTGCCAAGAGGAAACAAGCTTGACAGTAATTGATCACTTCAGCAAGTGGATTGAGGCTTTTCCATGCCACAATAATACCACCGCCACAGCAGCATGCTTGTTATTTAACAATGTTTGGTCATGCTGGGATATATCACATGACTTTTTTTTTAATATACTTTTTAAATAAAATCACAAAATTAAAACATTTTAGATTTGTAGTTATTACATAATTATACATCAATATTTAATCCACATAATTATCTCTATTTATCGCTTAAATTCCATACTCTTCTTCTTAAATTGTAGATATCAAATCATATACAACACATAATATATATATATTGCATATGATATATATCTAACTTCTACGCACATCTTATGATAACCCAATAATATACATTAAAACAATTTAAAAAATTTTCATACCTACCTAATAACCTTCCCTTATTACATCTTCATAATTCATGGGCGGTTATAACTTATCTGTCCCCAACCAACAAAATTTTCCATTTATTTAGTACTTCAGCATTTAACCTCTATCTTAAACCATATTTTCATAAACATTTTTCCTTTCACCAGTATCTTACTCCTCAAAGTTTTTGTCCAAGCTTTTGGAACTTCCAGCCGCATGGCGGACGCGAGAGGGAGTCCGGATTAGTGTTGCGCAACTCCGAACTCCCACCTGAAGGTTTCCAGCTGAAATAAGTCCATACAATTCCAGCTAGCTATCCCCTCATTAAGGGGGATGTGGAAGAGGTCTGAAGGGGATCTGTGAAGCCGCACAAAGCCTCCTCTGAAAGGAGAAAGAGTGGGGGTGCGCAGGATTGCAAGACCGCGATGGGACCGCCAGGGTTGCCGCAACAGTGACATTTCGCATCGCAGGCAACTTTTAAATCACGACTTCAGAAAGCTGAGTATTAGAAAGTCCAATTTGGATTAAAAAACAAGTAAGATTGTAAGAAGAATGTACCTGCTGCAAAGAGAGTAAGTTGCTGGAAGGACTCCGAGGACTGTTAGAGGGAACAAAATGGAGGATTTCTTAAAGGGACAGTTCAACTGGTGAGTGTGCCGACTTCAATTTCCTTTCTCTTGGAGGCTAACACCAAAGATAAATTGAGATTGTGCATTTGACATTGGAGTCTGGGGTAAGATCTATTTGATAAAAGTTGAAGACTATATTTCTCCTTTTTCTTTTTATAAGATACTAAGTGTGGAGGCTGTAAACTTTGAAGTCTGAAGCTTGTGTATGGAGATGTAAAATATGGACTGACTTTTTTTTACTTGGACTGTATCCCACATTTTATTTTTGCCTTACTGGGATTGTATCTTACATTTTACACTTTATTTGGATCTATCACTTTGATTTTGGGGTTTTAAGAGAAGAATCTACATTTTGAATTTCTACTGCAGCTCTGATTGAATTGTTTATAACTGACACTGGGAACTGGTTTAAACTGACAGTACTGAATGAATTTCAGAGTGCAAGAGTCCCTCTTTTTTTAATTGTGTACTGATTCTTTTTTAATTACTTATTGGAATTTATAATTGACTGTGTTATAGTCTGAGGAAGGGAGGAATTAGACAAAAGGACTGAGGAATATGACTTGGAATATGATGTCTTTTATGTCTGAACTGAACTGAACTAAGAGGAACTGACAGAATATTGAACTGGATATTTTACCATTGGATTTTTACTTTGCAAGATTTATTTTTTCTTTTTAAAATGGAATTAAATGGACTTGGGATTTTGGACACTGAAAAGTCTGAAGCAGATGACGGAGCAGACATCCGGTGGTAGATTCAGACTGAAGCAGATTTTCCAGCTTGTTTTGTCTTTGGAGACAGGGCTGAGAACAGCTCGCTTCCCGCCCATGCAGAGAGCGGTTTGAATCTGCAGCTGGCATTGTGTTTCTGAATACTGTATGTTTAGAAAAGGCCTGCAGCTTTGCAGGCCTGAAAGTATATTGGGAGGGGGAGTCAGGAGTGTTAAAGGGAAATCAATTGCTTACCACTATTTCTTGACTTGATTATTCAAACTGCATTTGATACTGTATATAAATTTAGTACTTTATTAACATTATATTAATAATATATAGAACAATTGACTATATTTGAATATTATGATTTAAGATTGTCTATAACTAAAGTTTAGTGTTTGTATAAGTATATTTTTTAGTGAAGGTGTCAGTTCAATAAGACTTCTAAAATTGTAACTACTGGTAAAGGAGAAGGTAGACTTGCAAAGAACAGAACATTATACTTTCTTAAAGGTCAATGGATCAAAGAACAAGAAAAGCCACAGCAGCAGCAGCATCTGCTGTATCTATGACTACTCAGCCAGTAAGAAGAACATCTGTGGATACATCTCAGAAACCCCCAGATATTATGCAGCAAATGATGGAGGAATTAAAGAACATCAGAGGAGACATAAAAAAGATAGAGGCTGATATCAGACAGGATTTAAAGGAAGCAAGGAAAGAAATGAGAACAGACATGAAACATGAGATTGACAAGCTCGGGAAGAAGTTGGAAACTCTGACCAAGGACATCTCTAAGAGCCTTTTTGCACCTTACCTTCATCGCGGTGGTGCTCACGGCAGCCCTTCTGCCTCCTGCATCGGCTTGCCGGTTGCACAACCGTCGCGCTAGCACCCCGCCCCTTCCTTTTGCAATGCAGTCTGGGAGCTGTAGGCTGCGCTGGGGGAAGGAAGCGCGACCGCCCCGGCTCGCCGATGCACCACACGCAGGTAAATGTGCGAGGGCGCTGAGAGCATTGCGCGAGCACGCAGTATTTTCGGCTTAGAGCCAAAAATAAGAAAATGTGCGCGCGCCCTGCTTTAGTCTCCTGAGCGTCGTGTGAGCGGGAGTGCGTCGTATGGACTGACACTCCCATTCATGCAATGCTCAAGGGGTGCTTGCGCAAAAAAAATGCTTGCGAAAAGGGCCTTAGGTAAAGATAGAGACTAAAGAAATAAAGGAGCAAGTTAAACAAGTGCAAACTGAAATGAAGGAGGTGAAGGGGAAACAACAAGAAGAGGAACTTCGAACACTGCACCAGGAATTGAGATATCACGAAAGATGCCTCCATTTTGGCGGAGTCCCTGACTCAAATATGGAGGACTTGTATGGGAAAATGATTCCAGCTTTGGCAGAATTCCTAGATATAGATGAAGATAAAATGGAAATGTGTATTGACAGAATGTTCAGAGTTGCTTCCAGAATGGCAAGAGAAAGAAAACTTCCGAGAGATATAATAATAACCTTTAATTGGACTGTTACTAGAGACAAAATATTACAACATAGTTATGAAGGAACATTAAAGGTGGAGACAAAGATGTAAAATTTTTTAAAGATATACCATTTCAAATCCCTAAGGAGAGACAGGACTACAAACCTTTGGCCAATTTAGTGAAGAAATATGAGATAAACTCCTGGTGGGAAAAGATCGAGGGCATCTCTTTTATTTGCAAACAGCAACATTACAGAATTAACTCGGTCTTTAAGGCCAAAGAAATGATGGAAAGACTGAAGAAGGATTTTCAGATGACATCAGAAGTAGACAGAGACAACGAACAACAAATTGTGGAAGAAGAGAAAGAAGGAAGAGAAATACAGAGGCAAGAAGAAGAGGTGAAAGACTTAACTAGACAAACATCGGACCCAGAGCAAGAAATGGAAGAGGAAGGAGAGCTAGCAGGAGAGACAATGTAGTAAAATAGAATAGGACTGTATAAATAATAAAAACAGAAAAAATGGGACTTAAAATATATACCTGGAACATTAAAGGATTTAATTCAGAATACAAAAGAAGACAGATCTTCCATCATCTGGAAAAGCAAAAATTGGACGTAATTTGCTTACAAGAAGTCCGGATAAGAACCCAAGACTTGAAATATGTACGGAATCCCAAATTAGGTAGCTGCTTTGCAGCTACAATTGATCAGAAGAAAAGAGACATACTGATATAAGTGAACTCAAGATATGGTGTGCAAATAAAATTTCAAGATAAAAATGGCCGTTACCTTGAGGTTGAAATTGACACAAAACAAGAAAAGATATTAATAGTAGGAATATATGCACCTAATGGAGCTGAAGGATAATTTTTCCCTAAAGTAAATGCTGAAAGACAAGGATATGTACAGAATACAGGTAATTCAAGCGTGGTGGTTCTTGGAGACTTCAACGGATTAGTGAATCCTATTGCAGACAGAACAACGCAAAAATTGATACCGTGAAATAATGGAAAACTACCCAAGAGCTTTTTCCAGATGATGGACAATTTAGAGTTATATGACATTTGGAGATACAAGAATGGACAATTGGATGGATATACTTTTTTTTCAGACAGACACAAATCTATGTCTAGAATCGATATGATATTGGCAACCAAAGACTTACTCTTGAAGACACATCAAATAGATAGTCCTCCGAATTTGTGTTCAGATCACTTTCCGCTACAAGTGACCTTTAAGGTCATGAGCAGAGAAAGGACATGGAGGATGAACGAAGAGATTTTAACCAAGGAAATATACATTCAAAAAGCAAAAACAGAACGAATCAACTACTTTAATGAAAATACGACACCTGAATTGTCTATGAAGACAATATGGGATGCAAGCAAAGCAGTGATGCATGGCAACTTTATTAGATGGTCTGCGGAAAACAATAAGCAAAGGAAGCGTACAGAAGAAAGGATCCTGGGGAAAATGAAAGAATTGGAGAAACAGATGAGGAAAAATCTGGCAGATAATATTACTAGACAAAAGATCAAGGTGTGTCAAGCAGAATTGAACCAACTGAATATGAGAGAAATAGAACAACAGATGCGTAGACTGAAACACACTTCTTTTGAACAGGCAAACAAACCGTCAAAACGTTTGGCTAACTTATTGAGGAAAAGAAGTTTAAGAAATATAATAACAGAGATTACAAGGAAGAAGGGGAAGACAACGAAGCAAGAGGAGATAAAACAAGCATTTTATTTTTACTACACAAAGTTATTAAGCAATATCTCCTTGAAAAAAAATCAAAGAGAACTAGAAGAATATCTGGAGAGGAAGAATAAAATTAGATTTTCAGCAGAACAAAGAGAGATACTAAACAGATCAGTATCAATGATGGAGATAGTAGAAGCTATTAGGAACACAAAGAATGATAAATCCCCAGGACTTGATGGTTTAAGAGCAAAATATTACAAAATCTTGGAGCATGAACTTTCAGCTCCACTTCAAATGACAATAAACGATATTAAGAAGGAAGGCATACCAGAAACATGGAAAGAAGCTAATGTTGTTTTGATACCAAAAGAAGGCAGAGACATAACGGATGTAAAGAATTACAGACCTATTTCACTATTAAATATGGACTATAAGATTTTTGCTGCCATCATGGCAGAGAGGCTTAAAAAAGTACTTCAAGAACATATTCATGAAGACCAGAATGGCTTTTTGCCTAAGAGAATGATGTGTGACAATATCAGGACAGCTTTAAACATAATTGAATATTACGAAAAGCATAATGAAAGAAAACTGGCTATGGTATTTGTTGACGCAGAAAAGACATTTGATATGGTCAATTGGTCATTCTTGAAGACAACTGTTAAGCAAGTACAAGTGGGAGAAAAATTCATTTCATGGATTGAAGCAATTTGTTCTCAACAAACAGCAAGATTAATTATAAATGGAGAGCGTATTGCACTGATTGAAGTTTTGAGAGGCACCAGGCAGGGTTGTCCCCTATCACCTTTGCTATTTATTTTGACATTAGAAACACTCAACAATAACATAAGAGAAGATGAGGTAATAAGAGGAGTCCAGATAAAGAAATTTCAATATAAATTCAAAGCTTTTACAGATGATTTGGTACTTTTTTTGGATGATCCCCTCAAGAGTGCCCAAAGATTGATGGATACTATTCAAGAGTACGGAGATTACTCCGGTTTTAAAATTAACAAGGAAAAAACCGTATATATATCAAAAAATATGAGGGAGAAGGAAGAAGCTGAATTCAAACAAACTACAGGATTTAACAAAGTACAGAAAGCTAAATATCTAGGAGTTTGGATTGCACAAAGAAATAATGAATTGTACCATAACAACTATGATGAAAAATGGAAGGAGATAACTCAAGATTTGGAAAAATGGACTTAATTAAAAATATCTTTGTTGGGATGGATATCAGTGATAAAAATGAATGTTCTACCAAAAATGAACTATCTTTTTCAAAATGTGCCTATTATTACAAGCATAAAACCCTTTGTTCAATGGAAAAGAGATATAATTAAGTTCATATGGCAGGGGAGGAAACCAAGAATTAAATGGAGAATCATGACGGACACGACAGCAAGAGGTGGTCTAGGCTTGCCGGACCTACAAACATATTATAAGTCTGCGGCATTCACATGGATAAAAGACTGGTTAAATCTTCAAAACTCAAGAATGCTGGCGTTAGAGGGAGCAGACTTAAGAATGGGATGGCATGCCTATATGTTTTATGGAAAAGCAGCAGTAGACAAAGACTTTATGCATCATTTTATAAGGAAATCGTTACTCAGAATTTGGACTGACTACAAGAAGAAGAATATAAGGCAGTTACCTAATTTGGTCTTCCCGCAAGAAGCCTTTTTTTGGGAGATGGAAAGACACAGATAAATGGCTACGATATGAAGACTTATTAGACATAACAGATGACTCCGCTGTGAAGATGAAATCAAGACAGAAATTGGAAACTGAAGGAATAAAATTAAGCTGGTTTCCCCATAGACAATTAAAGGAAAGATTTCAGATGGATGTACAAACCTATGGAATACAACAAAAGGAACAAATTCACTTATTGAGAATGTTAAGAGAAAATCCACCACATTTATTAGCATATTTGTATAAAGAAATTTTACAACAAGAATGTGAGGAAGAGATAGTTAAAGCTGCAATGATACAATGGGCACAAAATGTTGGACACTCAATACAGTTAGAATGGTGGGAACAGAGCTGGCAACGTACACAGAAATTCACTGCTGCCCAAAATTTAAAAGAAAATTACTATATATTATTTCATAGATGGTACATGACACCAGAAAAATTAAAGACAATTTATAAGACAGGTACAGACCAATGTTGGAAATGTCAAGAGAACTCTGGTACACTATTTCATATGTGGTGGTCATGTCCCAGAGCACAAAAATATTGAAAAGAAATACATAAGAAAGTAAGTTCAATTTTGAATATTCAATTCAGGATGACACTTGAATTTTACTTGTTAAATATGACACATACATTAGATGGAATGCCAGCTAAGAGACATTGGAGAATTATATTGTACATGGTGATGACGGCCCGTATTGAATATGCACGATTTTGGAAAAATGAAACTACACCCACAACGGAACAGTGGTGGACAGCTTTTATGGAAAACAGAAATGCGGACATACTTACACAAAGATTGAAAGGGAAATCAGATGAGGATATTAACAAAGAGTGGAAGATTGTTACAGATTTAGGTTGAGGGTTGACAGAGGGTAATACATTTTTCATGATAATAATTACTATACAGTTAACACTTAATGAAATATCATGTAACAAGTAAAGTAAAGATACATAGTAGGAACTAACAAATCATAGATTATTAACATTTTATTGCGATACGTGGTATAATAAATAGAGGGAATATCAATAATTGTAATCCAGAAAGGAAAGGAAGAAGGAATAACATTACATGTAAACATTGCAGAAATTATTGTTTGTTTTATTTGTTGAAATGTGAATAAAGAATTTTTTAAAAAAAAGCTTTTGTCCAAGCTTTTTTCTTCTCTTAACTCGTAGTGTATGTGTGGTTTTCCCACTTAACTCATTTCACTCCGTTATATTTAATCCACACATCAATGTTCTTCCCCATTTGGACTCCCAAAGAGGGGTGATTAAATTCCATTCTTCATTAAAAATTTTTTTGGTTTTTCTGTTAATATCGCTGTCAGTTTATCCATTTCCCATAATTCATATAGTTTCCACAACCAATCTTCAATATCTGGGATTCTTTTTGTTTCCATTTTTGCGCAAATACTATTCTTGCTGCCGTAGCCATATAAATTACCATTTTCTGCAATGAATTCTTTTTAAAATATTTAGTATCTAACATATTCAATAAATATATTTCTGGATTCATTGGGAAATTAATTTGAAGGACTTTTGTAATACAATCATGAATACTCTTCCAACATTTCTTTGTTTTAATGCATGTCCACCATAGGTGGTAAAAAGTCCCTCTTTCAGCATATTTCCTGCATGTATTTTTCTTATTTTTACTTATTTTGGTAATTTGTTCTGGTGTATAATACCATCTAAAATATACCTTATAGTAACTCTTATTTAAATTCGTACTTCTACAAAAAATTTTTTACATGTCTCCACGAATTTTCCCAGCTTTCTAATGAAATTGGGCATCCAACATTTTGCGCCCATCTTATCATATTATCTTTAACAGTCTCTTCTTCCATCTGTAAAGTTAGTAATATTTTATATATTTTACTTATTAGATAATCCGTTCCAGGTTTTAACATTCTATCAAATTCTTTCTCTCTCATTTCATTCCCTTGCATTCTCAAATCCACCTTAAATCTTTCTTCTAGTTGCCTCTGTAAAAGCCAGTGTGATGTAATACCATAGCCTCCTTGCTTTTCCAAACAATTTTATCTCCCTGAACTTTTGTTAAATCTTTATATGTTAACCAATGGTTTAATTGGGGTTTTTCTCTTCTATAAAAGGCTTTGTGTGCTGACACCCATTGTGGTATTTTTGCATAAAATTTATTCCTATACCATAGCCAGATCTTTAAAAGAGGTTTTCTTACAAAATGATTGTTGAAATCTTTATTTACTTTTGCCTTTTCATACCACATATATGCATGCCAGCCAAAAAAAAGATCCACCCCTTCTAACGTTAATAGTCTCATATTTTCTAATTTTATCCAATCTATTACCCAACTGAGGCAACTGGCATGAAAGTATAGTTTTAAATCAGGTAGTCTCAGTCCTCCTTGTTCCGTCATATCTTTCAGTACAGTCCATTTTATTCGTGGTTTTTTTGCCATTCCAAATAAATTTTGATAAGTCCTTTTTCCATTGATTGAAAGGTATATCATTCGATATTATCAGGAGATTTTGAAACAAAACAAAAAATCATTTTGGGTAAGATATTCATTTTGATTGTTGCAATTCTTCCCATCAGTGATAACTTGAGTTTTGACCATTTCTGTAAATCTTCTTTTATCTCCATCCAAACGTTTTTTATAATTTTTATCATATAAGTCTGTATTGCTGTTAGTAATATTGATTCCTAAATATCTCACTTTTTTTGATAGTTTGAATTTTGATAGTTGTTCAATTTCTTCTTGTTGTTGTTTTGAAATGTTCTTAGTTATCATTGTTTTGTCCATATTAACTCTGAATCCACCAACCTTTCCATATTCTTGAAAAGTTCTAACTAGTCTTATTGTACTTTTAATTGGATCATCCAACATAATTACAAGATCATTGGCAAAAGCCCTAAGTTTATACATTTGATTTTGAATTTGGACCCCTTTTATTTCTGTATCTTGTCTTATCTTAGTATTCAATATCTCTATCATTATTACAAAAATTAAAGGTGACAATGGGCATCCTTGTCTAGTTCCCTTCTTTATATCAAATCTTTCTGTTTTCTCTCCATTAATAAAAATACAAGCTGATTGGTTATTATATATCATTTCTATCCATTCAATAAATTTTTCCCCTATATTAATTTTTTTCAATACCTCTGTTATAAATCTCCATCTTACATTACCGAATGCTTTTTCAGCATCCATAAAGATCAAACCCAGCTTCTTCTCTTTGTGTTTGTGATAATATTCGATTATATTCAATATTGCCCTCACATTGTCTTTTATTGATCTACCTGGCAAAAAAATTTTTGATCTTCATGTATCCAATTTTTCAGAATTTTTTTCAACCGATCTGTCAAAATGGATGTAAATATCTTATAATCTATATTTAATAGAGATATTGGCCTGTAATTCTTTGCCTCTCGTTGATCTTTACCTTCCTTAGGTATTAAAGTGATTGTCGCCTCTCCCCACGAATCTGGTCTATCAGTCATTTCCAACCCATTAAATAGTTTTTGGAGGGGCTCTATTAATTGATCTTGAAACACTTTATAATACCTTGCCGTAAATCCATCTGGATCTGCTTTTCCAATTTTCAATTTTTGAATTGCACTTTTAATTTCAACTTTTATAAAAGGTTTATTTAGCTCTAATCTTTGATCTTCCTGGATTTGAGTTAATTTAATTTCTTCTAAATATTTTCCAATATCTTGTATATGTTCTTCTGAATCATCTGGGTCTTCAAACAATTTCTTGTAGTAATCACGGAATACTGTCTTTATTTTCTTTGGGTGTCTATATGTCTTATCTCCTTCTTTAATTTCCATGATCATTCTTTTCTCTTTTTCTTTTTTCAATCTGAATGCCAGCCATTTTCCCACTTTATTAGCATGCTCAAAAAATCTTTGACGTGTGTATTTTATTTTATTTTCTATCTCTAATCTGTCTTCTATAGACATTTGTTTTTGTAAAATCTTAATTTCTCTTGACAATTTTAAATTTCTAGGATCTTTTTTTAACTCTTCCTCTTTCCTTTTAATTTCTTCCACCATTTTTTTGATATTTCTTTATTTTCTTTTTATATGCTTCTTGTTGTAAAAATAGGCTTCTTATCACTGCCTTTCCTGCATCTCAGACTGTCTTGTTTGGTGTTCATTTTCCAGAGTTTTCTTTAAAGAAATAATTTATTTCTTGTTTTATCTTTTCTATTACATTTTCGTCTCTTAAAAGATCATCTTTTATGCTCCATCGATACTCACTTTTCCCTTCTTGTACTATCATCATAATAGGACTATGATCCGATAATAGTCTTGGTAGGATCTCCATTTTCTTGATTCTTTTACACAAAGTTTTAGATATCAAAATCATGTTGATCCTTGACCAGGTCTTGTGGATTTCTGAAAAGTAAGTATATTCTTTAGCGTCTCCATACAAATACTGCCACACATCCATTACTGATACAATATCCATGAAATCATAGAATGCTTCAGGGAGTTTTCTTTGTGGCATTTTCCCCTTGTTTTTCAATGTCCGTTCTAGATCGGGGTTTATCATCCCATTCCAATCTCCCATAACTATTATTTCTTGATAGTCATATTCTGTTAATTTCTTTATTAGATTTTCATAATAAGAAATTTTATTTTCCAGTGGGCCATAAATTCCCACCAATAGAATTTTATTGTAAATTGTCTCTACCTCTCCTCCAGTTAAGGTGCCTTTATTGCCTTTGAAGACTTCCTTTGCATTGTATTTTTTATTCACATAAATTGTGACTCCTTTTTTCTTCTTCTTTATTGATGTTGAAAATTCTTGTCCCAATTTCTGGTTTTTCAAATATTTCAAATCCTTCTCTCTTATATGCATTTCCTGTAAACAAGTTACATCCGGTTTTATTTTTTTCTAAATGATGGAAGATTCTTTTCCTTTTAATCACCACATTCATTCTCCTGACATATATCATGTGACCTTGATTGCAACATAGGCCTTCATTTCACCAGGGAGGTCACCCAAGAATTTTGCAAAGCCATGGGGATAAGGCAGCGATTCCACATCGCCCACCACCAAAGCTTGGGACAGATAGAGAGAACAAATTGATCGCTGAAGGAAGCATTGTGCAAGGTGGTTTGTGCTTCCAGGAAGGATTGGGACACTAAGCTGCCCATCATCCTGATGGTGTTTAGGGGCACCATGGCATCCCATGGCTTCATGCCGCACATGGCGATGATGGATGACCTCACTGGCATACCCTATCCCAGGGACTATAAATTTGATATTAAATATGCCCACCATGTCAGAGAGGTTGCCAGAATGGGTACGTAGACAAGGAGGTTGAATGACCGAAAATAGGTCAGGCCAGGAAAATCCCCAGTCACATTCCCCTAGAAGAGCTCAGGCTAAACATGTCTACACAGACAAAGGGTCCTCAGCCAAAGAATAGCCAACTTGAATGGATTATTGGGTTTTCTCCAGGTTAAGCAACTCCGAAGTTAGTAAACTGCAAGGTTCATCTGCATAAACCAATCGTGCAAACTACCAAGTTGCTTTTGTGTGGCATTTCTTCCTTTATTTTGGCCATTGTTCTTCCCAGGAAAGGGCCTGCCCTCGAGGTACATTTTGCCCTATAAGTAGTTCCAGTTTTGGAGAGTCTCTTTGGAGAACTCCCTGCAACACTAGCAGACTGGCACTCTGTTAGTCAAGTAATCCCCTTAGCCACTTCTTTTCACTGAGCTCCATTCTTCTCACCACTTCTTAGACTGAAGACTTCAGGAGAGGTGCAGTATCACCACCTTTATACCTTCTCTGCTGAATTCTTTATCAATTTTCACCTCTTTCCTTTCTCAATAGGCTTTGTGCGCGTGAGCAAATGAGTGCATTGGTTCGTGAGAATATATATATGTTAATAAAATCCAGTAATTGGTACGCTTGTCTGGCTTTTTGCTTGGTTTCACCCTGTAAAAATTGGGTAAAAGATTCTGCTGGGTTACCCTGCCCCTTGTTTGGCTACAGCCAGTTCTCTGCTAATTTCCCCAACCTTTGCATTTTTGGAGCGAATCAAGGTGTCCATCAAGGGACCCCCAGAACTCAGGGTAACAACACAGAGCTCAGCTCTTCAAAGCTGCAGCTGTGGACTAGTTCAGTTCAGCTGGATTGTAAGAATAATTTGACATTTCTTCAAGAATAGGTATTATACTTTCTGAAAATAAATAGAACATCCATAAATTAAGCTGAAATAGTGTTGTTTCTGTCTTGGTCCAACCATGCCAATGTGAAGAGAGAAGCTGAGTGACCCTGTTTGGTGCCAGCCAAACAGGAAATGCTGTGAAGGGGGGCATATGGAGGAAAAAGGATACAAAACTGAGGTTTGTCTCTGACAGTAGAGAGATTGGGGAAAGATGACTGAGATAGGGAAGGATTGCAAAGAGATAGGGGAAAAAATGACATGGGGATAGGGAAAAGCTGTAAACAGAGATAAGACAATCAGCCAGGGGAAGAACACCATAGGACTGGGGAGCTGTGAATGACTGAACAGTACAGTGACTGAATAGTTATCGCATTTGCCAGCGTATAAGATGCACCTGTGTATAAGATGCACCCCATTTAAGACACACAGGTGAATAAGACACACCCCATTTTCAAACAGCATTTTTTCAAGGAAAAAAGTGAGTTTTTTACGCCAGCACGTACAGTAATTGCAGGAAAGGAGGATTCTCCTGCAGGAAAGGAGATTCCACTTGAACCTCAGGAAGAACTTCCTGATGGTCAGACCTGTCTGGCAGTGGAATATGCTGCCTTGGAGTGTGATAGGGTCTCCTTCTTTGGAGGTTTTTAAGGAGAAGCTGGGTGGGCATCTGTTGGGAATGCTTTGATGGGTGTTCCTGCATAGCAGGGAGTTGGACTCGATGCCTCCTGGGGTCTCTTCCATCTCTATGATGCTATGATTCTATGATATACCCTTAATTGTTACCAATTTGCAACAGTTTCCTCTTTTTATTCCCAATTCTTGTGGTATATATTCCTGTGGTTTTTTGTTTTTTTTTTACTTTTACCTGGAAAACAAAGGCTATTTCTGCACTAGACTGTTATAGTGCCATTATTCCACTTTCAATATCCTGTGGAATTCTGGGGTTTGTTGTTTACTGAGGCCAAAGAGCTCTCTGGCTGAGAATTCTAAAGGCCCCTCCCTAAACTGCAAACCTCAGGATTCCATAGGATGTTGAAAGTGAAATAGCAGTATAACAGTGTAGTGTGGAAAGGACCAGAGATATCATACACTATTTGACTTCCCAGTGTTGTGAATTGGTTCTTCTTGGAACCTACACTTCACACTGCATATATGAGTGGGTGTATGCTATTGACTTTGTGGCTGCTTCATGGCATAGGCAATTCAAGAGAGAGCACTTAATGCTTTGTGGCCAAGGTAGGAAAGATGTTCATGCACACCACTGTCATCTTGTTTCAGTGCAGATGCAGAACTACTGCGTCAGGCAGAAAACAGATTAACACACAAACACAGTATACTGAGCTCTGGAGTACAAATGCTGTACCTGCAAGCCAAGGCATCCCAGTTTAAGCAAAACACACTCAATGCTGTATGGATCCATTCTTCATCCTCACTTAGTGTCATATTTACATTGGATTTCAGACATCATGTGGAGGACCACCTTTGACACTCGCTGTGGTCAAGTGGTTTAAAGTGGTCTCAGAATTGCTCTGCGAGTGTGGACATGAAAGTTCTGATCTAATTACTCTTGTTCTGATATGACCTAGATTTCTGTAAGTGAGGCATAGGAAAATGTCTGCCACCTAAACAGACACATTGAAAAGTTTTAGTCCAAATTGTTGATCTATGAGATTTTTTTCCTAAATTAACAAAATCTGCTCCATACAAATTTGTTCTCTCAGAGGGCTGTGCCAACCTCAATTTTGTCTAGCAAAGCTTTAATTTCACAGTCTTCCGAAAGGGAAGGGGGAGGGGGAGGAAAAGAGAAGAAAAGAATCTATACAACAATCCAGCAAAGAATCACCAGGAACTTTCTCTCACTCTTGGGATCTCCCTAGCAACCACAAGCTAAGCGTACAGTAATTCAATTTATGTCTTGAAGCTTCTTTAAAGTCTGTCACAGTCAAGTTGCCCTGGGAAACTACTTGAAGTGCCAAAACCTTTGACCAGATAGGAGTTGGGGGGAAGCACTGATATAAATCATGTAGGTATGTTTAGGCTGTTTTTACATTTAGGGCATGGTCCATTTAACATTCAGTCCATGGTCCCATACTCTATTCTGTTTGAGAACATTTCCATGCATCTGTCATACTGTCTGTGTTTAAATGATGCTGCAGCCCTCCTTCCCCACATAGCAAAAAATCAGAGCTGGAGTATGGGGAAGGAATATATCCATTCATCTAGAAGAATTGTGTTATGTGGAAATAGAATGACACGGCCCTGGGATGATTAGAAGACAGGGTGTCATGGGAAAGATAAGCAGGAATGACCTGGCAGGTTTAGGAATGTCTCAATCCAGGACTTAAGTGGATTTACAAAAGGGTAAAAGCCCAGCAGAGAAACACAAATGATAATGAACTGCTTGATGTGTTTAAATAGCCATTCACAAACAGTTTAGCTCTGAGGGGACAATCACACTGCTTCAGTCAAATCAAGCTTTGTAAACCTGTAATTTGGAGGAATATTTGCTTACACTCTGTGTGAACACCTTGGTGGGAAATATTTCAACTGACAAATACCATTTCAAAATGGACTGTGCAATACAACAAATGGGTATCCTAGCATTCTTCTTACTTCCTACCTTTCTCTGACCTTTCTCTGCTTTAAGAAAAGCGAAATTAAATATAAAAAATGAATGGCTTGGAAGAACCTTGGCCATTTCCACACTCAATTGTTTTAGTGTTGTTATTCCACTTCCAACATCCTATGGAATCCTGGTGTTTGCAGTTTAGGGACGGGCCTTTGAGGAATAATAGCAGTATAACAGTCTAGTGTGGAAATGGCCCTTGTCTCTGCTGCTGCGTTGCAGCCAAAGCTTGGAAAAGTTACTGATTAGACTACAGTTCACACACTCCTTCAGCCAGCATGGCTATTAGCTATTCTGAGGGATCTGAGAAATTGCAGCTCATAAAATCACCACTCCAGCCTCAGCCATGTTAAATCAGAAGTTATGTGGCATTATATCAGCATTATGGGTTAGAATCATGAGGGCAATCATCAGGTGGTGATCCCACTGAAGGCAAGGTGAAGTAAAACAAATCAATACAACACAACTTTGGGAGACTCATTTGGGACTGGAAAAGCTGGAAGGCATATGTCAGACCTGCATAACTTGGCAGCGGGCAAGGGCCGAAATTAAATAGGCTAAACTTTTTTGGACCACAGATAGGTTTTAAGGGGAGAGGATCCTGGAGCATATGCAGAGTGCTCTTCTCTCTTACCACCCTAATCAATAACTACAAAGTTAAGTATTTTTTTTTGGGGGGGGTATTCCATCTACCTCATCACTTCTCTTAATGAAGCCAAAGAACTTTCTGGCAGAGAATTTTAAAGGTCCCTCCCTAAACTGTAAACCTCAGGATTCCATAGGAGGTTGAAAGTGGAATAATAGCGTTATAACAGCAGAAAATTATCTTTCAAAATGCAATTGTCTTCCAGATGATAAAAATGAAACAAGATTTAAAATAGTGAAATAAAGAATCAAGATTTAAAGTAGAAAAATAAAGAACAAAACCCATTTCCTTCTTCTTTTTTAGTTCTGTGACCCATACCATTGTCTCCACCCACTCTCCCTCCCAATACTTTGTTTTATTTGCAGCTACCCTAAATTGCAAACTGAGCTCAGATGTATGAACTAACATTTGCACCTCCCATTATTCCCTGAAGACATTCAGAGAACTCACATTGCCCTCAATGGGCATTCTTGCCATTCATCCTCGTCCATGTCCAACCAAAATCTTTTATCTCAGCTGCCTTTGCTCCTCCCTACCTACTGCATACCTAGCCCTGAATGGCGCTCATAACAACATCTCCCTTCACCTGCCACAGAATTTGCAGGAGGAAGAAACTCAGCGCTCTCAGCAGCCCCGTTGCCTGGTGAGCCAAGGGAAGGAGCAAGATAAAAGCAAAGAAAAGCAGAGGAGGTGGGCAGGGGAAGAGAAAAAGTAAAGGAGGCAAGGTTGTGCTGGATGCAGAGTTTCAAAAAAGATCGAGCTTGAGAGAGGATGCTTGTGCCTCCAGAGCCATCTCGTTACTTTTTGTATAAGAAATCTTTTCCCACAGCATTTCTTTCTTCACCTCTCAACCTCATTCCCACCAGGTGTGGATGTGTTGTGTTGCAAACATTTCCTGGGGGGAGGGGGAAGAGAAGACCATGAGGTCCAGTAAAAAAATCCAAAAGCAGACAAATCAGTGTGGCCCTTGCAAAAGAAACAAAAGTTGGGAGGCACAGCTTCCCAAGGTCACGCACTGCCCCGTTGTTTCCCAACTGAACCTAGGTTGTCCGCCTTTCCCACCTGCAGGCTGCATGAAATCCTTTGGTGGGCCGCAAGCGCCCCACAGGCTGTATGCTGTATGGGCCTGGTATATGGGTACCTATTCCCACTTGTTGTTTTTCAAAATTGTTCTGTATAGGTGCTTTTACCTCCAAGGGGTATATGGTATAAACTACATATATGTATGATAGATACTTCACAACACTGAGCTTCACACTGTGCACCCAAGTAAATGCACACAATTTTCTGTCAGTGTACACCACATAGGACATTGCCTTATATGCAGAGGGTAGAAGTACAGCTGAAGGGACAAGAATGATGATGCATAATATACTGGCTGCTCCCATGCTTAGAAAATGGAATTGATATAGGATAGTATAAAAATACAACACACAAATGATAAATCAGAGCTTTCTTGTAGACACCTTTACTTAACATAACCTGATCTTCTTCAGGTATAAGAAATGGAAAAAAACGCACGCAGATCCCTGCCTTGAGGCTTTTTGCTGTGATTAAACTTTTTTTAAAAAAATGCTCGCACTCCAATGACAGGTGTTTACACAAGGATCTGCTCCTCTAGATTGTGGACTGTGTTTATCTATACTTCTGGGGTGATGGTGGCTGGTTTTTGCTAGTTGCAGATCTACTGAAAAAATACCTTGGAGCCAAAAAAGTAAAAAAGGATATTAAATTATTACAGAAACAGTTATGTACCTTTTTTGATTAGGGAAATTGAAACAAAATTAAAATATATTAGACAATAAAATTTTGAAAATGCAAATAAATCTGGGAAATGGTTAATGTATAAACTAAGAAAGGGACAAGAAACAAATTTGATTTCTCAAAAAAAGGTGAGGCGAAGATTAATATCAAACCAGAACCTCATAAAAGAAGCATTTCAAAATTATTTTTCTAAATTATATCAGGAGATTCCAATTCAAGAAGAGAAAAAGAGAAAACTGAATTGTTATCTTGGGAAACAAAAAATGTAGAACATCACTGAATCTTAGAAGCAAGAATTAAATTGAATGATTTTGCCACGAGAAATATCCCAAGCAATAAATAAATTAAAGACAAATAAAGTGAAGGGCTGGATGGTTTTCCCATGTTATTTTATAAGACGTTTGAAGATGAATTAAGAATGCCCCTATTAAAACTATTAATCAGATAAATAGTGTATATATACCACCATCATGAAGAGCCATGAATATTACTCTTATTCCCAGAGAAAGGAAAGATACATAAAAATTACAGGCCTATTTCACTTTTAAATATTGATTAGAAGACAGTTGTTTCAATTCTAGCAGAAAGACATTAAAAGATATTAAGAAATTGGATTCACCAAAACCAAACCATTTTTTTTTACCAAAAAGGTATATGAAAGATAACATACAAACAATCATTGATATTATAGAATATTATGAATTCACATTGAATAAGAGATTGACCTTAATTTTTATAGATGCAGAGAAGGCTTTTGGTAATGTAAATTGGTATTTCATGCTTCAAGTTATGAAGAAATTAGATTCAGGAAGGAATTATATTAATTGAGTTGAGGCAATTTATAGCAATCAATCTGCAAAATTAATAATAGATGGAGACAAAACAAATGAAATTAACATAGAAAAAGGTACCTGTCATGGTACCTCTTTCTCCTTTGTTATTTGTAATAGTATTGGAAATAATGAATAGGAATATAGAAATAACACAAGAATTAAGGGGGCACAAATCAAAGATCAACAATTCAAATTGAAAGCCTTTGCGGATGATCTACTTTTAATCTTAGGAGATCACTTAAAAAATATAAAGGTATTATTAAAATGTTACAAAAGTTTGGAGATTTTGCCAGCTTTAAAATAAATAAAGAAAAAACTATTACTTTCAGATTGGGAAAAAAGTTAAATATTTAGGAATAGTGATCACAAAGAAAAATTTATATCTCTATGAAAATAACTATAAACTGACTTGGAATAGAATTAGAGAAGATCTTAAAAAATGATCACATTTAAAACTATCTTTACTAGGCTAAATAGCTACTATTAAAATGAATGTACTCCCAAAACTAATGTTCCTCTTTCAAAATCTACCTATTATAAAGCGTGAAGAAACATTAAAAGGTGGTATAATGAGATAAGGAAATTCATATGGCTGGGGAAAAGACCAAGAATTAAATGGAGTTCTCTACTAGATAGTAGAGAACGTGGAGGCCTCAGCCTTCCAAATTTTAAAATATACCACCACATCTGTGCCTTGTCTTGTTTTGATTGGATAAATTTTTAAAAAATTGAATAATTTTACAATTAGAAGGATTTAATATAAAGTACGGTTGGCACAGTTATTTGAGATAGAAAAAACTAGCACAGACAAAGAATTTAATAAACACATTATAAGAAATTCACTGGTAAGAATTTGGAATTTATAAAAAGGAAACTTTATATTAAAATCCCACATTGGATATCCACTCAGGAAGCTTTCCATAAGCAAGAATATGCACCATCAGGAAAGTGGCTAACTTATGAGGATTTTGTAACCCATGGTTTCATCAGAGAAAAAATATTTATGATCTGCTAACAGCGGCAGTGAGACATTTATTGCCTGCTGACAGACCCTATCTCAGGGAAGAGAATTATTTGCTATTTATTGAGCCAGAGGTTCACCAGATGGAAACATAGATATCTGGGTCTAAAGGCTGAAACCCCCCTGGCCTAGGTCTGACTGAATAGCCACCAGTCACATATCCAAAGAAAACCTTGGAAAGGCACGTATGTACATTTCAAATGGGCCTGCCACAGCTTTGACAACTTGAGAGACTAAGTGTCTCCTGGATGAAGTTAGTGATCACAATTGTGGGAACTACAAAGCTGAGGTCCATCTGCATAACTCAGTTTCTGCCCTTTCCCAGGAAAAGGCTCTGCCCCTCCCCAAGCATGTTTTGCACTATAATTGGGTCTAGCCCTCTCTCTCTCTCCTCCTCCTCTTTCTCAGGAGAACTTCCACCTTTGACTAGCATCTGTCATGCGGCTAATTTTAAGGCCCCAGTCAGTCTTTTTCTTTGTCTACTGATCTATCTCCATGTTTTCCCAAACGGCAGTCTTCAAGGTCAGGTGCAGTATAATTGCTTTCTTCCCTTAGCTTTCCCACTTTTAAAACTTTCTAATTCAGTAGTCTTTGTGTGCTTATATGTGTGACTACTTTGGGTGACTGTGAGGAAATTATGCTAATTCTGCCAAATGAAATATTTTTAAAAGACACTTGACTTCTTTCTCTCTCGTGCAGTCTGACCCCATAGACATAGGATAAAAGATCTCGCTGTGTTGCCCTGCCCTCCGTTTCGCTAAGCAGTGCTCTGCTAATTTCCCCAACCTTTGTATTTTTCAGGTAAATCCAGGTGTCCCTCAGGGACCCCCAGAAGTCAGGGTAAAAATTTACTGGACAGTAAAACAGATAGTGACACCTTGAAGAATTAGAAAAAGAAGGAATTAAATGTATTTGGTTTCTATATCAACAATTAAAAGAAAGATATAGAATTGAAATGAATGCAGAAGGTATTGAGTGAAAAAGAAATGGTCTTGACATTAAAATATTAGATGGTAAGGATCATATGATATCATTAATATATAAAATTTTACTGAAATTAGAATTGGAGAAAGAAACTATCAAGGACAATATGATCAAGTGGGCCCAAAATTTGAGGCATACAATAGCATTAGAGAATTGGGATGAAGAATAGACAGTGAATTTGAAATTCATAAAATGTACTGCTCTTAAAGAGAACTATTATAAAATGCTCTACAGGTGGTACCTAACTCCAGCAAAGTTAGCCAATGTACATAAAAATATCTCCGAAAAATATTGGAAGTATGCTGAGGAAACAGGTACTTTCTTTCATGTCTCATGGACCTGTAAAATGGCCAGAACATTTTGGATGGAAATTTATAACCAAATTAGAGTAATAACGGGTTTGCAATTCCCTATGTCTCCTGAGTTATTCTTATTAAATATATTAAAGGGAATTAATACTAATAATGAAAAGAAATATGGAAAGCTACTCTTATACATGATAACAGTGGCTGGGATATTGTATGCTAAGAAATGGAAAATTAAAGAAATTTCAACAAGCAAAGAATGATTATTTAAACTTCTTCATATGTACCAGATGGACTTGCTAACCATGCTTATGCAAAAATCAAAGTATAGATAAATTGAATCAAGAATGGAATGTCTTAAAAAGTGGATTGAAAGGGAGATGGGTGGAAATGTCTCTTTTAGAACTATAAACTGTAAATTAGAATTGTAAATTTATCTCACCTATTACATTACTTCTCCTCTTCACAATTTTATTTTATACTATTCTTTTCTTTTTTTTCTTTTCCTTTCTTTCTTTCACCTATGTTTGAATCTATTTTTTCTTGTCTGAATGCTAGTTTAATTTGATCTTCATATTAGATTTTCATATTGATATTTTGGATAAGGAATAATGTGTATAAAGATTAGGATTTAGTTTGGGTAAAATAATAATTATTTTTTACTTATATTAGTTACAGATAAGTCCAGATTTATCCATTTATTTTTATTTATTTATTTATTTATTTATTTATTTATTTATTTATTTATTTTCCTTTTTCTCTGAAGAACAGTTAAATATTGAACAATGCTACAATTTTGGATTTATATTATTGATTTATATCATACTATAGATTTATATTGTGACATATACATATAAACCTTATTGTATATCATGAAAACATTTTTTTCTTGTATATCAAAAAATCTTAATAAAGATTGTCAAACAGAAAAAAAAAGACATCCAGTGAAATGTTAATGCAATGCCCATGTGGGGGAGAAGCACTTATCCCTCTGGCTCCACTGCAGTGTATGATTAATTCCTCAGCCTTGGGATCACAGCGGCTGCTCTTTTCCTGACTAGCCACTTTGCAGGGTCTAATACAGCTAGTCTGAAGATCCTTCAGTCTCTCTGTGTGTTGGAAAGTCCACTGGCTTGACAGGAGGAATTTCCCTGTCAGGCCCAACATTTCGTGGTTCACAATTTAGTGCAGTGGTTCTCAACCTTACTAATGGCGCGACCCTTTAATACAGTTCCTCATGTTGTGGTGACCCCCAACCATAAAATTATTTTTGTTGCTACTTCATAACTGTAATTTTGCTACAGTTATGAATCGTAATGTAAATATCTGATATGCAGGATGTATTTTCATTGTTACAAATTGAACATAATTAAAGCATAGTAATTAATCACAAAAACAATATGTAATTATATATTGTGAAATATTTATTTCTAATTACAAATAAATGAAATTTTGTCTTGAAGCATGGTGTAGCATAGGTAACCGTCTTAATATAACAACAGTAAACTACATTGCTACATTTTGCGACAGTATGCGTAAAAAGCCAATGTCAGTGCGAAGGTTGAGATTGCTTTTCTCACCAGATCAGAAATTCTCAGGGCAGTCTTTGCAAGAGCACAACAAAGATCAATTATTTGTGGCCTTGAACTCAGTTTACAGCAGTGAAAGTAAGCTAAGGACAAAGCAGGAAAATGGAGAAGGAGAGAGAGAGAGAGAGAGCAGAAGGAAAATGGATTTTTGACACAAAACACTAAGAAATAGGTTGTTGTGGGTTTTCCAGGCTTTGAGGCCGTGTTCTATTAGTATTTTCTCCTGATGTTTCACCTGCATCTGTGGCTTCAGATCCTCTGAAGACGCCAGCCACAGATGCAGGCAAAACATCAGGAGAAAATACTAATAGAACACAGCCTCAAAGCCTGGAAAACCCACAACAACCTATGGATTCTGGCTGTGAAAGCCTTCGACTTTACGCTGAGAAATAGTTCCTACATGCAGATTTTAACTTTGCCACATGCTGGATGTTTCTCCACACAAAACTACTTGTGCTTCAAGTCTAATGGCAAAAACCATTTGCACCAGAGTGGGCAACTGCAGCCCTCTTTGCATGCCTCTGACCAAGAACTCTTAGCAGCCCTAATAAAACTGTGGGTGTTGCAACCACTTAACAAAACTTGGGTGTTGCAGTCACTTAAAAAAATAATAATCTGAAGCCACAGTTGCTCACTCTAATTTACTGTATAACAAATATTTCCACTTTTAATTTTTGCGGGAAAGAAAGAAAGAACCAGAAGTCACTTTTAAAATACATACAAGTAATATAGAAGGTCTTGAATTTTGTCTCCATTCTGCCTCTAGTGAACAGGTTATTAAGCAAGGGGATAGTTTCTATTTACAGTACTTTAAAGGACCCAATTAGTATTTTGCAATGACATTCCCAACTAAAACAATATGGCATCCAAAGGGAAAAGAGCCATTATTATTGTTGTTCTCATCATTATCATCATGATCACCATTATTAACTTTATTTATATCCCACCTTTTCCCCAAGACTTCCAGACTCATTACTCCAGTTGTCCAGGCTAGGGACAAACATGTAGAAAAATTCAGGGACAGCTGCCCTTGCCACTAACACAAGTGAAGCAGCTAGACCGCTATAGGGTTGCCAGGGGAAGGTGGGGGGAAGGAGAAGCCTACTGTACCTTTAAGGGTTGTATAGAAAAGCGAATTTCACCAGGTATTGCTTGTTACCTGGCAGCTGCTGAAATCCTCTCTTCTACACAGTCCTCTCCAGCTTTCAATCTGGCAATTTTAAGCCTGACACCTTCCAGATATTTCAGATTACAGGTTCCACAATCCTCAACCACTGGCCGCTCTGAGTAAGACAGGTGTCCAAAATCCTCAGAAGGAGCCAAACTGCTTCCTCCTGGTATCCACTTAGCCCCAAATCAGTTTCCACAGTGCCATTAATAGAGGGGAATAAAAAGAAACCCTGGGCCTATGGTAGTTTAAGAGGTATCCAGGAATCTGCCCAGTTGGGGGGTGGGTAGGTGCACCTTAGGGCTGCGAGAGAAGCTGAGGCACTCTCCATCCCTCCATCCAGGCCAGCAGGGTGCCAAGCCACGGGCCGAGCCAAGAAGCTGCCCTCTCCTTACCAAGCATTTGCTTCGCGGGGGAGGTGAGAGGCGCCGAGGCTGGGTATCGCC
Organism: Ctenosaura bakeri; assembly: GCA_948474755.1. Taxonomy (NCBI): domain Eukaryota; kingdom Metazoa; phylum Chordata; class Lepidosauria; order Squamata; family Iguanidae; genus Ctenosaura; species Ctenosaura bakeri. Next base: position 55,235 of record CAOLHI010003276.1, on the reverse strand, counting down.
TCTAATGCCCTCAGGGGAGTTGAAGAGCATGACAGTGGTGGCGGCGGCTGAATCATCCCCGCGGCACTTGTGGGAGAAGCCTGGCCCCGCTCACCATTGTTCCCACACTGGTACCTCCTCAGGAGAGGCACAAATTTCCCTCAGGATGCTCCTGCTGTGGCGACGCTGCTGAGCTCCCCTGTCTTCCCTGGGTGGTGGTGTGCAAGCACGAGTGACACACTCGAGTCCTTCTGCCCTCTTTGGCAGGAGCGCATGTGGCCACACTCGCTCCCGCCAAAGGGGGCAGGAGGACGCAAGCACGTCGCTCGCTCTTGCACACCACCACCGAGGAGGGAATGGAGCCTAAGGCCATTGGAAATATGTGTTTTCCGAAGGTCTTAGGCGACCCCTGTGAAAGGGTCATTCAACCCCCAAAGGGGTCGCGACCCACAGGTTGAGAACAGCTGATCTAGTGAGTTGTTGCTAGATCGCATTCTCTATTAACCTTGGCTGGAAACCAGAACTATAGCTGTATTCTTCTTGAGATGGAGGAGGGCCACTTTAATCAAAGTACCTGGGTACCCTTTTCAGGCTGGTTCAGAACTCAATCTGCAATTGCGTTGTTACTAGGTATATGTGGCAGACCTAATATTTTGGGTCAGGCCCTTACAAACAAAAATTCAGAATTGTTCACTGCAGTCTTCTCTTCTTGATTGAACCTCAAAATGAAAGTATGTCTCCCCAAGTTAAATGGAATTTATATCCATGGGCAAATAGCTGACTACATTAAAAAGTGCATAATGCCATGCATGTAAGGAAAAAGAAAAGGATGCCACTATTAACTTTGTACAAAAAACATTTGATCCTACCTATAATCTCTTTAAAAAATGAGTTCAGCGCTGGAAACATTGGGAGTATCAAATATTGCTCTGATTCCTAAAGAAAGAAAAGACAGAAGTTAAAAATTACTGACTTATTTCCTTGTTAAATACAGATTACAATTTTTTTGTGATAGTGTTGGCAAAACATTTGAGGAAAATATTGCAAGATAAGATCAATGAGGAACAAATAGTTTTTTTACCAGGTAGACTTATGAGGAACAATGTGTGAATAATACTTGATGCAATTGAATATTATGATAAAAACCCTGGAAAGAAAGCTGCACTGATTTTTCTTGATGCAGAAAAAGCATTTGATAATGTCTCGTGGTTATTCATACAGCGGAAAAATTATAATTTGGAGATGATTTTTGTACTTGGATTGAAATGATCTATCAAGATCAGTCTGCAAAATTATTAATAAATGGAGATATTTCAACAAGTTTCCCCACATCTAAAGGGGTAAGACAAGGATGTCTGCTGTCACCATTAATATTTATTGCTGTCTTGGAAGTATTGCTAAAAAAGATAAAAGAGGATTCAGAGATAAAAGGTTTGAAAATAAAAAAGAGAGAATTGAAATTTAGAACCTTTGCAGATGATCTGGTAATTTTTTTTGGAAGATCTGAAAGAATCATTTCAGAGGTTGACGGAAATTCTACAAGGATTTGGTCAGGTGGCAGGATATAAGATAAATAAGAAAAAGATGATGTTAATGACATTGAATATGTTGAAAAAAGAGCAAACAGAGTTGGAAAAAATATGAGGATGCCAACACATCAAAAAAATAAAATATTTAGGAATATCTGTCACAAAGAACAGTCAAGAACTATTTGGTAATAATTATCAAAAAACATGGAAAGACATTAAAAACGATAAGGGAAAATGGAGTAAATTAAATCTGTCTTTCTTGGGGAGGATTAATACTTTTAAAATGACATTATTACCTAAATTTATGTTTCTTTTCCAAAATCTGCTGATAATTGGAAATGAGAAAGTGTTTAAAGAGTGGGAAAAAGAAGTTCAAAAATTTATTTGGTTAGGCAAAAAGTCAAGAATAAGATTTAAAATATTACAGGAAGCAAGAGAGAGAGGTGGACTAGATACTATCGCTTAAGATGTACTACAATGCCTGTTGTTTGGATTGGATTAAGGACTGGATTTTGTTAGAAAAATCATTGACAAAAGATTTGGAGGAAGTTGATAATAAATTTGGATGGCATGGTTATTTGTGTTACAAAAAGTTAGCAGCAAATAAGGAATTTAGATATCCTTGCATCCGGAAATCCTTATTGGCTACAGATAAAGCAGAAGTATTATAGAAATCTCCCAATTTGGACATCACCTCAAACAAAACAAAAAATGGAGATGCAAAGTGTTGGAAATGTGAGGAGAAGGTGGGAATCTTTTTTCATATGTGGTAGACTTGTCAAAATGTAAAGAAATTTTGAAAGGGAATTCATGATGTAATTCAAAAAGTTTGCAAAGTGAATTTTGAATTGGCACCAGAATTTTATTTGTTGAATATATTAGGTTAGAATCAAGAGATTAGAAGACATCAAAAGATAACATTGTACTTGATTAGGGTGGCACGGCTGACATATGCTCAGCATTGGAAAGAAAAAATGGAAATTAATTTAGAAGAATGGAAATTAAAAGTGTTGGATATGGCTGAGACTGAAAAATTAGCATATTCTTTAAAAAATAAGTCTGTTCAGAACTTTGAAAGAGAATAGGAAGGGGTAATGGATTGGTTAAAAATATAGATACATGTGATGATTAAGTAAAAATGTTCTTGTATAAAAATGGAGGATTTGTTATGGAAAAGATAGTAATGACAGAACTGGGGAAGAATAATATAGGGAAGAGGGGAGGGACATACCAACATGGCGATGTATGTCCCTTTTTTATGTGTTGTGAAAAATTAATAAAAATTAAAAAAAATAAGTTCAAACATTTTTATATTTGAACTTAAAAGTCATGACAGCAATATGGTTAGTTTATCAAAATTAAATCAATAAGAATGGATTTGATTCATAGAATTTTTTTTTAAACAGAGAAATTAAGCAGGGCTATCCTCTTTGTTCCCCTACCCCTGTTTAAGAATCTTTGGTAAATTCCATAAGGATTAAGAACTATACCAGAGGCCTAGAAATGAATAGCCAAATTCACAAGTTTAGGACGCTTGCAGTATGTACTATACTATATATACTACACAGTACACATGTGGCAGGTAGTAGTCATTACCAATATGAAAATTGAAATCACCAAGGTATTCAAAATTCTATAAATAATTAAAATTCCTTGAAGTGACTATTTCTACATTTGAATAAACTTCTATAGTTAAATTCTCAACTATGCATAAAGTATACAATATATATATTAAAAGAAAGTCTCACACATTTAAGAATAATCAGTAGAATTAGTGCCATTAAATGGAAGTTCTTCCAAAATTATTTTTAAAAAACATTTCCCAAAGTAAAAGAATACAAAGCTGTGACACAATGGCAAATATATTTATAAAATGATCAAGGAGAAAACAAAATCTTGCAAGGAATCTGAATCAAAAAGGATATGATATTGTATTTTTAGACAACCTAAAAGAGGTTATAGGTAGGCATAAAAACCATGGCCCTTTCCACAACTCACCTTTTTGTGGAGCTGGGGTGCGGGGATTGCACGAGCAGCCTCTTCCGAGAGGCTCTCGCGTCCCAATTCCTTCAGCTCCGCAGCTGATGCCTGCTCACGCAAGAGCCCCTCCTTTTCCTCCGCAGTGCAGCCTGGGGTTTTCCCAGGCTGTGCTGGGGCAGGAAGCGTGAGCACTGCGGCTCCAGAGCTCCACACACATGGCAAGTGCACGCAGGGCCCTGGAGCGATGCGCTATCGCACGCCATTTTCGGCTCACAGCCGAAAATGAAATAGTGTGCAATCGGCACCTGCCAGCCCCTTGAGCGTCACTCGATTGCGAGTGCGTTGTGTGGACCGCTCCTCACAGTTGTGCGATGCTCCAGGGGCCCTTTCACATGGCAAATGGCAAAAAAGGGCCAATGTCTCCCTATAGGCACCTACTGGAGTTTTAAGATCCATGGAGAAGATCTTAGTCCCACCTCCATCACAGGCTCACTTATGATGGGAGAGACTTTTCAGTGGTTGTTCCCACTTTCTGGAACTCTGTTCTGCAGGAGTCTAGGCTGCCCCATCCCGCTTTCCTTTCACCACCGGGCAAAGACCTTTTTGTTTAAACAGGCTTTTAATGTGTTAGCAGGAAAGCTTCTTACTGGGAAGTGTATTTAATTTTTAAAAAAAACTTTAGTATTCTTTTAAATGATTTTAAATTGTTTAATGTAGAGATTTTTAATTGTTTTTAAAAATTTCTTGTTAAAGTTTTTAAATTGTCTTCCTTTGTGAGCTGTCTTGGGTCCCACTCTGGGAGAAAAGCATCATACAAATGAATTAACTAAAATACTAAATAAAAAAAAAGTATAGCTCTTTCAGTTCAACTGCTCTGGACAATGAGTGCCAATATCTTTGGGTGCTCAAGTATTTCTCACATTCCACACCTGTCTCAAGTGCCAATTGGTTACAAAGCTTTTTTCTATATGAATAAGAAAATGGTTGGGATGCCCTCCCAAAGCCCCTCAAGGTGAATTTTAGATATGCTACATAGGTGAGATGTTACATTAAATTTGGAGAAAATCCACCCAGCTATTCACATATTTACATATGATGCTGTGACAACAGACAAATGTACAGCAAATCTTCCTATTACCGGTAAATGGATGTTTGCTTGCAGTCTGTAGATCAATTGTATAAGGGGAATTCCAGCCCTATTTTTATTTTTATATTATATTTGTATGCTGCTTTTCTCCCCCAGTGAGACCTGAGGCAGATCTATCCTTGCAGTGTGCATTTTGTGATTGGTAAGGTAATGTGATTTCATGTGGCTTCCCACTGTTCCATGCAGACGTGTTGGCAGATGCCACAGATGCTGGGGAAGTGTCTCATTTTGCTGGGAGACTGTCCTTCTGCTTTCTTCCACTGATTTTTGCGTTCCACTTTCCACCTGAGGTCCAAGATGCTAGAGTTCCTGATTACAGTTACAAAGTCTAGATTCAGATAGGGCTGCCCACAGCTCTAAAAAAAATTTTCTAGCAGTTTTTTCATGTCTTATGGGAAAGCTTGCACTGCATTTGCAACTCTTGTGGATTCCATAGAAGATCTTTTCTGGGATCATGATGAACAGTTTTCCCCTTCTAAGTGAGAATGGTTATACCACCAAGAAATAGCCACTGCTCCCAGTGCATCAAACAGAGAGAAAATAGAAGAACAAGTGATGGGAATCCACACATCCATGACCACCAGAAGTGGTCAGTTTTTCATAATGGTGATAACTTTAAGGCAAGAGATGAAAGACAGATGTTTTATTGTGCTATTTTGTTATTTCTTACGAGGATACTACCATATCATGTTTATTAAGCAATAATCTTGTGTTCATGCACATTCAGCAACTTACGAAGTCCTTGAGGCTATTGCCCAAGGCTTGATTGGTGGAGGGGAAATTGGTGAGATTGGGCAGTAGCCCAGCATGTTTTTGCTTACCCATTATGCTGAAATTGCCTCAAGTAGCTATGTAGTCTTGCATCCTTTCACTGTTCTGGATTATTTCCCCCATCTTCTGCCTGGATTTGTTGTTGCAGTGTTCAGTGTAACTGAAAGTCATACCAGAGATTTTGATACAGCAGGGGTGCCCAGCAATTTGAGAGAAGGAGAGCTGTCTAATGACAGCCTTGCATAAACCACTAAGTGGTGTTCTCTGGAGCCCAAAGCTGGGTTTTTGTTCTAACCAAAAACCACTGAACTTTTGCCAGAAAGAAGAAAAATATTGCAAACATAAACCAAACCAGGAGAAAATATAAATAAAGATGTTTTTCAAAAAAAAATCTCTGTAATTTTCTGTGAATGTGGTTACTTGATATCTGTGAGAGTATTGGTTAGGTTTTCTGCTGATATATGTTAAATGAATGGACTGAGGTTGCTATTAGGAGATAGAATTTCCATTCTCATCAGTACTGTATATACATTCTAACCCTCAGAGTAGCCTGTGCAATAAATTAATACTCTCAGTAGTACTTTGAACAAATAGTTCAACATTGTTAGGGATTAAAAAAACCCCAATGTCAACCAGTTTACAAAAATGTTTTGAAACATAGACAGGGCATGTGATGCAGGCACAGGGATGGCAACTACACTTCTTGGTTATGACCAGGTGAAGTACTGAAAGTGTTCGGTTGCTACAAGAAAGCCTCATTTATAATTATTCTACCCTGTTCTGTTCTTTTATTTAAACAATGCCTTTTCTCCAAAACTGGAACCCAAGGAGGCCTATACGTTTTTGGAAAACAAAATCCAGGTAAAAACACATGCAGTGAAAAACAAAAAGTTATGGTTATAATAGTATTAAACTGTCTTTAGAATTAAAATAATTTAAAACATTGATTTGATACAAAGAATAATATAGAAAACAAAGAAAGGCACTTTACATTTATAATAATGAGTTCCACAAAGTTTGCTGGAGTAAAAGTATCTTCATGTGCACCAAAGGAAAGGGCAACAAGTTGCTCTGGAACCTGGAAGTAGCCACATAGAATGAAGGGATAGATGGACCTAACCTTATTCTTTGTCATTCTTACTTGTATGGATACAAATGGACTTCTAAATTTTTGCCTACAGTTTGTTGTCCAAATATAACAAACTGCAGAGAAGATGGCAAAATGCTAACAGGGGACAAAGAAAAGGCAGAACTCCTGAATGCCTTCTCTGCCTCAGTCTCCCTCCAAAGAAAAACCGTGCTCAATCTGAGCAAAATGGAGCAGATGATGCATCACGGGAAATGTAGCGCAGAATAGGGAAAAAGTAGGGATGGGCCAACTGAATCCTTGCAAAGGATTCAAGATTTGCAAATTTGAATCCCTGCACTAAAATAGGCAAACTGGATCTTTCGAATCCTCCAACCAGATAGTTTGCTGGAGACCGGGATGCCTGAAAACCTTGGTGACCAGACACACAAGGGAAGATGGCAAGTAGGTGAATTTTTCCCTTGGACTAATAATGGCCTTTGCTAACAATTTCAGAAATCACATCTGGGGTTGTATTCTAATATATTTAAAATGAACGTTTAATATTTAAGTTCAGCACTATTTTCTGTGCTGAAAATCAATGGCATGTATAAATGCTGGGGTCAGTGGGTCAGTGGGTCAGTGGGTCTGACTCCTATCAGAAGTAGTAGGGCAGAGGGCAAGGACACACAATCTCATCCAGTGATTGCCACACTTAGTCCAGTATACCTCCTTCCACAACACCAGTGCCTGGTTGTAAACCTATAGCTAGAATAGAATGACAAGTTAAATGTTTGTCATGGTTTCTCATGAAACACATGACAAACCACATGTAGCAGAAAGGAAAAATTGTTTTTAAAAATTGGCTCCACCGGGGCCTGCCAAAGGCCTAATTGATTGAAAGGTACAGTATTCTTGAGATTTCAAGGGCAGCTGAAACATTCCTTTACATAAGCTCCCTTGCAAAGCGCTTTCAGACACAATTCTGGGGTTTGTAGTTTAACAAGGTGTCACAGCCTTCTCTGTCAAAATGTGCTGGTGCATCACCAAATTACAGATCCCAGGATGCCAGAAGGAGCTATGCAAAGAAAAGCCAGTTTGACCTGGATTATCTCTCTACTGTAGTATGTGGCCCTGTTTACACAGGCAGGAAAATGTGCGATGAAGCCACATTTTCCTGCCTGTGTACAAAGGGCCTTCATGTCATTTTCAATCTGGGCAGATCCTGAGGCAAAACTAGGACAATTGTCTTGGCCAGATTTCTTCAGAGGGAGGTTTGCCTTTGCCGAGGCTTTTGCTAAGGCTGAGAGAGTGTTTCTTGCCAAGATTATCCTTCTTTCCCTTGTTTTTGTTACTATGGTAGTGTTACTGCAGTTTCTAGGCTGGACTTGAGGAGATATTAGATATCACTTTGATATCAATGATTTGGCCTTCTTTACCTATTCCTCTCCATGTGCTGCGAGGTCTCCTGAACAAGCTCGCAGACAAGCACTGCTGCTAATCGCTGTAATATTCCAAACAATACAGACAGGTCAGAAATAGCCATCCTGCCACTTCAGGAGACCTCAAAGGCAAGTACTCTATTATGTATGCACGCTACTTACAAAGAACTCCCTGCCCCGAACAGGCAGCTTGATTAGAAGAATACTCATCTGTCAAGCACTCTGCGTTAGAAGAATACTCATCTGTCAAGCACTCTGCGTTTGCATACTATTGTCAATTCGGACCTAACTCAGTCATGCTAAATTCTGACCTTTCAGAGGCTTTGTCTCCAGCCCGAAACTCACTGTTTTCCCCAAGTACGGACTAGCCTACGGCCACATTTCCCCTATAAAAACCCCTGACTTTGAGAGCTTCTTCGGATCACTCCTGACTTCCATCCCACCTTGCTGCCGCTTTGCTTGGCGAGCCTTCCCCTCAGTCTCACGTACTGAGAACTCCGTACCTCCGAACTTCTGCTGCCGACTACCTGGGCTTCAGGACAGGTGTAGTATTACCGAAACCAACAACTCCTCTAAAAATCCCTCTATCCCACTCCAACCTTTACTTCTCTAGTTATCTGAGTGAGTATGCTGCATACACTGTTTGACTGCATTTTAATAAAAACCACAATTATTATTTCACTTCTGTCTGCACCTTGACTCTGCCTGACCCTGTAGACATTGGGTAAAAGATCTTGCTCCGTTGCCCTGCTTCTCGCATTGCTAGCTTGTGCTCTTTGACTAATTTCCCCAACTTGTATAATTTGGAGCACACTTAGGTGTCCCTCAAGGGACCCCCAGAAATCAGGGTAACAGTAGACTAGTCCGAACCCAAGGTCCCCTTTGGGAAGGTCCCTGAAGCGTGGGATAGCTACAATTTCAATAACGTGGAATTCAAGACTCTCCTTTATGGAGGCTTGAACCACGAAACTAAAGTGGCACTGGGACTCATTAATCCAGAACACACCCATTGGGAAGATTTCAGGGACATCCTTCAGAGGGTTGCTGACCCGCTCAGAGAGGCGGGTGCCCTGAAACCTCCACCAAAGCCCCACAGAAAAGAGGCTGGGAATTGAGAGCCCACACAAGAGGTGACGTACTTGAACTATGGCCCCCATTCTCAACATCAAAAATCCACCCCGAATTCGGTCCCAAGAGAGAACTGGAACTCACATCCCCCTCCCAGGCAGAATTACAGAGGGAGACAAGAGCAGTGGCAAGCCAAGGAGTCCCGCCATCAGCCCAGCAAGGCAGGGAACTCCACACCTCAGCCTCAAGTTCCAAAACTGGCCCCGGACAACAATATCCTTAGAGAGACGTCCGGAGGCTATGATCCTACCGCTCAGATGTACTCTGCTGAGCGAGTAAAGATCTGGGGCACCCTGAGAAGGCTTGGGCTGGACATGAGCCAGTTCGATAAGAGGCCTACAATAGAACTCATAGACGCCCTAGAAAAATACCTGCAGCCGGGAAGTAAACAGCCGGTAAACACCATGACCAACGGCCCTCCTCTGGCTGGATACTATCCCACCGCGGAGATGTCAGAATAGGGGTCCCCTTTGGTCCAAGAATCTCCCTAAAATGTCATGGCTCAGCTGAAGCCAGACAGATGGGGCAGATTCTGGGTGAAGGCAGGCATTGGGACCAAGAGGGACAAAACTCCTGCCACCCTTCTTGTTGACTCTGGTGCAGCACTGAACATGCTGCACCCAAATCTGGTCAGACATGGTGACCCCACCCCTGAGACTATCCATCTGAATGGATATGGCGGGGGGGACACCACACCAAAACTTGGACTAACATCCCCATGTCCATAAACACGTTCCATTTTAAACTGTGGGCTTGTGAGAATCAGATGAGGGTCTTTTAGGCATCGGATTCCTCTGAGGCAACAAGCTCACAGTGGATTTTGGAACGGGTTTTTGTGGAAACTAGATCAGGGCCCCCTTGAAGTCTCCATAGTGCACCGCTTCCCTGCTATCAAGGCTCCCGCACCTGTACAATGCTTCGCCAGTGACCTGTGGGTCCAAGACTTCCCCGAGGTATGGATCAAAGATAACATAGAGTGTGGGAAGGTAAAGGGCACCTGTGTTTTAATTGAAGGCAAGGATCTGCCACCCCAGAAGCAATGTAAACCCTGCCGAAGCAGAGGAAGGCATAGAGAAAACAACTGAGGGACTAGTCAAGTGGGGCGTAGTCACCCCTATGCAGTCCATCTGCAGTGCGCCCTTATGGGCAGTTTTGAAGGCAGATGGCAAGACCTGGAGAATGACGGTCAATTTCAGAGCTTTAAACTTTGTCACACACACACACACCCGTAGCCCCAGTGGCCGTAGGCGCCTGGTACTATAGCGTGGTGGACCTGGCTAACGCCTTCTACTCAATACCCTTGCATGAGGCGTGCTGGTACAAATTTGCCTTCACATTCAGAGGGCAGCAGTATGTTTTCAAACGCACGCCACAAGGTTTCCACTCTAGTCTCAGCATTTGTCAAGCCCATGTGGTCAAGATGTGGAATAGGCTGCAGCCAGCCTCACGATCCCATGTCTTGTCCTACGTGAATGACATTTTGGTTCACTCAGACTCGGAAGAGAAAACTAGGGATGTCACCAGAGAGGTTCTGAGAATTCTAGCATACACAGGGTTTAAGGCAAATAGGGAAAAGGTGCAGCTAGTCACCACAGAAATCAAATATTTAGGACTCTGCCTAGGGACTGAGGGCTGCACACCCGATACTCAGAGGCTTGAAGTAATTGCAAAGCTGTCAGCCCCCACTGACATGCACTCCCTCCGTTCACTCCTGGGCACCTTCAATTTCTTGAGAGACTTAATTGAGTCTTTTGCCGCCAAGGCAAGGCCCTTGTATGCTCTCTTGAAGAAGAACGCACTGTGAGAATGGGGAACTGCCCAGTAGCAGGCATTTGCACAATTGAAGGAGGACTTAAGGAGAGCACCATCACTTGCCCATCTGAACATGGCCAAACCATTCCTCATACAACTAGCCACCTTGGATAGGAGCATAGGAGCAGTTCTATCCCAACATTTAAATGGCACTCAGTGTGTTATAGCATACGCCTCCCATAATCTGGACCCCCACAAAGCCAAATTCACCCCTTGCGAGAAGACATGCCTTGCACTGGTCTGGGCTTTAACACATTGGGAGTTTATGATCGGAGGTGCCCGTGTGATAGTCCAGACCCCCACACACACATCATTTAAATATACTGTCCGAGAAGGTCCAGAATGGCCAGGTGTCAAATGCCAGGATTGCCAAATGGACTGTTTCCCTGGTGTCTCGTGGGATGGATTTCCAAAAACAACCTCAGAACTCACCAGCTCCGTATGGCTTAGTAGTCATGGGAGCCACACATGAGTCCCTTTTGCCACGTATGAACCATATTAATTGGCCGGTTGAGTGGGGAGCTTCTTTCAAAGAAGCACAATTACAAGGCTTCACATGCTGGTTCTTTGATGGTTCCTCCATGCACGTGGATGGTAACCCCCGAACAGGCTTTGGAGCAATCTGAGTCACAGACTCCTTCACCCTTCAAGGGAAAGCCAGACTTCACTCCAGCCAAGTGGCTGAAGTAGAAGCTCTATGTGCTATACTGGAGCACAAGCTGCTTGACTGCCCCCTCACCATCTATACTGACTCTGACTGGACTGCTAAGGCTGCCAGTGTGTGGCTACCAATCTGGCTCAAAATTGACTTAAAAACTGCAGATGGGAAGCCCATTGCCCATCTCTGACAAGTGGGTCAAAATAGCTGCCCAGATCGAGGAAAGAACGGCCCCTACATGGGTCGCTCGTGTCAAGGGACACCAAAAGAAAAACACAGCTTCGTGTATTTGGTACAACCGAGCTGATGCCATAGCCAAGGACGCTGCCTTGCAGGACGATGGAGTCCCCATCGCCCCCATCAATGTTAACCCCAAAGAACTTCTCATCCTCCCTATCTTCAACCTAGGGATTTTGCAGAAGGGAGATCCTGAAATAGCAGAGCTGGCTAAGAAGAGGAGGGATGATTCCAGCTGATTTAAAATAGAGCAGCTTGAGGGAGTATTTTGGGCAGTAGATGCCAGTGGTCAGGGTCACTGGATAGTGCCCAAAGACCTCCGTGGTGACATGATCCAATTCGTGCTCGAACAGGGACATCGTGAGTGAGAGATCATGCTAGACAGGGTCAGGGAAACCAGGTGGCGGCCGCAGAGGAAGCAGGATGTAGACCGGTGGGTTTACAACTGCTTGTCTTGCACCATGGTTAATGCTGACACGTCCAGACCTAAGGCGCCCATTCAACACCAGCGGATTGAGGGCCCCTGGACATGCATTCAGATTGACTTTATAGGTCCCCTGCCCACTACGCCTAGAGGGAACAAGTACTGCCTAACAGTGATTGATCCCTTTAGTAAATGGATAGAGGCTTTTCCCTGCTGCAATAATACAGCCAGCACAGCTGCGCGCCTGCTGTTTAACAATGTGTGGGCGCGCTGGGATGTGTCCCATGACCTTGACTCAGATTTAGGGGTACACTTCACTGGTGAGGTGACACAAGAGCTGTGCAAGGCACTGGGAATATGTCAGCGATTCTATATAGTGCACCACCCGCAGAGTTCTGGGCAGATTGAACAGACCAACCGCTCTTTGAAGGAGGCACTCCAGAAGGTAGTGCATTCTTCAGGGAAGGATTGGGACACTAAACTACCAATCATCCTGATGGCTTTTAGAGGCACCGTGGCCTCACATGGTTTTATGCCACACATGGTCATGACTGGGCATAAAATGATGCTGCCTGAAACTTTCTGGATAGACACAAGCCTCCCCTCTGATTTAGAACCTGTTGTCTTGAACAACAAGTGAGTGAGGAATCTGATCCAGCACATAGGCCAAAAACACCGGCAAGTCACGACACAGCTGGGGAAAAATTTGCAGAAAATGGATAAGAGGCTGGGATGGGTACAGCACCCTTGCCAGTGGGAAGAGGGGCAATTGGTCTTGTATAGAAATGTCTATAAAGACAAGCACTCTCTTGCTGCAAAGTGGGTTGGTCCTGTCCCAACTGAGAAAAGAATTCCCCCGCTGTTTACCAAGTCCGCGTTCCACGAAAGAAGGGAGACTGGCTTAAGTTCTTCCATGTCTCTCAATTGAAAGAGTGGAAAGGACGACCAGTGGACCCCAGGGGAACACCCGCCTCTGAGCCTCTAAAGGAAACCTGGGAAAAGCCCCTGTCACTGTCATTGCCCCTCAGGTATCTCTAAATTACAAGAAGATACCTGAGATCAACCTATCAGAGACATTTGCCTCAATTTACTCACCATTTGATTCAGGGTAAATTGTTGCAAGAAAGGTAGGGGTAGAGCCGCGCATGCAGGCTCCCTCTTCACTCTCACTCCGCTACTGTTCTGGGATGTATACAGTTAATAATTCATAGGTTTAGAATTGCATGGTAGAGGATAACTTTCTTCACACAGCTTGACAGCGGCAACATGAGCGCATGGACAGCTGACGTGGTAGGAACTATTTTACTTTTTCTTCCCTTAGTAGTGTTCTCAGGGCCCCTTCCTGCCAAGTCCCCCAGCAGGTTTTACCCTTGGAACTGTACAATTTTGGAACCCCGACATCTTCCAGGGAAGGGACTGCAGTGTAGAATTATTCCTGTAGCTGACAGCACCAATCCAAATCATATTTATTTGTTCACGCAAATACAGCCATGGTTCGTAGATCACAAATCAGCCACCGCGTGTACGATTGCCAAATGCATATACCCCAAGAATAGGAATGAGGAGGTTTTCTGTCAAGAAGGGCCAAAAGCTAATGCCCCCGATTACTTAGTCCGATGCCAGCCTAGCACGGCTGCGGCCGCTTTTGAAAGCCTCAATTCCGGCAACCCCAACCCAGACTGTGACTTAGCTATCCTTACTGGTGCAGACTGGAATGTGGGAGACCCCTTCGCCCTCTCTATCCTCCTCGGGACAACTGAGAGGCATACGGCCCCTGTTGAGGTCACGTTAATATCACCCTCGGGGAAACTGCAAATAGCCCAGGTTGTAAATTGGCAAAAGCAATTCTGGAGCCTAGAGTGAACCAGTTTAGACAAACCCAGTCCATCTAGCTGGTCTGTACTTCTAAATAATTCGGCATGCAATTCAGTGATATGTTATGGTTCCAGTCAAGAGGGTTACGTGTACTAAATCTAAAATATGATGAAGGTACATATACCCTCCAAGTTGGTCATAGACACTCAATTGCCATTGTGTTTGATCCTTTAATTAAGGATGCGGACACTTTGATACAAGCAGAGTCCCCTATAGTGGGATGTCATGTCTTAAAGGCAGATGTCCAGGAGCTAATGTTATTGCAACCCACACTCTCGCTCAAGGAAATCCAAATTGGACTTCACAAGCTAAACACTTCAGCACATTGGCCAGAGTACACCCCTTATTTACACCCCAGTGAAGAAGGCTGGGCTGAATGAATTAAATTGCTTTCTGGACCTGTAAGCCCCTCAAGAGTAAAAAGGGACTGGAAGATTGGATAGCTCCTGTCGGAGCAGGTATGTCGTTACTGGACGCAGCCAATGTCGAAGTGCTAGCTAATACACTTTCATATGTCACCACTGACTTCGCAAATAGCAATAGCAATAGCAATAGCATTTATTTCTATACCGCTTATCAACTGAGTGTTATCTAAGTGTTATCTACAATGTATTTTAGCTAATTGCCCCCAACAAGCTGGGTACTCATTTTACCGACCTGCAGAAGGATGGAAGGCTGAGTCAACCTTGGAGCCCGGCAGGATCAAACTCACAACCTTGTGGTTGCAGTACTAGCATTTAACCACTGCGCCACCAGGGCATGGGAGAGCCCATAAGGCAGTCCGCTCAAGTCTTATCGGACGTTCAGCACTCAGTGACTTCATTACTCTTAAACTGGGAATTGGCCATGGAAAGAGGTGATTTAATTTTGGCAAGGGAAACGCATTTTAGCAATAGGAACATTCAAACAACCTTGGTGTACATTCAAATGCACACCGCAAATATGATGACAGCAAGATAATTAATTAGACACACCCAGGAGGGGCATATCCCAAAGGAAATTAGAGAAATGATTTGGCCAAAATTTAGAAAAGAGGAGGTGCAACTTGAAGCTTGGTGGACCCTTGTAAATTCAACATATATTCCCCAATGGAATCAATTGCAATTATTCATGGAGACTGTCACTGCAAGGATCATACTACCCATCCATCCAGTTATTCTGCTTGGCGTCCAAACTGCTACTGGTGACATCCTGTATTCGAAAGATTGCAGTCATTGGGCAACAGTACATGGACTGAATTGGCAAACAGTAAATGTAGAAGGGTGTAGGCACCGTGAGAATTTAGGCTTTATCTGCTCCGATGAGAACTTGCTGTCCCATGATCCATGCCTGAAGCCCTTTAAAGGCTCTGAAGACAGCTATGCCTACAAAATTACCCACAATTTGAATTTGGCCATAGTATATACAGAGAAAGGTTGTGTATGCATAAGAACTGCGTGTCCCATAGTCACAATAAATGGACACACCCTACAACCCATGATCCCCACCTTATATCTCTGCTTTTGCAATGTCACCACCAAAAATGGCTGTGATATAGATTATGCAATCCCAATCTGGACCAAACAAGAAATGGCTGCAGTCCCCTCCCTGTACAGTTCCGTCTCCTAGTATTCTTTGGGCTGAACTTAAGAATACTGCATCAGTTATTAACTCACCTGGATTTAAAGGAACAGTTAATGGATATAAAAGCCGCAGGGAACAAGGCAGCTCTTTTAATCTCTCGCAATGGTAATGCCATTGCTAATATTTCCAAGGAAATCATAAATGCTGGTCACCATTCATGGTGGGAGACACTACTTGGATGATCCCCCAAGACAACAGGATTTTTCAACCTAGTGTTACACGCCATAGTTGTAATTCTGGTATTCAGTGCTCAGCCTCGCTGGCCTTGCATACTGGGTGTGTCACCAGCTGGCCAAATTGATAGCCCTGAGCAACCCAAGCTCAGCCTTTCCTTCAGGAAAGATTTTTCTTTCTTTTTCTGTCTTTTTACTTGTATAAGGGAAGGGGTTTTGGGACTAGGAGGAACCAAGGGATAGTTGACCCAAGGTCCTCTGAGGTAGTCAGGCCTCCAGAGTTAGCACTACTACCTTGAGGAAGGGAAGGAACGGCTTACACCAAGGCGTCTTTATCCCCTAAACAGGGGATGCTGCGTGCAATGACGCCCTGGGGAAGGACCAGGAGAGTTGACAGGTGTCTCACGACCCTCTCAGGTGAATTAGGTATGACTCTGGAAAGCCAACCTACACCCAGAGATGCCAAGACCCTCAAACAACCAGCCTCCCCATTTCTCCCATCAGCCTTGACAGTTAAGGTGAAAGCTGTCAAAGCTGCGAAACCCCTTGCTGCTAGACTCAGCTTTAAGCACGTAAGCTCAGAACTCACTCCCATAACCCTACCTGAACAGGAGACCCACATAATCTGGCAATTAATAATAATTAATAATAATTAATAATTAATTAATAATAACTAATTATTATTATTAATATTATTTAATTACTGCTTTCTTTCCACCATTTTGGGAGCTCCCACCCGCCAGAGCAAGGAGCTGAAAACCAGAGTCTAACTTAATTCAAGCTGAGCCAGTGGTCACCATGGGCATTGCAGAATGTGCCTTAGTAACTTAAGGGTAGGTGCTCAGAACAAAGTGCCCTCCAGTGAAATACTGAATGGAGCACAGTTTGCCAGCCCCGACCTCAAGTGGTCCTTGGTGCCCCTGGGATTTGAAAGCCCGGTCTAGCTCAGAGGATGGTGGCAGGCTAGCAGTACAGTTTCCCAAGCCACAACCGACCCACCAATGCCTCAGGGTGACAAGGGTCAACTTCAGCCATGACGTCACCTCCCGGGTTAGACTCGAAGACCTAACACTTTTCACCCTTCGAAATTCATCCCCTGTACCCCAGGTCAACAAAGCAACCTCACCCCCCCCCAATCTCCTTAATTCCCATGACAGTCTCTGTCAACATTTAATTGGTCGCTAATTTGCATGGCCGCCAACAACGAGAATGTTTAGTCACTTCCCTTAAAATAGGTTTGAGGCGACAGAGGATTCAAGAAGTAGGACAGCCAAAGAATGAGCAGCAATCGAGGGAGGCATACAACAGATCCGCTGCCGCCAAATCAGTCAACATCACAGCTGCCAACATCAACATCAAGCACCCCGCTGTCAAAGAAGAGGCGCTGCAAGCCTCTCTGACTGCCCACGTTGGCTCCAAACTGCAATACCACAGCCCTTCTTGCGATGATGGACTCACTTTCAATACACTTTTCTTGCCATTAGAAGACATTTTGGACTCGGGGGTGTGTGAAAGGAACTCTTTGCTTGACCTACACCCCAGGACTATGAACTGCTACTTTTAATCCTCGCCGCGAACTGATGTCTCCACAGGTTTTCGTCCTCGTTGTGCCTTGTAGATTAGGTTTATGGGAATTGTTTATTTGAAATGATAGTAAATGGATACTTGGAGGTGTGTTATTTACTTGTTTATTGAGAACTTGTTGCCACTTATCCATTGGTGGGAAGGTTCTTTTATTGTTTACTTTTTATATATACATTGTGTGAGTGTGCTTAGTTACTTTAGAATTGTAAATCTAGGAGTGAAACCCTCTCCTTTTCCCCTGGAATTCTCTCTCTTTCCCCTCTGGTGGAATACTGCAGCGTGACCCTACTGCCCCTATCTAGCTCTAAAACTAATTTTTGTTTTTAATTGGAAAATGTTTGATATTGTCCCAAATCACCCATTTTCGGGGGGGGGTTGTTACTATGGTAGACCAGCCCAAGCTCAAGGTCTACAATTTAATACTAATAATATCAGCTATAAAGATATACTGACATCTCCACGTGGTTAATATTAAAAATCATTCAACGTGTCTGACAGGATTGCCGAGAGAGCACATAGACAGGCATGGCCGAATGGCCACAATTAGGAAAATCCAGGTCTGGTCAGTAAATTAATCTGTCACGCAGCCCCAAGGAACCCTCCAGACACACCTAGTCATCAAGCACACAAAAAGTCCTGAGCCCCGAGATGCCTGCTTGACAGGATTAGCACTCTTGACAATCAGCCTGTCAAGCAAGGGCAATCTACATACTGCCAGAGCCTTTGTCCGACTCCAGCAAAGTCAATCAAAATCAAGCGAAACTCATCAAACTGGAGATGTCTGTCATCAAGGGCTTTGTCTTAACCCTTCTCTCTATTGTTCTCCCCAGGAAAGGGCTAGCCTCCAGGTACGATTTCCCCTATAAGAACCCCTGATTTTGAGTGCTTCCTCGGATCACTCTCGGCTTCCTTCCTGTCTTGCTATCGCTCCGTTCGCCAAGCCTTCCCCTCAGCCTCCACGTGCTGAGAATCACCGCTCCCGACTCTCTGGCTCTTTTTCGGATTCCCAGACTTCAGGATCAGGTGTAGTATTCCCCCGATCCTCCTCTTCAAATCCCCTATCAATTTTCCTCCCTTTGTTTTTCTTAGGTCTGCGTGAGTGAGTGCATATGTGCGTGGTGACTTAGGTTTTACATAAAGAAAATAATTATATCTTCATTTTGTCTGGGTTTTGACTCGATCTGACCCTGTAGAAGTTGGGTACAAGGTCTTGCAGGGTTACCCTACCTCTCAGGTGTGCTGGGCTTCTGCTTGGTGCAACTTGGAAACCCCCTTAATATCAGGGTCAGACTAGGTGTCCTTTGAGGGATCCCCAGGAACTTGGGCGGTGATCAGGACCCTCAGAAACTCGGGCAACATATCCAGTGACGGGGACCTCCCTGAACTCAAAACAACTGATTTGGTGACCTAGACCTCCCTGAACTTAAAATAACCGATTAGGTGAGCACGGCCCCCAGGACCTCCAGAAAATTAGGGTAACACTTTTTAAACTTTTTTTAAAAAAAAGATTCAAAAGATTTGAGATTCGTGGATTCCCAGGACCTTCCAGGGATTCGGATCCGGATTTGGATTTGGAAAATTCTGGATTTGTCCCATCTCTAGTAAAAAGGTAGTACAGGAATACCTGGCTACTCTAAATGAATTCAGGTCTCCAGGGTCAGATGAGATACAATGAAAAGAACTGGCAGAAGTAATCTCAGACCTGCTGACAATACTTTTTGAGAGTTCCTGGAGAACAGGTCACATCCCAGTAGACTAGAGGGAGACCTCCTCTTCTGCTTCTGGTGATGGCATTGGGACACCCTGACTCAAAGGTGGAGAAGTCTCAGCAGACTGGAGGAGAGTGAATGTTGTCCCCATTTTCAAAAAAGGGGAAAAAAGAGGACCAAAACAATTACCTCCCAGTCAGCCTGCTATCAATTCTAAGAAGGATTTGAGGACAGATCATTAAACAGAGAGTGTGTAAGTACTTGGAAAAGAATGCGGTGATCACTAAAAGTGAACATGGGTTTCTCAAAAACAAATCATGCCAGACTAATCTCTCTCTTGATGGCCCTTTCTACAGGATCCTCCCATTCCAGCTTGGGAATAGTAGAGAAGCGGGACCACTATGATGATTCTATAAGATGTTGTCACAGTCCTGTCCTTCTGCCATTGCCAGGCAGCACAATCACAGATTAAACCATTGACAGGTTTTCCCTGTCAATGACCCGTGATCGTGCAACCATCCAGCACTTACCTGGCCTGCAGAAGCACTGCAAGAGTGATAGAGACACTTACTGCCGCAGTGCAGCCTGGGAGAGTGCCCAGCTGCACTGCTGAAGGAAGAGGCATGTCCATTGCACTTTCTTCGGCAGGGAGCCAGCCAGTGTGGAGGAAAATGTTTCCATCCGTGACCTCACCCTGGCAAAGCTACTGCTGAGACAATTCCGGGACGATGCTGGAAACAGGTAAGGTGAGGAAAGGGCCTCTCTTTGTCTCTTTTGAGAAAGTAAAAAACTTGGTAAATGAAAGGAATGCTGTGGATGTCACATACTTTGATTTCAATAAGGCCTTTGACAAGGTCATCCATGATATTCCTGTAAACAAGCTATTAACATGTGGGCTAGACAATGCTATTGTTAGGTGGATTTGATTTCTTTCTTAAGATTTATTATTTATACAAACAAATCAATGCATAACCACAGAAAGAGAGAAGAAAAAAAGAAAACAATAAAAGAGAAACAAATCACACAAAAGCAAACGTTACATGTGTACCTGTGTACAATGAGAACCCAAAACAAATTAAACTAATTCAAACTAAACTAACATTAAAACATAATGACACCACCCATTTTTTTTTTATTTTTTAATTATTTAATTGCATTATTAGGGTTAGCGTAGGGTAGGTTTAAGATACAGCTAGAGTAGGATAGGGGTAGGGCTTGTAGAGGTAGCTCAAGAGGTAGGGATGCTAGAGCTAGAACTAGGGCTAGAGCTAGCATTCTATGGCTAGAATTAGGGTTAGGGCTATGGCTACAGCTAGGGTTATGGTTAGGGCAAGGGCTAGGATTAGGGTTAGGCCTCTGGCTAGATCTAGGATTTGGGTTACTGCTAGTTCTAGGGTTATGGTTAGAGGTATGACTAATACTTAGGCCTAACCCTAGTCCTAACTAGGGATGTCAGGGTGAAGGCTTGAGTTTCTAGGGCTAGGGTTATGTTTAGGGTAGGGCTAATCTAAGGCTAGGGCTATTAGAACTAGGGTT
Source organism: Ctenosaura bakeri (assembly GCA_948474755.1). Classification (NCBI taxonomy): domain Eukaryota; kingdom Metazoa; phylum Chordata; class Lepidosauria; order Squamata; family Iguanidae; genus Ctenosaura; species Ctenosaura bakeri. The sequence goes on along the minus strand of CAOLHI010003276.1, from coordinate 34,562 downwards.
AGGTCTGGGACTGCTAGGCCTACGGCTATTGCTAGGGCTAGGGCTGGGGCTAGGGCTACTAGATCTAGATCTAGACCTACCTCTAGCAGCCCTTGTCCTAGCCCTAACCTTAACCCTAACCCTAGCTGTAACCCTAATCCTAGCTTCAGCTTAAGCCTAACTCTAACTCTGACCCTAGCCTGAACCCTAATCTTAATTCTAACCCAAAACCTAGCCCTATCCTAGTACCCTGACCCCTAATCATGGCCCTAGCTAAAGAAGAAGCCTAGAACTAGAAAAAAGAACCCTAGCCCTAGAACTAGATCTAACCATAACCCTAACCATAACTCTAACCATAAACCTAACCTTAACCGTAACCCTCCAGCAGCCCTAACCCTAACTCTAGCTATAATCATAGCAGCATTTGCCCTAGCCCTAGTCCTAGCCCTAGCAACCCTAGAACAAATGCTAGCAGTCCTTGCCCTAGCCATAATCCTGCCCATAACCCTGCCCATAACCTACCTATAGCAGCCCTAACCCTAATCCTAGCCCTAATCCTAGCCCCAGCTTTGGCCCAAGCCCTAGCCCTAGCTCTAGCAGTCCTAGAGTGAGCTCAAGCCGTATCTGACCTAGCCGTAACCTTGGCAGCCTTAGCCCTTACTGTAGCAACCCTAGACATAGCTTTAGCCCTTGACCCAGCCCTAGCCCTATAGGTATCCATAGCCCTAACCCTAGTCCTAGGCCTAACCCTAACCCTAACTCTAGTCATAGCTCTAATCCTAGCTCTAGCTCTAGCTTAGCTATAGCCATAGCATTCCTAGCCCTTGGTCTACCTCTAGCAGCCCTAGCCCTAAACCTAGCCCTAGCCCTACCTCTACCCCTAACCTTAGCCCTAGCCCTAAACCTAACTCTAGCCATAGCCCTAGTCCTAATCCAAGTCCTAGACCTGTCCCTAGCCCTAGCATTCCTAGGTCGAGGTCTATCTATAGCAGCCTTAGCCATAGCCATAACCCTAACCTTAACCTTAGCCCTAGCCCTAGAAACTCGAGCCCTAAGCCTAGCAGCCCTAGTCCTAGCCCCAGTCAGAGCTCTAACCTTAACCCTAGCCCTAACCCTAACCCTAACCTTAACCCTAGCTCTAGTAGCAATAGCCCTAGCCTTAGCCCTAACCCTAAGCATTCCTAGCCCTAACCCTAAGCTCAGCCGTAACCCTAACCCTAGCCCTTGGGCAAGGGCTAGGGTGGCTAGTGCTGCTAGGGCTAGGGCTAGGAATGCTATGGCTAAGGCTATAGCTAGGGCTAAAGTTAGGGTTAGGGCTGCTATAGATACATCAAGGGCTAGGGCTACGGTAATAAAGAATTAATAGACACCGTAGCAGCAGGCACTGTTTGAACTGTATCTAATTTACACATACAGTTTGTTGTTCCTCAATGGGGAGAGTAGCAAACATCTGGGCAAGTTTTTCCTCATCCTCCTTAGAATCAGCCGATATCTGCGTCCTCCTTTTGATTAAATTAATGGTGTTATATCTCAGGTGTAAACCTTGTCCTGACCTTGAAATAGTTAGGGCAGCCTGCTGAATGGAGGATTGCTGACTGAGATCATGATCCTTGAGGGTTATGACAGCCTCCCTTGCAAATTCAGCTCTCTTCCCAGAGTTTAACAATGGCTGTACATTACTATTATGGAAAACGTGTCGACATAACTGAGACTCTCCTCAGCAATTTCCTATTTTTCAAAGTCAGTGTAGGAAGGGTAGAATGTCTAAATGACTATTATTCTTTCAAAGCTGAGCCATCTGGGGAACCAAGAAATTTCTACAAACTCACTAGTATATACCCTTCATTGGAGGAGTTATAAGAGCAAGTAAAATACTGCTCGCCTGTTCTACCACCTTCCCTCATTAAGAGGATTAATTGCAATCTGAAGCAGAATCCTGTGTTGTTGTAATATTAATTCATCTCTGTCGATTTCCCTGCATGTAATATCTTGTACAACATGCAAATGTTGGAATTACAAAGAAGAGTTAGCAGCTAGCTTTGTGGGAGATTTCCTATTATGCCCATCAATTCATCTCTTTTCTGGTTAATATCTAGCAGCCACTCAAAGATTGCAATAACTGTTTTAGTAGTTGGAAAATAGTTCTTTGCAACCAAATCCAGGTCCACAATTGATTTACTTGTGGTTTTTACAATATTTCCTCTCCTGAATTCTGGAGAACCCTCATCATCAGAGGGACAGAAACCATCCACTTCCCAGTCAGATAAAGCATAGGATTTATCAGCAGAATTTGTAAGAAGTGGGGAAGAATGAGAAAGAGAATGGGGTTTAATTATTACATCTTCACACTAAAAGAAATCATTAGTTGTGTGAGAGTTGCTGCAGCCCTCTTAATTTCTGCAAGCTTGGAATTTTCTCTCTGGGTCTTTCTGCACTACACTGCTTTAGTATTATTATTCCACTTTCAACATCCTATGGAATCCTGAGGTTTGTAGTTTAGACAGAAGCATTTAGAATTCTCAGCCAGAGAGCTATTTAGCCTCAGTAAACTACAAACCCTGGAATTCCACAGGATGTTGAAAGTGGAATAATAGCACTATAAAAGTCTAATATGGAAAGGCCCTCTGTGTTTTCTCAGACTCTATTTTTATCTCTCCCACTTTTAGTTTGCCCTTTATTTTTCCCTGAGGGACATTCCTCTTCCTCTTTAAAGTTTTTTTCATTCCTGCCTTATTTCTGTTGTCATGACTCAGTGTCTGCATTTATCAGAAGTTTTAAGATATAAACCTCCAGCTGGGCCCCAAGCTGTTTGAAGCTTCCAGCCCTTATACCCACTGTAATAATTACACCTGAATGTACTAAATTTAAACTGAGAAACTCATTTAACTGATAAACTTTTTCAAAAGTAATTAAAATGAGAAAGTCAGGAGCTCACTGAAGTTGCTGAGACGCTGCCATACATTTTATAACTTGTTATCTCATGTAAGCTTTGCATGCATTCCAAACTACCATAGAATCTATTTCCTTATTTAAATTCAACTCAAGCAATTCTTTCAGATTTTTTTTTACATTTTTGTGCAATTTCTGTCCTGAAAAATAAAGACTCATTGAATCTCTAGGTAAACTTCACTTCTCCCATTTTGAAGGACATTGCAGTGGGATAATGATCTGATCTAACAGTCTTAGTAGAACACAAACTTAACATGCGTCAGCAGTGTGATGTGGCAGCTAAAAAAGCCAAGGTGATTCTAGACCGCATTGAAAGTAGTATAGTGTCTTAAGTCAAGGGAAGTAGCAGTATCACACTATTCTGCTTTGGTCAGACCTCACCTGAAATACTTTGTCCAGTTCTGCGCACCAGAATTCAAGAAGGATACTGACATGCAAGCGTTACCCTGATTTCTGGGGTCCTGAAGGGGACACCTAAATGTGCTTCAATAAATGGGGAATGGGAATTAGCCAGAGCACAAGCTGTAGCACCACAAGAGGCAGGGTAACCTAGCGAGATCTTTTCAACCCAATGTTTACGGGGTCAGGTTCAGCCAAAAACCACACCAAATTGCTAATTTATTTTTATTTAAAAATCAGTCCTTACACACGTTCACACTTACACACTCACTCACTCAAGAGTTAAAATGAAATAAAAGAGAGGAAAATTGATAGGGGATTTTGAAGAGGTATTTTCGGGGTATACTGCACCTGGTCCTGAAGACTGGAGACAGCAGCGGAGCGAGAGAAGACACTCAGCACATGGAGAGTTGAGGAGATTGCCAGACAGAGTGACATGGAGCCGAGAGGAACCTGGAGCGATCCGAGGAACCGCTCGAAAATCAGGTCTTTTTATGTACCTGGAGGGCTAATCTTTTCCTGGGGAGAACAATGGGTTGAGGAGCTAAGACAAAGCTCCAAAATGTGCATGATTTGGATCACAAAGCTCCAAAATGTCAGAGTTATTAGTTTGATTAGATTTGCCGGGGTTTGTCAAAAGCCCACAGCAGTACTTAAATGACTCTTGCTTGACAGGCTGTTTGTCAGGATTGCTAATCCTGTGAAGCTGGCTTCTCGGGGCAGAGAACTCTTTGTCTAATTTAATGTGTGCATGTCTGGAGGGCTCCTGGGGCTACGTGGCAGATCGTTTACTGGCCAGACTGAGTTTTTCCTGATTGCGGCTGTTTGGCCGTGCCTGTCTGCGTGCTTGTCCGGGGGACCCTCTCAAGCACATGGAGATATAAATTTAATTAGATATTAATAAATTGTAGACCCCGGGAAAGGGCTAACTACCAAAGTAACAAAGTGTCCAGAGAAGGGTGACTAAAATAGTATAAGGCTACTTTTGATTTCTGCTCATGGCATGGAGGATGTGATCTAGCAAGCTCTGCTAGGTCGCAGTCCCCGGAAGTGTTGTGCCTGATGAGGGGGCTCTCCCTGTCAAGCTAGCAGACTCCCTGATACACAGGGAGTCTGAAAACTCTGAAGAAGTCAAGATTGGGACCTGTGTTTTTGTCTGTTCAGGAACTGAACAGCCGTTCCAGCTCTGGAGGCTTCTGGAGAATCTCACACTTCAGTGGAGCCCAGAGAGGCAAAGATTTCTCCCCTAATGGACATTACATTGTTGTCACAGAGATCTCTTGTTAAGTATTAAGCTGTGTTTCTCTGATCTTTACTTACATGGAACATACAAGAAGCCTTTTGTTTGTAGCACTTGACTTTGCCTATAAATCTTGCAGTCTTGCAGCTTTCACACAGATTTTTTAAAGGGACAGTACTCCTTTTTTCCTTTTAAAAAGAGATAGTATTTAAAAGCATTTTAAAGAGATAGCATTCTCTCTCTCTCTCTTTCTGAAGTATTGATAGGACTTACTTTGGGTATTTATGTCTAAACATTTAATTCCCCTTATTTTGTCTATATTTTGTGTTTGATTTTTGACTCTGAAGAATGGAATATTATATTTTAATCATGTTTGAACTTGGACCAGAATATTGAATGACTCTCTTCTGTTTCTGATAGATCTGGATTGATTTTTGGTTTAACTTTGTCAGCTATATATTAATAAAGACTGGTCTCTTTAAAAAATAATAATAATAAGACTATCGTTCAACTTTGGTTCTCTTTTTTTTCCTTTGTGACTTTCTCACATCCCCTCCCTTTGTGAATTGTGTGTTGGCTGGGACATTCTGGGCATTATGATGTCTTATCAGTTTGTTGTGAGAACATTTGGTGTTGTTTTCAGACACTAAACAGAGATCAATATGATTTTAACTATGGACTCTTACACCCAGATTAAAAATGTTCTGGATAACCTCAAGGAAATACCAGATTACTTTTTACAATTTTGGGCAGAATTCAGACAATTTACATCATTTATAGAACAAAAATGTGAGAAGATTACAGCAAAATTGGCTCATTGAAATTGGATGATGGAAATGATAATAAGGAACAGTGACAACAGGTTGATAATCTGACAGTCTACCAAGAGGAAGGAGGTGGAGACACAGCACAAGCAACTATCTCTGATTTGGATATAACATGGAAGCAAGAAGATTTCAGCTCTGACCAGATGTCACATGAGATTATTATATCAGATTTAGACTGTTTGAGCAATGGAGGAGAGGATGTCCCATTGTTTCCAAATCTCAAGTTACTAGTTCAAGGTTTTGCTGGAGTAAGGACAGTGTCTGTGGAAATTCTTGACAGCTTCATTTTGAAGTTACAGGAAGTTGTCCGGTGGGATGAAGAGTTTTCGGGGGAAGGATGAATACAACTTGAGGATGGACTTATTACTAGACAGATGTTTTGCTGTGAATGAGTCTGTTTACTGAGTGATTTTTCAAATTTGGATTTGTAGTTAGAAGAATCCAAGACACTGTTTAATGCTGATTTGATTAGAAAGCCATTTTCTGAGGCTATCTAAACAGGAACTTGTTATTGTAAAAGGAAATCAGAAAGGTTAGTAACAATAGTTATGTGGTTTGGCAGACAAAATGGTTGTTGACTTTTGGTTCAGGTATATATGATGAAATTTAAAAGTAATGTTTTAATGATTGGGAAAATGTTATTTCTTTTGACCAATGAGCTATGATGATACTTATGTTGAAGAAAGATTTAAAAGTGAGATAAGATATCCAAGGTGACTTTCTTTTTTATTTGTTTAATATTAATAGTTTGATTAATGCAATAAAAGTAACTATGAATGCTAGTTTCGGTTTCTTAGGCTGTTTAATGATACTAAGGCATAGTACTAAAAATGTGATTTTTATAATTAATGAGGTGAGTAGGTTCTTAATAGAATATTTTAATGAATAACTTTCTAATAGCTACGTTAGAAGTGTTAAGTGGATTTTAGGTATTACTAATTACTTATTATTTTAGTAAACTTCAAGTTGAACAGCTAACTTTAAATGAGATATTATTTTGGAATAGAATGATTAGGATTACTATTAGATTATTATTTGCTGCTTGCAACAGGGGCAGGCACCATTTTTTAGGTGTTGTTTATTTTAGTTAGTTTTTGTTTGTCCAGTTTGATTATGTATCTAGATCATGTTACTGTTTTATTAGTAGGTTTGCTGTTTATTTTGGTTTTTTGCTTTTGTTTGTATCTATTTATTATTTTAATAAAATAAAATTAATGCCCAAAATAAATAAAAATAAATAAATAAATGCAAAAAAATAGCAAAAGGTGTGGAAGCCATGCCCTATAAAGAGTGCCTTAGGAATTGAGTATGTTTAGCTTCCAGAAGAGAAGGTTAAGAGGTGACATGATAGTCATGTTTAAATATTTGAAAGGATGTCATATGGAAGATGGAGCAAGCTTGTTTCTGCTGCTCCAAGACTAGAGCATGGAGCAAAGGCTTCAAAGTTGAGGAAAAGAGATTCTATCTAAATATAACGAAGAATTTCCTGACAGTAAGAGCAACTGTCAGTGAAATACACTGCCTCAGAGTGTGTTATAGTCTTTTTCTCTGGAGATCTTTAAACATGGGCTAGATGGCCATCTGTCAGGAATGCTTTGATTGTGTATTCCTGCATGGCAGGAGGTTGAGCTTGATGGCCCCTGTGGTCTTCCACTTCTATGATTACAGTCAGACCACCACATTTGGGGGTCTCACTTTTGCAGATTTGATTATTCACAGATTATTTGCCATCACCTCTGCTGCCTCCCTATGCCATTTTTTAATAGGGACTGCAAGCTTTGTGAGAATAAGAAACTGCAAATGAAGCTTTTATTTTATTTATTAAAAATGTTGTGGGGCAGCAGTGGAGGTGGCAGTAAGCCTCACCACCCACTCACTTCTGCCTTGGGAAGGAACCCTAATGCCTCAAAGGAATCCACAGTGGGTTGAATATGGTGATCATACTTTCTTGTGTGTTAAATATGGTTTGGGAGGACTTAGAGTTATGCATGTTTTTTCCACTTTCATGGGGGTCCTGTGCCCTAACCCTAGTGAATGTGGAGGGATGATATTATATGATTCTTTGATTCCTTGGTGATTGAGCTGTTCTTCCATGTAGGGAAAGGGCAATAGTATGTAGGGAAAGGGCAATAGTAGAGGTCAACAACTGGCTCCGCACATGGTGCCGCCAACAACGGTTTGGGTTTTTGGAACATGGCCTGAATTTCCATGAACATGGGCTTCTGGCAAGGGATGGGCTGCACCTCACAAAACTGGGCAGGAATGTTTTTGCAAACAGTCTTGCAAGGAAGATTAAGAGGTCTTTAAACTAAGATCCACTGGGGAGGGAGACAATATTATTCAGGGCAAGGACTCAGAGAACACAGGGGGAAAAGGCCCAAATGATACTGGACAAGTAGTACAAGCGGCCAATGGCGGGAGGAGTAGAAACAATAGTACAGGACTTGCAGGAAGGGCCTGGGGACTTAAGTGTCTCTACACTAATGCAAGGAGTATGGGAAACAAGCAGGATGAGCTTGTACTCCTAGTACAAGAAAATAAATACGATTTGATAGGCATCACTGAGACCTGGTGGGATGAGTCTCATGATTGGAATATAGGAATAGAGGGGTATAGCCTATTTTGTAAAAATAGACCAAACAAGAAAGGAGGAGGAGTAGCCTTGTATGTCAAGGATGCTTTCACCTGTGAAGAGATCCTGGGCTTAAACCCAGAAAGCCAGGTAGAGAGCATTTGGGTAAGAATTAAGGCAGCGAGAAACAATAGGGATATTCTGGTGGGGGTTTACTACAGACCTCCAACCCAGGCTGAGGACTTGGATGACGCCTTCCTCAACCAAATGACTGCACATTCAAAGAGGAGGGATACAGTAATAATAGGAGATTTCAATTACCCGGATATATGCTGGCAGTCAAACTCTGCCAAGACAGCAAGGTCCAGCAAGTTTCTTGCTTGTCTTGCAGACAACTTCATGGTCCAGAAGGTGGAAGAGGCCACAAGGGGATCAAATATTCTAGATCTGGTCTTGACCAACAGGGATGACCTTGTGAATGAGGTAGAAGTGGTTGGATCTTTAGGGGGGAGTGACCATGCCCTGTTGGAATTTAGCATTCAGTGGGAAGGAGAAGATAAGGGTAGCCAGACACTCGTCTTAGATTTTAAAAAAGCGGACTTCTGTAAACTTAGGGAGCTGCTGGCTGGAATTCCGTGGTCAGGAATAGTGAAAGGGAAAGGAGTTCAGGAGGCATGGGAGTTCCTTAAAAAGGAGATACTGACGGCACAGTCTAAAACTGTGCCAATAAGGAGGAAAAATGGAAGGCATCTGAAGAAACCAGAATGGTTGACTAAAGAACTCTCAGCTGAGCTAAGAGTTAAGAGAAACACGTATAGGAAATGGAAGAAGGGGGAAACCACCAAAGAAGAATTTAAGCAAGTAGCCAGGAGATGTAGGGAGGAGGTCAGAAAGGCTAAAGCACAGAACGAACTTAGGCTGGCCAGAGACATTAAAAACAATAAAAAGGGTTTTTTTAAATATGTCCGCAGGAAAAGGAAAAAGAAGGAGACAGTAGGGTCGCTACGCAGAGAAGATGGCGAATTACTCACAGGGGGGAGAGAAAAGGCAGAGCTACTTAACACCTTCTTTGCCTCCGTATTTTCCCAGAAGGATACAAGCACTCAACCTGGCGGTTGGGGAGCAGGGGAGGAAGCAGAGGAAATGAGGCACTTAATAAGTAGAGAGGTGGTACAGGAATACCTGGCCGCATTGGATGAATTCAAGTCTCCAGGGCCAGATGAATTGCATCCTAGGATACTAAAAGAGCTGGCAGAGGTCATTTCGGAACCGCTTGCTATAATTTTTGAGAAATCTTGGAGGACAGGAGAAGTTCCAGCAGATTGGAAGAGAGCAAATGTTATCCCCATCTTCAAGAAGGGAAAAAAAGAGGACCCAAATAATTATCGCCCAGTCAGCCTGACATCGGTACCCGGAAAGATCCTGGAGCAGATCATTAAGCGTTCAGTTTCTAATCATTTAGAAAACAACGCAATAATCACGAGAAGTCAACATGGATTTCTCAAAAATAAGTCATGCCAGACTAATCTGATCTCTTTTTATGATAGAGTTACTAGCTTGATAGATGAAGGGAATGCTGTGGATGTAGCATATCTCGATTTCAGTAAGGCCTTTGACAAAGTTCCCCATGACATTCTTGCATCGAAGCTAGTTAAATGTGGGCTAGACAGGGCTACTGTTAATTGGATATGTAATTGGTTGACCGACCGAACCCAACGGGTGATCACGGATGGCTGCTTTTCATCCTGGAGAGAAGTGACTAGTGGGGTGCCACAAGGTTCTGTCCTGGGCCCAGTGCTGTTCAATATTTTTATCAATGACTTAGATGAAGGAATAGAGGGCATGCTCATCAAATTTGCAGATGACACCAAATTGGGAGGGGTTGCTAATATGCCAGAGGACAGGATCAAAATTCAAAATGACCTGGATAGATTGGAGAGCTGGGCCAGGGCGAACAAAATGAAATTCAACAGAGAGAAATGTAAGGTCCTACACTTAGGCAGAAATAATGGAATACAGAAATATAGGATGGGGGACACGTGGCTGGATAGCAGTACGTGTGAAAGGGATCTAGGAGTCTTCATAGACCACAAGCTGAACATGAGTCAGCAGTGTGATGCGGCAGCCAAGAAAGCCAATGCAATTCTCGGCTGCATCAACAGGAGTATGGTGTCTAGATCGAGGGAGGTACTGGTACCACTCTACTCTGCTTTGGTTAGACCCCATCTTGAATACTGTGTCCAGTTCTGGGCACCCCAATTCAAGAAGGATATTGACAAGCTGGAGCAAGTCCAGAGGAGGGTGACCAAAATGGTGAGAGGCCTGGAAAACATGCCCTATGAGGATAGACTGAGAGAGCTGGGTATGTTTAGTCTGCAGAAAAGGAGGTTAAGAGGGGACATGATAGCCATGTTTAAATATTTGAAGGGATGCCACGTAGAGGAAGGAGGGGGCTTGTTTTCTGCTGCTCCAGAAACCAGGACAAGGAGCAATGGATTCAAGCTGCAGGAAAGGAGATTCCACCTGAACCTCAGGAAGAACTTCCTGACAGTCAGGGCTGTCCGGCAGTGGAATCTGCTGCCTCGGAGAGTAGTGGAGTCTCCTACCTTGGAGGTTTTTAAGCAGAGGCTTGATGGCCATCTGTCGGGAGTGCTTTGAGGGTGTTCCTGCATGACAGGGAGTTGGACTGGATGGCCCGTGTGGTCTCTTCCAACTCTACATTTCTATGATTCTATGATTCCATTCTTCATACATGCTCTTTTTTCTTTTTTCTTCTACCTTGAGTTTATTATGCAGCTGCATTGGCTTTTTCAGATAATTTCCATTTTTCTTCTTCTATGGAATTGTTTGTGATTGTACCAGTTTCTTCTTCATGAAATCTTACTCATGCTGGGTGTCTTTTTCTTTTGATAGCTCTAGCCATGGGATTCCACCAAGTCTTTCCCCAAGCTTGTTAAAATCAGCTTTCCTGAACTGAAGAGATTCCTATTTGCAAACAAATATATCTTCAAGGACTTCAGGAAATACACTACAGTAAACCTCTGAAGATTCTGCATAGTGTAACATGCTCTGAGCCAGATGGAGTTTGTAGGGTGGATTGTTTTGTTTTGTATTGTTGCCACCACAGCATAGGTATGGCAAAGAGGTCAAAAACTACTTGATCAAGCTGGCGTCAAGATTTCACCTTCTTACATTTAAGCCATCTCCTAACCTGTTTCATCACCCCTAACCAGAGGGCAGAAGACATAATGCCAAACAGAAGAGGACACATAGGAGGAATCAGGTCCACATCACTCTATGGAGACAGGGTTGTTGTTGGATTCTAAAGAAGGACTAGAGCATTTATAGGATTATTACCTTATAAACAGGAGGGAGGAAATCACCTCAACGAACCCACCACTCCTGAACAGAGGAGCTCCCCTGATAAAGGTGTTAAAGAAAAATCTCTCTCATCTGGATTATCATCCTTCTACCCAACTGAAAAGTTGTCAAGCTCTCTTATTGTTGTGATGGCTGCGAATTCCTGAGGTACCACATAGTCTTGAGAATTATCACACAATGTTATTATACTGTTATTATCCCACTATATTGCATGATGTCATTGCTCTACCAGTACTAGTGTGTTATAGAGTTGTTGGGAATTTGATTTTTTCCCCTGTGCTGGAAATAATCCATTAATGATCCTCTTTCCCATTGTGGTTTGGTAACCAGTTTGGATGTGAATGTTTCATTCCTCTTCATTGTCAGAATGACTGGATAGTGGGCACACTGTGAGTGTGGTCTGGTTGTCCCTCCCTTGGGGATTCTCAAGGAAATCTCCATCAAGGAATCATCAGCCTACTTCCAGTGGTTAGGTGGGAAAGACAAGACTTCCCAAGAGAATAGCTATGTTTCCTAGACTGTTGTCTATGTTCTACAGTCTTGAAAACCATTTTAGGTTTGTTTGTTTTTTTGTAATCTTTTAAAAATATAGATGGTTTGCTGTTATAATGCAATAAGGATGCAGCCTTGATCTGTTAACTTTTAGACATCGTTATTCAGATACAAATTGCTTCAACAGAGTGTTTTCCAAATATCTCTTCTCTGCTTTCATGCAGTACCATGCACTACAGTGTTACTGTCACAGTGTTACTTTTTAAAAAAATATGTTTTAATTATTTTTAATTTTTATTTCTTTTTAAGCAATAGTATAATGGCACCGTGACATTATGCAATAATTACATTACAACAGCTTTTTTCTTTAAAAGGAAACTAATAATGATGTAGGAGGCAGAGCAAACAGGGTGGGTGAATTGAATTATTGGTATCAAGGAACTTAAAGTGCAAAAAAGAAGACAGTGAAAGTTATACTATTAAAGCATGGATGCAGGGAGGGTGTGATACATAGTGTCAGCATTCAGCTATCTTTCTGAGTATTGGTGAAATGGTTTTTGAATGGTACAGACTGAAGCAACTGTTTAGTGTGATAAACACTTTGGTATGGATGCTGAGCTCTCCCATGGTGAAGGGAAGTAATGACATGTAATAAATAAATAAATAAATACACCCAGAGCAAATTCTCAGCTGACCAGATACACTTGGAGAGGGTGAAGAAATTCTTCTATTCCATTGACTCTGAGTTACATATGTTCATGTATAGCATATCAATATTCTTTTACTTAAAGATGGATGGTGAATTCCTTGGCAGTCCTAGCTCACCAGGAAATTATGAGGAGAAAATGAGATGAGTCTATCTATGCTGGGGATGAAAGAAAGGCAAGAAGCAAATAGATTTTCTATAGACTATAGCTCCAAGGACTTCATTACAGCAATGCCCTACAACATGTTCTCGCTTGTACCCAACTCCCCACTCTGTGTTTTGTGGGATCACAAATAAACAAACAAAACCCAGTGAGAGATTCCAGCGTTATACCAGCTTTTCTCATGTTCTGTATCCACTCAAATCACATCAGCATTTTAAAACAGTGGGTAGAGAATAGAAGAAAAGGACTACACTGGGACTCTTCTGTAGATACAATTTCAGATGTGATCTGAGGCTCTGGGCGTTTCTCTAGTATGGGTGCCCTCCCTTCTTCCACATGAACATATCACATGCTGAATTGGACATTTGCCTATCTAGTCAGGGACAATGAAAGCTGGATCTCAAAGGAAGTTATTTTTCTGTTGCTAATAGAGCTGAAATTTTATTACTTCTCTTTTATTGTCCTTTGTCCCTGGTCCCCACATGGGCAAGAAGGGCAGTACCAGCTGCCTGCGCTGAAATCCCTCAATATCATCCAAACTTACAGCAGAGAAACATCTGAGACATAATACAGGTCTGTGACTCTAAAATCTTCTTTTTTCTCCTGTATGAGTTTTAACATCCTTGACTGATGAAGAAGCCATGAAGTTTCAAAAGCATGTATAATGTATTTTATGCTTTGGAGTTGGCCCACTATAGGTAATGCTGTTTGTGTTACAGCCCCACTCACCCCAAGACTGATATGGTTTATTTGGTGAAATATTATTTAATTGGCAACTACATTAATTGGCATTAATATAAAATGAAACCTGAGGTGACTGGAAGGTCAAGTTGGGCAAAGGAAAATTACTGACTGAAAATGTATGATTGCAAGACAAGTCATCCAACACCCTCTCTAGGCATAGCCAAAGTCATTGTCACACAAGCAAGTCCAGAGATAACAGGCTTAAGACCATTAACTCCATCCAGACTCCATTGTCTGCGATGCAACTACCATTGTCCACTTGACTGGGAGAGCCATTCACATTCATACTCACAAGGTAGTTTTTGGGTATATAAACCCTCAGCAATCTCTTGCCTTGCTGAACACCACACTGTTGCTCCAAGTTCCAAATAAGATTTGTCCTTAGGTGCTTTCCTTGCTTCTGTCCAGATCAGTAATTATCACCCAAATCCTATAATTCCTCTATCCACAACTTTCCTCCCTTTATCCTTTGGTTAGCTCTTGTGTGAGTATGTGAGTGTTTGGATCTTTTGCATGCATGAGTGAAACTTTCAACAAAACACATTTTAGCTTATTTTGGAATCTCTGACTGGTTCTTTCCTGCGTACCCCGTAAACATTGGTGGAAAGATCTTGTTAAGTTACCCCCTCTTATACCCTTCCTAATTTTGAGCTAATTAATTCCCCTCTGTCACATGGAGGTACTAGCATTGCAGGTGGGCCCCTGAGTCATCCATGTTTTGGGGTGACACTTATGGATTTTGGAATTTGTTGTGTATCAGTAAGAGCAGCTCTCTGAAGCCTGAAAGAGAGCTCTGCCTCATCACCTTCTACTGGAAATGTTTACAAGTGAATGACAGGTTTAAAAATCAATTAGTTACCATTCACCCACCTCTTGCTCTCACTTCAAATTACTTTATTACCATTCTAGTTAATATTTTGTAAGCTATCTCTTTGCTTTCTCAAAAATAACTAAAACATTACTTTTTAGCCACTTTTAAAAAGTCAAAAAGTATCTGCATACTGCAGACCTCTGGTCTGTGATACAGAAACATTGTCTTCTTTTCTGGTAGACTGCTGTTTCAGTATGCACAACAGAGTGTGTGATAGTATTTTTATATGTAAAAAAGAATTTTATATAAGATTCCACAAACTGATGCCTGGATACAGAACATTACAAGGTAGCAATATTTGTATTATATAAGTTATACAGATAACTACATTGTACATGGAATCTTTGTCCTGGTGAAAATATAAATAAAGCGTGTGTGATAGTATTACAAGTCAGCTCAACATATTCCTCCTCTGCCATCTACTGAGGCTACACATCTGTAATGATAAAGGTAAGTTTACAAGTTACGTGGTAGAAGGAGTTATGTAAGTTGTGTCCTGTTGTAATGAATTTATATCTTCATCATTAGAAATAACTATTTAGAAATGCCACATTTATGAGTGAGGATTGATAATGTGAGCTTAGCTATACAGGCAGCCTAGTTGTACTCCAACTTTCTGTATTCTTTCCAAGCTCATGGTTAAAGTGATCTCAGTCTGATTTCAGACTACTTTGACTGGAACTCCTACTCTTCGCTTTCTTTCTTTGGAAGGAAAAGTGTGTGTGTGTGTGTGTGTGTCAGAGAGAGAGAGAGAGTTTTCTTTTGAGGGGCAATTGGAAGCAGTCCTTCTCATGGAGCTGGCTATTGATTTTATTCTTTGCTTGACAGTGCCAGATTCGTAGAGCTCCTGTTGACTCTGGCTAAACACAGCAACAATTATTTTTGTTGGTTTCAGATGTCCTTCTTGGTGGAGTGTGAAATCAGCAATTTTCCCCCACTCATCAAATTTGTATTCATCTCGGGTTCAGAAGAAGCAGGAGCAGGGAAAAAAGCCCTAGCCATTTGAAAACTTTCTTGCCGTTGTATTTTAACATTTCTTAAATAAATATTTTGTCTTTTTTAGAAGAAGTGAGAATAATGGCAGTCCTGTGACTGAAGAGGGTTGTGACACATGAAAGGCAGCACTAGTGGGTTGGTAGCAACTGAGTGCAGTTTTCTGGTAGGATATATAACAACTATAAATTTCTTGCATTTCTTCCATCTCAGAAAAATGAAGTATTTCCAAGCAAATGTACCATTCTGCTCCTCCAGATCATTTATTACATTTGTATCTTTTTCTCTTTTGTCCAAGATTTTCAGTTCAGCATCTAGTTTAGCATTTTGTCTTCTCAGGAATTTTGCCAGTTAAGTCAGATTGAGACAATAATTTTTCTAATGCTACTCAAGACAGAGGAGAATTTCAGATTCAAGATTTTCCCCTGTAGCATCCAACTACATGTACCTGAAGGAAGGTGTTCTATTTCCCCCCACATTTCTAGTCGTAGTTTGTTTTCTGCCTTCTAAAAACCGTTGTTGGTGAAAGTTGCTCCATTTGACATTCTTCAGAGCTGAGACCAGTTGCCCCCTCAGAGTCTATAGAAGTCATATCTCTGTGCCTGGGCTATAGTGGATGCATCCTACCTCTAAGCACACCCATGATGGTTAAAATGAACACGAACACCCCACATTCTATATCGCATGATCCCATATACCTCTTCTATTGTCTATGCTAATAAAGTTCTTTTTGATCCAATGCCAAAAAGGTTCCTGAAAACTTTTTCAAAATATTTCTTTAACCAATGGAACAAATAGTTTTTTTCTTTAAAATAGCAGAAGAAGAGCTATTACAGCATGAAGAAATACAGCAGACCAATTTAAATCTTCACGCACATGATATAGTGAAAATAGTAACATTAAACAATCAGGGGTCATAAAATCAAACAGAATGGTGGGAATGGGTACTATGAAAAACAAAACAAATTATATTAAGAGGCCAAGAAGGTAGAAGACAAAGTTTGTTTGGTGCCTTTCCAGACTCATTATGATACATTACAGTAAATTCTGCACAGCAACATATGACAAACATATACCAGTCTTTCCAGGTGCTTTCCAAGAATAGCTCCATTTAAAATACATTACAGCAGTTGAGACATCCCCACTGACCGTAACCCCCTCCTTTTGGTTCACGTCGGAACCAATGATACTGCAAGACACAGCTTTCACCACATCATGAAGGATTATGAGCTTATGGGTAGGAAGCTGAAGGACCTTGGTGCACAGGTTGTCATTTTGTCTCTCCTTGCTGTGGAAGGACATGGCCCATGAAGGGAGAGAAGAATAGTGGAATTCAACAACTGGCTCCGAAGATGGTGCCGCTGGGAATAATTTGGGGTTTTGGGTCATGGTCTCCATTTCTACGAAGATGGTCTTCTGGCAAGGGATGGCCTGCACCTCACAACCGTTGGCCGGAATGTTTTTGTTAACAGTGTTTCAAAATGGATCAGGAGGTCTTTAAACTGAGTTCAACAGGGGAGGGAGACAGTATTATTCAGGGCAAGGATTCAGTGAGTGCTGGGATAAATAGCCCAAATGATATAGATAGAGAAGACCAAGTAGTACTAGACACCAACAGGGGGAGGAAACATAACTTTAGTACAGGACTTCTAGGAAGTGCACATGGTCTTAAGTGTCTCTACACTAATGCACAGAGCATGGGAAATAAGCAAGATGAACTCAAACTCTTGTTTGGTCTATTTATTTTGTTGTATTAAAACAAAATAAATATGATTTAATAGGCATCACTGAAACCTGGTGGGATGAATCTCATGATTGGAATGTAGGAATAGGGGGATATAACCTATTTTGCAGAAATAGACCAAACAAGAAAGGAGGAGGAGTAGCCTTATATACCAAGGATGTTTTCACCTGTGAAGAGACCCATGACTTAAATCTGGGAAGCCAAGTTGAAAATTAAAGGAGCAAGAAACAAAAGAGATGTGATCATGAGGGTTTGCTACAGGCCTCCAGGTCAGCCTGAGGACTCGGATGAAACTTTCCTGGAGCAAATGACCACACATTCAAAAAAGGAGAGATGCAGTAGTAATGGGAGATTTCAACTATCTTGATATTTGTTGGCAGTCAAACTGCAAAGACTGCAAGGTTCAATAGTTCCTCACTTGCCTTGCAGACAATTTCATGGTTCAGAAGGTGGAAGAAGCAACAAGATGAATGGCTATTTTAGATCTGATCCTGACCAACAGGGATGATTTGGTTGATGAGGTGGAGGTAGTGGGATCCTTAGCGGGGAGTGACCATACTCTTTTGGAATATGTCATTCAGTGGGAAGGAGAAGCCAAGTGTAGCCAGACACACATTCTAGACTTTAAAAAAACTGATTTCTGTAAACTTATAGAGTTACTTGCCGAAATCCCATAGTCAAGAATACTGAAAGAGAAAGGAGTTCATGACAGACGGGAGTTTCTTAAAAGTGAGATACTGAAGGCACAATTTAAAACTCTGCCAATAAGAAGGAATCATAGAATCATAGAATCATAGAAATTCAGAGTTGGAAGAGACCACACAGGCCATTCAGTCCAACCCCCTGCCATGCAGGAACACCCTCAAAGCAATCCCGACAGATGGCCATCAAGCCTCTGCTTAAAAACCTCCAAGGAAGGAGACTCCACTACACTCCGTGGCAACAGATTCCACTGCTGGACAGCCCTGGCTGTCAGGAAGTTCTTCCTGAGGTTCAGGTGGAATCTCCTTTCCTGCAGCTTGAATCCATTGCTCCTTGTCCTGGTCTCTGGAGCAGCAGAAAAAAAGTCCCCTCCTTCCTCTACGTGGCATCCCTTCAAATATTTAAACATGACTATCATGTCCCCTCTTAACCTCCTCTTCTGCAGACTAAACATACCCAGTTCTCTAAGTCTATCCTCATAGGGCATGAAAAATGGCAAGTGTCTAAAGAAACCGGTATGGTTGACTGAAGAACTCTTAGCTGAGCTAAGGGTTAAAAGAAACATGTACAGGAAATGGAAGAATGGTGAAACCACCAAAGAGGAATTCAAGCAAATAGCCAGGATATGTAGTGTTACTGTAGTTTCTAGGTTGGACTTGTGGGATATTAGATATCATTTGATATCAATCATTTGGCCTTCTTTACCTATTCCTCTCCACGTGCTTGCGAGGCCCCTGAACAAGCACACACACAGGCACGGTCGCAAATAGCTGAACCATTCAAAACCAATCCAGGCAGGCCAGAAATAGCCAGACTGCCGCTTTAGGAGACCTCAAGGCAAGTACTCTTTAAGATCACATTATGTATGCACGTTATTTACAAAGGACTCCCTGCCCCAAGCAGGCAGCTTGACGAGCCGAATACTGAACTGTCAAGCACTCCGCGTTTGCATACTGTCTGCGCTATTGACAACGCTGTCATAATTCAATCATATAAAATACTGACCTTTCAGAGGCTTTGTCTCCACCCCGAAACCCATTGTTATCCCTGGGAGCAGACTAGCCTATGGCCACATTTTCCCCTATAAGACCCCCTGACTTTGAGCGCTTCCTCGGATTGCTCCTGGCTTCCATCCCGCCTTGCTGTCACTTTGTTTGGTGAGCCTTTCCCTCAGCTCCTCGTGCTGAGAATCTCCACTTCTACGGACTTTTCTTCTGACTACCCAGGCTTCAGGACAGGTGTAGTATTTCCCATGCAAAACCTCCTCTTAAAATCCCTCTATTCCACTACTACCTTTATTTCAATAGTTCTCTGTGTGAGTGTGTTTGCATACACTTATTTGACTGTGTGGTTCATCAATAAAGAAAACAATTATTATTTACTTCTATTTGCTCCTTGACTCAGCCTGATCCCATAGACATTGGGTTCAAGATCTCACTAGGTTGCACTGCCTCTTGTATTGCTAGCTTGTACTCTGCTAATTCCCATTCCCCATTGTGAGCACATTGAGGTGTCCGTCCTGGGACCCCAGAAATCAGGGTAACAGTAGGGAGAAAGTCAGAAAAGCTAAAACACAGAATGAATTCAGGCTTACCAGAGACATTAAAAACAATAAAAAAGGCTTTTTTAGATATGTCCACAGCAAAAGGAAAAACAAGGAAATGATAGGGTCACTGCGCAGAGAAGATGACCAGTTAACAGGGGGAAGAAAGAAGGCAGAACTGCTTGACACCTTTTTTACCTCAATTTTCTCCCAAAAGGATAGAAGTACTCAACCTGGGAAGTGGAGAGCAGGTGAGGAAGGGGGAGAAATGCAGCACAGAACAGGTAGAGTACGCAAAATGCATACAAGAATATCTGGCTAAACTAGATGAATTCAAGTCTCCAGGTCCAGATGAATTACATCTAAGGATATTAAAAGAATTGGCTGAAGTCATTTCTGAACCGCTTGCAATAATCTTTGAGAACTCTTGGAGAAGAGGAGAAGTCCCACCAGACTAGAAGACAGCAATGTCATCCTCATCATCAACAAGGGAAAAAAAGAGGACTCAAACAATTATCGCCCAGTGAGCCTGACATCAATACCAGGAAAGATCCTAGAGCAGATCATTCAACAGTCAGTTTGTAATTACTTAGAAAGCAATGCCATAATCACTAAAAGTCAACATGGATTTCTCAGAAATAAGTCACGCCAGACTATTCTTATCTCTTTTTTACGATAGAGTTACAAGCTTGATAGATGAAGGGAATGCTGTAGACGTAGCATATCTTGATTTCAGTAAGGCTTTTGACAAAGTTTTGTTACCATAGTTTCTAGCCCGGACTTGTGGGATATTAGATATCATTTGATATCAATAATTTGGCCTTCTTTACCCCTTTTCCTACACGTGCTTGCAAGGCCCAGACAAGCACGCATGCAGGCATGGCCACTAATAGCTGAAACATTCCAAACAAAGCTAGGCAGGCCAGAAATAGCCAGACTGCCACTTTAGGAGACCTCAAGGCAAGTATCACATTATGTATGCACATTACTTACAAAGGACTCCCTGCCCCAAGCAGGCAGCTTGACGAGCCAAATACTCAACTGTCAAGCACACCGCATTTGCATACTGTCTGAGCTATTGACAACTCTGTCATAAATCAATCATGTAAATTACTGACCTTTCGCAGGCTTTGTCTCCAGCTGAAACCCATTGTTATCCGCGAGAACGGACTAGCCTACGGCCACATTTTCCCCTATAAGACCCCCTGAGTTTGAGCGCTTCCTCTGATCGCTCTTGGCTTCCATCCTGCCTTGCTGTTGCTTCATTCGATGAGCCTTCTCCTCAGCTCCTTGTGCTGAGAATCTCCTCTGCTACGGACCTTTTCCTTCAGACTACCCGGGCTTCAGGGCAGGTGCAGTATTTCCCATACAAAACCTCCTCTGAAAATCCCTCTATCCAACTCCAACCTTTATTTCTATAGATCTCTGTGTGAGTTGCATACACGTGTTTGACTGTACATCAATGAAAACAATTATTATTTACTTCTGTTTGCTCCTTGACTCGGCCTGACCCCATAGATGTTGGGTAAAAGATCTCGATACGTTGCCCTGCCTCTCATAGTGCTAGTTTGTGCTCTCTGCTAATTCCCAACTTTATAATATTTGGAGCACACTTAGGTGTCCCTCATGGGACCCCCAGAAATCAGGGTAACAGTTCCTCATGACATTCTTGGAAAGAAGCTTATAAAATGCAGGCTGAGCAGGGTTACTGTTAGGTGGATTAGTAATTGATTGACCGAATGAACCCAAAGGGTGCTCACCAATGGCTGCATTTCTTCCTGGACAGACGTGACTAGTGGGGTGCCACAGGGTTCTGTCCTGGGCCCAGTGCTATTCAACATCTTCATGAATGACTTGAATGAAGGAGTAGAGGGCATGCTGATCAAATTTGCAGATGACACCAAATTGGGAGGGCTTACTAATACCCCAGAGGACAGGATCAAATTTCAAAATGACCTTGACAGATTGGAGAGCTGGGCCAAAGCTAACAAAATGAATTTCAACAGAGACAAATGTAAGGTCCTACACTTAGGCAGAAAAAATGAAATGTGCAGATATAGGATGGGGGACACATGGCTGGATAGCAGTACGTGTGAAAAGGATGTAGGAGTCTTGGTAGTTCACAAGCTGAACATGAGTCAGCAGTGTCATGCGGCAGCCAAGAAAGCCAACGTGATTCTTGGTTGCATCAATAAGAGTATGGTGTCTAGATCAAGGGAGGTAATGGTACCACTCTATTCTGCTTTGGTTAGACTTCATTTGCAATGAACACTGCGTCCTGTTCTGGGCACCTCAATTCAAGAAGGATATCGACAAGTTGGAGCATGTCCAGAGGAGGGTGACCAAAATGGTGAAGGGTCTGGAAGCCATGCCCTATAAGGAATGGCTTAGGGAGTTGGGTATGATTAGTCTGCAGAAGAGAAGGTTAAGAGGGCACATGATAGCCATGTTTAAATATTTGAAGGGATGTCATGTTGAAGAGGGAGTGGATTTGTTTTCCACTGCTCCAGAGACCAGGACAAGGAGGAATGGATTCAAGCTGCAGGAAAGGAGATTCCACCTGAACCTCATGAAGAACTTCCTGATGGTCAGAGCTGTCTGGCAGTGTAATATGCTGCCTCAGAGTGTTGTGGAGTCTCCTTCTTTGAACTTTTTTAAGCAGAGGCTGGATGGCCATCTGTTGGGAATGCTTTGATGTGTGTTCCTGCATAGCAAGTGGTTAGACTGGATGGCCTGTGTGGTCTCTTCCAACTCTATGATTCCATGGTAAACTGGCTATGGCTGGTGGATGCTGGTATGGGCAGCATGATCTCATTGATGCTACATGTTCCAATTTTCCTTGTGAATTGGAGGGTATGTAAAAGTTGCTGTATTGCCAAATGAGTATTTTCCTATTTGAGAACAAAACTAAAGGGAGAGGCAACAAGCCAGGTAAGGATACCAGGGTATTTTCCTGTAAAAAGGAAATTGTATGCCTGACCTCTGAACAAGAAATACAAGCCAAACCTGCAAATGTTATTGTGATGGTGCATAATAATGACAAGAAATCGTCATTAGGATTCCAATATGATACTACTGGTTAGAGTGCTAGCCACATAGCACTGATTTTATTAAACATTTGTTTTTGTAATTTGCATGGTGACACGCCACTTTATAATTTTTAAGTGACACTGTTAAATTTTAACATGCCAACACATAAGCCAGGTTCCAGCAAATACCAGCTGGTCTCTTGTGTCCAGCATAGATTCCCCTGGCAGATGAGGCAGATCTCATCATTGGCAAGAAAAGATCATTGTCTTCCAAATGCAGTGCTTTGCTATCCTTACAGTTATGGCAGATTTACTTATGGGGCGGACAGTAAAGATTGGGAGATAGGCTTCCCCTTTCCTTGGTGAAGGGTTGAGAGCCTGATGATGACTACAGTGCAACCCTGTTTCCTTTATTCAGAAGAATTCACTGAGCACCAAGCTAGTCCCTCTCTGCATAATCATCACCTATCTTTTTCACATCTCCATCTTGTATGCCATTTCTTAGGCACTAGAGTGTGGCACAATCCTGGAAATTGGTGCCTGTGTGTCTGTGTGCCCAAGTGGTGCATTCATTCCCCAGGTCAACAATGTAATTTGCCTAATTTACATGTAGAAAATGTAGAAAATGCATAGGAATCATAAAACTCCCCTTATCCTTCCTTATGAGGGCAGCAGCCCCTGCAAGCAACAGAGGTCTGTTCTATTTTCTATTGGAGTGCAGCATACTGACATTTCCATTCCTTTCCTATATGTAGTTTCTGCTGTGAGGAGGCATTGCAATAGGGATTGTTGCACTGGAGACTACTCATGAGAGTGAGTGGAAACATCAGTCTTCTACACCCTGACTGACAGTAGAACAGACCTCTATTGCTCAAATCAACTGTGGCTTGGTAAATCAGGATTGGGCAGGTTGAACCAGGAGAGGATTAGTTAAATTAAGTAAACTTAATTTAATTTAGCAAACTTAAGTAACTGATCTAGAATCTCAGACTAAATTTCTAAACCTTGCCTCATCTTCACTGATAGACATATCCAGTAAAGGACATCAATAGCTGATCTTGTGAGTTTATTTTTGCAAGCAGAGAGATTTTGCAGTTTTAGATGACAATTACCTTCTCCTTCCTGCATACCTTCTCCTTCTTGCATAAGCCATCAGACAGACTAGGATCTGCTGACTTTAGCTTCTTTGTAGCTTCAAACAAGTGGCTCAGATCAGCTCCCAAAGTCAATTAAATTTTCTGTCTTATCAAATGTAGCTTTGTTGGACGCAAAGCAGCATCAACAATTGTAATTAGTGACAGAGAGGACTCTAGATAACATCTGCTCTTTGTTTCACTTCTCTGTTTCTTTCTGTGGTGTATGTATACAAGCTTTTTGCTTCCATCCTATCTGCAGAGTCACTTCCTCCATCTCTCAAAAAGTTAGTCAGTCTCTTTGTTCTCCTTTGTCTGGGAAGGAGCATCCATAAGGTTCTTACCCTAACAATGGATGCCAGCTTACATTCACACATGGCAGTCAGCTTTTAGGGGCAACTTGTAACCAAGTATAGTCAACTTCCTTTATCAATCTTCTTTACCATTCTAAGTTGGGTTTCTTGAGGCAATAAACTTATTCTATTTTCCTTTTCACTTTACAAGTGCCTGCTGAGTAATTACTCCTGTCTCTACCACAAGCTCATATCATACTATTCTTGCCACACTCTGCTTAATATATATGTCAAGGTCCACATTTTAAAACTCTTATTTCACTAACTTTAGAATACCCTAAAATTCAGATTGTTCCTGGAGCACAAAGAGTTAAGGGGGAGGACAGAATTCAACTCTCTCTTTTCTGAGATACCACTTTTGATGTAAACACTTTGATCCCTTATCTCTGATGGTAATGTAAACACAGATATGTCCCTGACTGACAGCAGCCTACTTTGGCCTAATCTTCCTAAGTTCAAAGGCCTTGGAAGTATAGAAACCTTGGTCCCTGCCAAAGGTTCTTAGTTCTTTCTCATTTCTCAAGAGCCCTAGTGGCATAGTGGTTAAATGACAGTACTGCAGCCGCAACGTTGTGAGTTCAATCCTGCCAGGCTCCAGGTTGACTCAGCTTCCATCCTCCTGCAGGTTGGTAAAATGAGTACCCAGCTTGTTGGGGGCAATTAGCTTACACATTGTAAACTGCTTAGAGAGTACTTAGCTGATAAGCGGTAGAGAAATACACATGCTATTGCTATTTCCCATTTTTGCATAATATCCAAAGCTCTGGTATACTAGCTGCCAGGCTAAATTTCTCAGGAAAGGACCCAAGCACAGGACTGCTGACAGAATAGTACTTCAGTAGAACTTTTCTTGTTCTAGGTTCCTTTCTTTGATTTAAAAGCTTCACATTTTCTATTTCAGCTTTTACTATGCGTCCACATTGAACCCAATGAAAAGTAGAGCATGCATTTCCAGATATCCAAAAAGTTAGACTACATTACTTCCTTCAGAAAGATGTTTGGCAAAAATGAAATCCATTTATAGATGTAGCATTGTTGTTGCTGTTGTATGCCTTCAAGTTTCTGACTTACGGCAACCCTAAGGTGAAACTATTGTTATGGCCCTGTGCACCCCCAACATTGATATGATTTAATTGGCAACATATTTAATTGGTGACTACATTAATTGGCTCTGATATCAAACCAAACCTGAAGGTGATCTGGCGGTCAAGTCAGAAAAAGGAAAGACTCTGACTGTAAACATGAGGTTACAGGCAGGTCAGCCTAAAACATCTTCTAGGTACAACCTACCGTAGGTCATTTATCAGGTAAATCACCACAGTTTTAGAGAATAATAGTCTACGCAGAAGTCAGAATCTCTTCTGTGAATACAATGGTCAGAAGGGAGATCTCTTCCAGCAGGGCACTGATTGCTTCAATCGTGTTCTTGTACACTTGGATGTTTTCCCTGTTGTCTTGTACTTCTCACAATACAGAGCTATTACAACAGTCATCCTCTCTTTGTCATTTAAACACTAAAACCATTAGTTCATCTGGACACCACTGTCTGTGTTGCAACTGCTATTGTCCACTAGACTGGGAAAGCAATTAACTCACATTCGTTCAAGGAGGAAAAGAGAGTATATAAGCCCTCGGTTTTGAGAAGTCAGGTGCAGTCAGATGAAATGCTGGACCCCACTATTTCGCCCTCAGTCCTGATCTGGTCTGCCCTTAGACACAAGTCTAAGTCACATTTCAACTTCTTCACCACTCTTCTGGCCTGGAAATCATAAACTCAAAAACCTCAGCCTTTCTATAATTTTTCTTCCCTTTATCCTTCAATTAGCTCTTGTGTGAATGTTTGGCTGTTTGTATCTTGTGTGCATGCATGAGTGAATTCCCCTCAATAAAACACTTTTTAGTTTATTTTTGAATCTCTGGCTGGTTCTTTTCCTCCGTGAGCCCGTAAACATTGGTAGAAAAGGTCTCGTTAAGTTACCACCCTCTCGCAAGCCTCCTCTTTGAGTTAATTCATTTCCCACCTTTGCATAGAGATACTGGCATCACAGGGTGGCCCTTGTGGCACCTATGTTTGGGGGTAACACTATCACAGAGTTTTCTGGGGCTGAGTGTGTGACATGCCCAAGGTCACACAGTAGGTTTCCATGGCTGAGTGGGGAATTGAATTCTGCGCTCCATGGTCATAGTCCAGTGCTCAAACTACTACACCGCACTGGTTGTCTGGGTGTAACATACTTAGATCCAGATGAGAAGCATCAGTTTCTGCACTGTTCCACACTCTTACTACTTCATTGCACTGCATAATGTTTCATCTCCCTGTGAAGGATTAGCACACATTATGCAATCCATGACTTCTGCAAGGGTGGTGATTCTATTGTTACCCTGTTTACTGGGGGTCCTGGGAGGGACACCTAAATGCACTCACAATGAACTAAGTTTGGGGAAATTAGCTGAGAGCACAAGCTAGCAATGCGAGAGGCAGGGCAATGCAGCCGAATCTTTTACCCAATGTCTACCGGGTCAGGTCAAGCCAAGGAGCACACCAAAGTTTAAGAATAATTGTGATATTTATTAAATACAGACAAACAATGTATGCAACACACTCACACAGATAACTATAGAAAATAAGAGATGGAGTGGGACAGAGGGAATTTTCAGAGGGATTGTTGAATTGAGTGATACGACACTGTTCCTGAAGCCTGGATAGATCACTGCGAAGATCCGAAGTTGCACAGTCTCAGCCAATATGACTGAGGGGAAGGCTCACCACGCAGAGTGGTGGCAAGACGGGATGGAACTCAGGAGCGATCTGAGGAAGGTCTCGGAATCAGGGGTTTTTACAGAGAGAAATGTAACTGCAGGCTATTCCGTATTTGGGGAAAACAATGGGTTTCGGGTGTGAGACAAAGCTTTGGAAAGGTCAAAATTTAACATGATTGCTTTAGATCCGAATTGACAAAGAGGTAGACAGTATGCAAATGCTCATTGCTTGACAATTGAGTATTCAGCTCGCCAAGTTGCCTGCTCAGGGCAGCAAGTCCTTTGTAAACAGTGTACATACATAATGAGGGTGTTTGCAGAGAGGTCTCCTAAAGTGGTGATCTGGCTATTTCTGGCCTGCCTGTGTTACCCTGTATGTTGGGGGTCCCGAGAGGGGCGTCCAAATAACCAAATAAAAACACAAGTTGGGGGAATTTAGCTTGAGCACTCTCTTGGCTAAACGAGAGGCAGGGTAACGTTAACAAGGATCTTTTAACCCAACGTCTACAGCTTCAGGTCAGAGAGCAAGCAGGCAAGTTTAAAAGTGACAAAATAACAGTTTTATTGAAAGATAAACAGCAAATAAAACAACACACACACACACTAGCTAACTTAGAAGCAGAAATAGAGAGCTTAGGGAATGGGTAATACGACACCTGGTCTCATAGTCCTGCTGAGAAAGACGGGGTTCCAAGAAGGGAGGCAGACTCAGTTGTGGAGAACTGAGGGGAAAACTTCACTGGACAGAGTGGCAGCAAGGCAGGATGGAAGTCCAGGGTGATCCAAGGAAGTCCCAAAAGTGGGGACTTTTTATAGGGTGGATTTTACCTACAGGCTATGTTATGCTCAGTGAGAACAAAGCAAATTTGGAGTTGGACAAAGGAGTTGGAAAAGGTCAGATTTTGCATGATGGGTTTAGCTCTTAAGACAATAGCGTGGCCAGTTTGTTAATAGCCCGACATAAAAGAATGCTCTTGGCTGTGCGGCTTTGTGTGGATATGCACCGAGCAGAGCCGGTTTGCAGGGAGGTTTTTCCCTAAAGCAATGGAGAGGCTTAAGTTGCCTGCCTGAAAGAGGTTTGGAATGTTTACCCATTAACGGCCACGCCCTCACGTGCTTGTCCAGGGGACCTCTGCAAACACGTGGAGGAGGGTGGCAGAGAAAGGTCAAGCAAAGGCCAAATTATTTGATATCAAAAGGATATCTAGTGCTCTCACCAGACATATCATAACCGTGATAACACCTGTATTGTCTTGGGATATTGCAGCGTTTAGTGGCTGAGCCTAGTTCTGTGCTTGTCCGGGGGCCTCTCAAACACGTGGAGAGGGATGGTGGAAGTGAGCCAAATTATTGATATCAAAATGATATCTAGCATCCCCAAATCCGGGCTAGCAAATTCAGTAACACTATGGTTCCTGTGAGAGGACTGGAAATCGAACTGATGAAAGGTGGGAAAGTTTTAAAAAAATCAGAAGGAGTTGCTGGGGAAGAGAACCACACTTTCCTTCTGTTGTCAGCAAAATGACAGTAGAAATGACATATCCACAATGGTGCAAGTTCATTCAGGATTTGAAAATGCTCCAAGAGTAGAAATTGGAGTAACCTGAAGTAGTTTCATTTTAGTAATTTATTCCAGAATGAAAATAATCCTGCTTGTGATGGGAATGAAGGCTGCATGGATTGGAAGTAGGCAGATGTTATGTGCATTCAGATTAACAAATAGATATGTGTGATCTAGCCTTGAAATGCCACAGTTCTCTGGTGTAGATTTCCACTCGGATGAGCAACCTGTCTGAGATTCTAAAGCAAGGATGTTTTGTATTCTACTTCCTAAAATAGATATATATTAGTTGAAGGAATATGGAGGCAAAGGTATAAAAAAAAAATGAGTCTGAAGTATTAACTGTGCAAGCAAGTGGACTGAAAAATGTTGTTTAAAAAAAGCAACAAAAACTAGAATGAAGAATACGTAGACATATACACTATTGCTAGCTCCAATTACAGCAACCCATTGAATCAATGGGAACTTACTAAGTCACTTCTTATATAAGTTCCAGAGACTCATTGCACCAATTTAAACTAGCAATAGGTTTAGATTTTTACTTCCTTATAAGACTGGTTTTGAACTAACAAAGGTGTGTGTGTGAGAGAGAGTCAGCTCCTATTTGTCTTCCTAAAGTCTGGGAACTTGTTATAACTTGACTTATAAGGTGAGATAAAGGCATAATCAGAAGCATGCTATGACAAGTTTGCTAAGCTCTTCTAAAATAGCTTGCATGTATTTTCTTGAACTGGACATGGTGACATTTTGTGACATTCACTCATCTTCAAAGCACTGCCAAGTATTGTTTTGTGGCATGAGTTTCAGGTGTTGTGGCCTGAAGATGTGAACAAAGTTCTTGAAAGAGTAAAACCTGCAGCCAGTTTGCTTGTCATTTGGCATTCTTATACCATCAGAAGAGGACAAGCTAGCCTGGTTCAGGAGGAAGGATCTAAATGCCTTGATGCAAAAAAGGCAGTCTCAACTGCCCTGAAGGTAAAGGCTGTGTTCGCACATCTGAAGATGTCCCTCTTAAACTCCAAAGGATTGTAACAACTACAATTTGATTACAAAGATTTTCTTCCTGGATAAGTTGTTTGAGAAGGAAGCTGTCATATGATGTGTTAAGTGGAATAGATTCCCTAGATCCATTTCAGTTTGGTTTAAGGCCTGAGTCTGGCACAGACACTGCCCTTGTTGCCTTTAGCTATGACAGAAGAAGTATAGAGGAGCATGACTTGGGTAATTCTCCTGAACCTTTCATTTTCCCTTGGTTACTATAAAATCTTTTGAATAGGGTCTCAGGGTTTAGGATAGGAGGCAGTGCTAAGGTGCTTTCACTGTTACCATACCTTACACCCCAATTCTGCAGGATAGCAGGATTGGTAGGGAACATTGTTTTTATATAAATAGAATGTATTTATGGCTGGAAAATAAATGGTTGAAGAACACTGATCTGAGACATGCCAGTGCTCAGCGAAGAGCTGTTACCAAGTCAGACTGACCTGAGACATGGCCAGGCCATAAAGTTCAAAGAGGCAGAAGGGCCATGGCACAGAGGTTCAAGATAATTTCTCCTTCAATCTCAGATCTTTGCATTTCCAAAACAAGCCTGGACAGGACAATCAGAGATCCTCCCTTTTGATCTCATCCAGACACGTTTCTGGCTTCCCCCCTCTAAACTTCAAGGGGTTATCATGATTCCCATAAATTATGCCATTTTTGTATCAAAGCACTCTCCTATTCCAGAACTCTTTGGTCAATGAGTCTTGTGAGAAAGTTTTCTAAGCTTTGCGAGAACACCCCTTCAAAGTGTGGAAAAGGATTTTTAAACCCTGACTTTTTGCCCCAGGAATTTGTAATGTTCTAGATAGTCAACATTGCTGTCTGCCTGCATTATTGCTCATATGCCCATCTGAGCCTCCACTCTTCATTCCTTTTCTTCAGGCCAGTAAACATCACTGTCAGGACTAGTAAACTTTCCACACGTTACCTGCTTGCAGAGGTGGGGGGTGCCGTTCGAGCAAGCAGCCTCTTGTGCGAGGCACTCGCATCGCTCCTCCATTCTCCCGCAGCTGGGTTGCTGGTCACGCGGCCATTGCGTGAATGCCCTGCCCCTTCCTTCCGCAGTGCAGACTGGGAGCTGTAGGTTGCACTGGGGGAGGAAGTGTGACCGGCCCGGCTCGCCCAACGCACCGCAGGGCAGGTAAGTGCACGAGGGCCCCAGGAGCATTGCGTGACTACGCAGCATTTTCAGCTTAAAGCCAAAAATAAAAAAAAAATCCATGCGCTTTAGGCTCATGAGCCTAAATCCGAGCTTTAGGCTCATGAGCGTCGTGTAAATGGGAGTGCGTTGTAGTGGTCAAGGGGCCATCTCACAAAAGAAACTGCATGCGAAAAGGGCCTAGGACAAGGAGCAATGGATTCAAGCTGCAGGAAAGGAGATTTCACTTGAACCTCAGGAAGAACTTCCTGATGGTCAGAGCTGTCCAGCAGTGGAATATGCTGCCTCAGAGTGTGGTACAGTCTATCTCTTTGGAGGTTTTTAAGGATAGGCTGGATGGGCATCTTTTGGGAATGCTTTGATGGGTGTTCCTGCATATTGGACTCAATGGCCCCAGTGGTCTCTTCCAACTCTATGATTCCATGATTCTATGATTCTATGTTGCATTTTCTCCATGCCATGTGAATGAATGGGAAATATGCTGAGTATGATATTGATGCATATTGGGGTAACAGAAGGATGTGTGGACATATTGTGTTACAAAATGATCAATGTTGAACATTGTTTATTGCACTGTTTATTTGGCCAACCTGATCAGGAAACTTTTGTTTACTTGGGAGTAAGAGCAATCGGCAGGCGATTTACTATGCCTGGACTTTAGATTACTAGGGTTAGGTATACAGTTAGCATATCAAAGGAAATGGCAGGGAAGCTCAGTTCACAGAAAAGGGATAAAAGAAACTAAAGGGTTAGGGTTAGAATGTCTCAAAACACAATATTGAGCAAGACATCTGGAGGAAAGGAAATAAAAATGACACAGGGAATGCAAAAATGCTGTGGGGTCAAAACATGTGGAGAGATTGGTTTAAAGAAAAACAAAAAACTGGAAGTTTAGGATAGGTATAAACCTGGAGACTCTACTAATGGGCATTGTGCATGGATGGTAGTGGGATGGTGGGTTTCTCTATATTACCCAATGTGTGATGTAAATTTTTTACTCCAGCAACAGTTGTAAACCTAGTTGTAAACATGATGGAAAGTATTTGTGTGTTTTCTTGAGAGCAACAGAGTAGAGGTAGAGGTACACAACAATCACCTTAATCCATCCCTTAATTTCTCTCTATACACCCTTTCATGCTTTATATGCATGACTCTTCAAACTGTCTGATTTCCTCTGTGTGTGTGTGTGTGTGTGTGTGTGCTTGTTATAGCCAATAAGGCATTTTGTTCATTTTTAAAACTGGAACCGCTCTGCAATTATTACCAATATACATAGGTGAAAAAATCGTGCTGTTACTCTCCTCTTGCAGGCTTCTTTTGAGCTCTAATTTCCCCAAATTCCAATGAGAAGCTGGCATTGTAGGTGAGTCCTACAGTCCCCCATCTCTTATGGTAATATAGCTGCACTGTGAAGAACTTATTATAGAAGGTGACATTTCTGTGTCCATTTCATTTATGCCACAGTAACTTGTCTGCCCTGCAGGATTTTATCTCTCCCATCATTGTACTCTTCAACATCTAGAAGAAAATGTGCAAGTTGTCATTAATATTTGTACCACTCTACTCTGCTTTGGTTAGACTCCATCTTGAATACTGTGTCCAGTTCTGGGCACCCCAATTCAAGAGGGATATTGACAAGCTGGAGCAAGTCCAGAGGAGGGCGACCAAAATGGTGAGAGGCCTGGAAGCCATGCCCTATGAGGATAGACTTAGAGAGCTGGGGATGTTTAGTTTGCAGAAGAGAAGGTTAAGAGGGGACATGATAGCCATGTTTAAATATTTGAAGGGATACCACGTAGAAGAAGGAGAGGGCTTGTTTTCTGCTGCTCCAGAGACCAGGACAAGGAGCAATGGATTCAAGCTGCAGGAAAGGAGATTCCACCTGAACCTCAGGAAGAACTTCCTGACAGTGAGGGCTGTCCAGCAGTGGAATATGCTGCCTCGGAGTATGATGGAGTCTCCTTCCTTGGAGGTTTTTAAGCAGAGGCTTGATGGTCATCTGTCGGGAGTGCTTTGAGGGTGTTCCTGCATGGCAGGGGGTTGGACTGGATGGCACCTGTGGTCTCTTCCAACTCTACATTTCTATGATTCTATGATTCAGATTCGGCTGAACTCTGAAGTGTGAATAGAAACTTGTTCCTTTAGACAAATTCAGGTGCTTCCTAAGTTAATGCAGGAACTCTGAAACTTAACAGTGGACTCTACTTGGAGTTTCATTCAAGCTTTGGACTTTGGAAAGACAGATAGACTGTTCCCAAAACTTTACCTTTTCACTAGAAAAAAATCAGAGTGAAGAAGAAGGAAGTGATGGAATAAGTTTGACTGAGTAAAAGGTCATTTTCCAATCCAGTGGTTCTCAATTTCCAGTCATCCAGATAACTTAGACTTTAACTCCTAGAAGCTGTGGCCAATATAGCCAATGGTCAAGGATTCTGGGAGTTGTAGCCCAAGTGCAAATGGAGAATTAAAGGATGAGAATGACTGTTCTGATTCTAGGGCTAATTCTATGAAGGATTCTCCAATTAGCGAGTGTTGTGGGGAGAGGCTGTGGCTCTCATAAAAGAATCTTACCTTTGTTCACCTTTTTAAAAAAGGGGGCTTTCAAGTTTGATGTCTCTTTAGTGCCTATAGCTATCCTTAAACTTTGCATTCTTCTGCCTTGGAATAAACTCCTGTGACATGTCCTGTTTTCATACTGTTACCCTGATTTCTGGGGGTCCCATGAGGGACACCTAAGTGCGCTCCAAATTACAAAGTTGGGAATTAGTCAAGAGCACAAGCTAGCACTATGAGAGGCAGGGCAACGTAGTGAGATCTTTTACTCAATGTCTACAGGGTCAGGCCGAGTCAAGGAGCAAACAGAAGTAAATGTTTTTATTAATATACAGCCAAACAAGTGTATGCAACACAC
The DNA here is from genome assembly GCA_948474755.1 of Ctenosaura bakeri. NCBI lineage: Eukaryota > Metazoa > Chordata > Lepidosauria > Squamata > Iguanidae > Ctenosaura > Ctenosaura bakeri. Next base: position 1,307 of record CAOLHI010003276.1, on the reverse strand, counting down.
TCACACAGAGAACTATAGAAATAAAGGTTGGAGTTGGATAGAGGGATTTTGAGAGGAGGTTTGATATGGGAAATACTACACCTGCCCTGAAGCCTGGGTAGTCTGAAGAAAGAAGTTCGTGGAAGTGGAGTTTCTCAGCATGTGGAGCTGAGGGGAAGGCTCGCCAAACGAAGCGACAGCAAGGCGGGGTGGAAGCCAAGAGCGATCCAAGGAAGCGCTCAAAGTCAGGAGGTCTTACAGGGGAAAATGTGGCCATAGGCTAGTCCATTCCCAGGGATAACAATGAGTCTTGGGCTGGAGACAAAGCCTCCGAAAGGTCAGTAATTTACATGATTAAGTTAAGACCAAATTGTCAATAGAGTAGCCAGTATGCAAACGCGGAGTGCTTGACAGTTGAGTATTTGGCTCGTCAAGCTGCCTGCTTGGGGCAGGGAGTCCTTTGTAAGTAGCATGCATACATAATATGGTACTTGCCTTGAGGTCTCCTGAAGCGGCAGTCTGGCTATTTCTGGCCTGCCTGTATTGGTTTGGAATATTTCAGCGATTAGCGGCCGTGCCTGTATGCAAGCTTGTCCAGGGGCCTCGCAAGCACGTGAAGGAAAAAGGAGTATAGAAGGCCAAATTATTGATATCAAAATGATATCTAATATCCCACAGGTGCGGGCTAGAAACTGTGGTAACAATACATATTAAACACATGGGTTGGGGTGAGTGTTACCCTGACTTCTGGGGGTCCTCTGGGGGACACCTTGATTTTTTTCCAAAAATGCAAATATTGGGGAGATTAGCGGAGCACTAGCTTGACAGAACAAGGGGCAGGGTAACCCAGCGAGACCTTCAACCCAATTCTTATGGGGTCAGACCAAGCAAAAGCCAGACAAAGATTAAAAAGTAAGCTAAAAATGTGTTTTTATTGGCATAATTCACTCATACATGCACACAAAATACATATGGTCAAGCATTCACACAAGAGCTAACTGAAGGAGAAAGGGACGAAAAATTATAGAGAGGCTGAGGAGTTTGGGAGGGTTTATAATTACCAGTCCAGAAGAGTAGTGAAGACCTTGAAATGTGACTTAGACTTCTGTCTAAGGGCAGACAGATTAGGATTCAGAGCGACATAGTGGAGTCTTACATTTCATCTGACTGCAACTGACTTCTCAAAACCAAGGGTTTATATACTTTCTTTTCCTCTCTGAGTTGATTGCTTTCTCAGCCTAGTGAACAATGGGAGTTGCAACACAGATAATGGGGTCTGGAATGGACTGATTGGTTTCAATGTCTTGGTTGAGACAGGGTTTCTGGGC